>VWYP01024489.1:160578-175898 GCA_013400435.1 Pycnonotus jocosus
CCAAAAAAAAAACAAAAAACCCCCCCCCCCCAAAAAAAAAAAAAAAAACAAACAAAAACAAACCACCCCCCCACCAAACAAAACAAAACAATCCAGTAAAGAAATGCTGAGAGAGAGAGAAACACCTCTATCCCACAGCAGGGAGAGGTTTTGAGTCCTTGGAGGCCCCTAGAGAACTTTGAACACATTTACGAATATCAAAGCAGGGCAATAGCTTTTCGATGACATCATCTTCCCACTCCCTGTAACTGAGAACTCACCGTTCCCTGAACCAGATCGTCAGGACGTTCGAGTGCCAAAGGCCTTACACCATAGTTTCACCTACAAGTATTAGGATTTTCAGGCAGTGGCTGACCTGCTGCACCTGAAATGATCCGCTTGTGGCAAAGCTTTTTGCTGTCTACGCATCAACACTAAAGAGTTACCCATGTCAAAATGCAAGGTTTATTTTAAGACAGCCCTAAAAGGCTTGAGTCTAGTATTAGGATGATATGTATTCTTTAAAAAAAGTATTAAGATTCTTATTATCCAAACCTAGGGGTCAGTTATATGCACAGATGTATTCTGGCAGTGAGTCAGTGCATGGACAGGGAGGGCTGCCCACAGCAGAATGAGTGTCCAAGGTATGCAGCAGCAAAGCCTCGTGAAAAATGAACCTTTGGGTCACAGTGATACTCTGTGGCATCTGATATGTTACACCAGAAACAAAGACAGTCTCAGGGAAACACAATTCCCTTCTACTGATATAGTCTGGAACATTGTAAGTGCAGTTTAGAGCCAACATTTGTTCTGTTTTAGGGCAAAAAGAAACGTATACAAACTGTTCTTTCCCATCCTGAAACAATGGAATAACACATGCTCGCTCCTTTACAGTGGTGAAATTCTGACAGTGATCTGAACAGCTGCTTAGCCACCAACCACAGCATTTACAACTGGTTAATTACAGACATCCAAATCCTTGCAACACATTTTGCATTCATGGCTCAAACAGTATAATCAGTTACTTTATCCAGGACTGCACAATAACATCTCTGTTTATCAGAGAACAGAGCATAGTAACTTATCCCAGATTCATCATAGTCAACTGAAACATATCAACTTACATTTTCTGTTTTCTTTTTTAAATGAAAGAGAAAGGAAAAAAAAAAAAAAAAGACTGGATTGTTTTTTTCCTTTTGTAAAAATATGAAAGTAAGAAAACTGAAGATTAAGCTTGGCTAACTATTAATAGGATCCTTGTTCTGTGCCATGTTTATTACAATTTGATTGTAAAAATGGGGGGATGAAAAGGATGTTCATTGACACATTTCCTGTGAGTGTGATGACCTTCCTCTTGTGCGTAGCACTTCACAAATATGTTCATTCACTTGGAGTCCTCTGGATTTGGCTGAAGAACTCTGGCAAAAGAGACACAGGCCATGTAGGACTATCCATCACATGGCTCTCAGGAAGAACTAGCATAAATGATTCTGCAGGACAAGTATTAAATACAGCAAAAACTGTAAAACAAAACCAGAACCTGGGGAGGCTATTTTGTTTGCTTGAAAGAGTTTTCTTTGTGTCTAGTTCTGCTTGTCCACAAGTGTCAAATCAATTTAAAAGTTTAAAACCTTTTTCCTGAAGAGGGGAAACTGAGGCACAAAGAAGTAAAGGTTTTCCCTTGGCCTTAAACTTTAGGGGCTTGATATGAGGCTTGATTTTTTGGACAGAAAACCAGGATGAAAGCCCCAAAGAATGTGTAGGATAACATGCACTCCTCCCATCTCCTATCAAAAGGCTCAGAAAAGTCATTTGTGTGGCACAGAATGAGTCAGTCACTGTGATTCACATACGGATCTGACAGATCATCCAGAATACAGCCTGCCAGACACTGCCCCCAAATAATGTTTGAAACACGGGGCATAGAGTGGGTAATAATAGTACTGAAGCTAAACACTTCATTTAGTTTTTATAATATTTAGCTTTTATTTTCTAGCCGTTTTAACGGCAGAAAGGGCTTTTGCCAACTGATTTTGCGCAGGAAATGAGTTCCAAGGTGCGATGTAAAAGCCGTGATGAATTCCTGCTCTGCTGAGTCAGCGGTGCGGCAGGAGCAGACCCCACCGCCTGCGAACCGGGAGCGCCCGTCCTGCTCAGACGTGATCGAAACCACTCTGCCCTTAATGTTTTTAAAGATAACTTGAACGGGTCTTTAAAACCCACCGCAGTCCAGAAAGCATCAGAGGTTATCTGTTAGGTGACAAGTGGAATGAGCTTCCAGGTACTTTTCAAATCTCATTCCTCATTTTCAAATCTCATTGTAAATAAGAAACAGCTGACTGTGATCCTGCAGATTCCAGTTGAGAAAGCTCTGATGATATTAATGCACTATGTTGTGTCTAGAATCCCTTGATAGAATTACAACATTACTGTACACAGCTGGGTGGATATTATTATGTTGCACAAAGAAATAAGAGATTATACTATCAGGAGTAAATGCAACCCAGATCCGACACTAATGCACTTGAATACAAAGCTGGTGCCTCCAAATTTAGTACAGTGTGTTTTTCAACGGTAACTTTCTAACAACATGGACAAATAAAGCCATGCACACACTGGCAAGCTCCACTGTGTGGCTAGAGAAGTTTGCTGATGACAGTCTTGTTATTGTAACAGGAAGTGACTCAGCCTTGGCAACAGGAGATCAGATATTTTATTCAGAAGCATTAGGTCATTTTTTTCCCCCTAACCAACCAACAGTTTCACAAGGCAACCGGTTTTGTTTGAAAATGAATATCTATTTTGAAAGTGATTTGCTGAGGGAGTGTAGTTAAACATTTATGGTTAGGAATAACCACTCAGTTTGATGCAAGGCGTCTGGAAACCTCTTGTCCTTTTAACTCTCTAAAATTTGCTGTCTGTACAAAATTCAACCCCCCCAGGCAAGAATTCTCCCACATGGGTGAGTAAAGTATAACCAGCCACATAATCATCATGAGAATGAGGATGAGTGAGGAGATTTGTGTCTGGACCAGTAACTTTCCATGACAATTAACGTGACTGATGTCGCTGTTAGAGTTAAAGTAAAACTACTTCACACAGGCATTACAGCTGAGGCAAATATGTGCCTTGTTGTAACGGCCTATTACACGATCTTTCATCAAGTACTTATAAATGGCACATGGTGTCATGCCGCTTCTCCTAAAATCAGCGTAAAAGAAAAATTCTCTTAATACCTGGCACCCAGCCTAGCCCAGAACAGTTTATTTCCTTCTCCACTGCAGCACTGTTACTTACAGTGTGTATTTTTTGCATTACATATAAGTTCACATAACTGTGTGGAAAGAGAAAAAATCAGTTTTCTTTCAAATGCTATACTGCTGTTACTCATTTTTGGCTCAAGTACATTTAAGCACAGTTCACAACTGCATAAAGGTTGCACAAAAAGAAACTAACTGTACAAGCCAAATTCAAATTCCCCCTCTAACGACAGAGAGTAAACATGCCACCAGCTGCAGCGCTCCTGGAAAAGGATTTCATCATCTTCTGAATATTTTCCTGGTCTGTTGTCAGCTTTGTATTTTTAAAATGCCAAGGAAGCATTATACTTCACATTACAATGACTCAAATATCCCATACAAATATATAAATAACATATAAATACTAATGCCAGCTTTTTATCTTGGGCAGGGAGCAGCCAGAAAAAGAGTTCATGGGGTAAGTTAAAAGCTCTATAGCAACAGTGTTTATCTATTGCCTCCACACTGTGGCCAGAGCCTAATTTTAGGTATTAAAAATAAAACTCTGGACAATTTCCCGCAACAGGCACTGCAAGAACACAGCGAAGCCTCAAGCATTCTTCTTTGACATCAAAACACACTACTTGTTCAAATGTGTAAAAAATAAAACTTATTTGGAAAGCCATTGCAGTCAATACAAATTTACAATTCAGCATAAAATAAAATACATCCTGAAAAGCCTCTGCATCCTACATCATTTCACTGTTATCTTCCTTGTGACACAAGCACAATTTTATAATTCCAGCCCATGAAAACAAAAGATTTCGTAATTTTGCTGTTAAAGCAACATGGTTTTCTGTGCTCTGTCAAATAGCATTTTTATCTTCTAGCAGTAAAAAATAGCTACCTTGTTCCACCATCTGCCCAAAACTACTAAACCACAGGGTGTGCTTCTGTGATTTCAAATTGCAGAAGCTTAAGTAATACCACAGTTATACCTATTAAATATACTGACAATCGGACCCTAGCATTTTCAAAGTACTGTGGCACGTTATTTAAGAAAGGTATTTCAATCAAACTCTTCCAGGGTTTAACTGCTATCACAGTTCAGCTTTCAGTCAGCTGTCCCACACCCAGAACTGCAATGAATTAAGTGATTTTAACATCCTGAAGTGCTGGACAAAGCCTTGCTATCTCTTCATAACTTAAAACTACATTTGAGAAACCATGATTCTTTTTCCAACTGTATAGCCATAGAACACAATTTATTAAAAATTATTTCAGCTCTACAGCAAAATTCTTCCTAACCCATATCTAGTCTCATGGTACACTGCTGCAAGTGTCCGAAAAAACAGCTGGGAACCACAATTTTATATCTGAATGCTCACTCGCAGATATGTAACTTTTTTGTATATCTCATATTTGCTCAGAAAGACTTGAAACATAAACCCTCAGTACTTTAACACTTGAAGGATAATAAAAGGAACTTATTTATTATCTACATTTCACTACTTTAAAGCCAATGTTGTACTTTTCTGGGACCTCACATCTAATATATGAATGCTTGGAGTCAGCTTTCTCTGTGTTATATTCAACAGGCAGGAATATATTGCTATCTTCCATTGGAACTGTGTCAGTTTTATGATTACAAATCCTCCATTCGCATGTGTTCTCAAAAGCACTCATGTTTTAATGGGCCTCCATCATATGTGAAGCCTTAATCTAGGAACTGACAAGTTTCAGGCCCAATGTTATATTTCTTTCTGAAATAGAGCCTCCAGAGCTCTGATTTAGCACACTCAGCCAGGAGCAGCAGTTGACAGGAGCAGATAAACTGTAACACGCTTGTTACTGTGTGCGCCTCCCAGCCTCTTGTCAGGCCAGACTGACCCAAAAGCTGCGGATGGAGAAAGAATTCTGAGTTTTTCAGATTAGTGGCCTGTTTTATTTTCTTTTTTCTTTTTTTCTCCTTTTTTTAAATTCCTTTTTTTATTCCTCTTTTTCTGGGACAGGATATTATTTTAACTTGTTGTAAGGCACAGTACCCACTAACAATATTCGTGATTTGTAAACCTAGGAAGATAATACAGGTTGCATTTTCATAAGGACAAAATACTTTTTCAGTTGTATACATTTGGGATGCTGCTGTAATGCATTTTAATGGCCTTGAGTTCTAAAATGGAAAGATTCTGTAAACTCATTTTGGGCATGCAGAATGAATTCTCTATGAAATACACAAGCTTTTGGTGGAATACAAATATCACACATACACAGAGAGACCTATTAAATCATATTCTTGATATTTTTTCTCTACCATATGTACTGCATCATATAAAATAAGGGAAATAAAGAAACTGCAGAAATTTTGTGGAACTGAAAAAGGAAATGGGCTGCATAAGAGACAAGTTCTCCTTGAAACTAAAGACACAGAAACTCTAGTCAGAAAAAGTACTTCAGAAAGTGGCCTTCATTTGCCTAACTCATTCTAAAAGTGATCCTAACAGGGCCACAGAGGCAATAGTCAGAGAGAAAAATAAACTCTTATGAATTCCAGGAATTAATAGAGAAAATGTGTTATACTGAAATTGTATATTAACCTAATGTAGAAAAATTATGCTCTTGCAAATATTGTCTGCTTCCCCAGGGATCTCCCTGTATAACTGCTTCACTGTATTCACTGTGTAACAGTGGTGGGTGTTGCTCCTCAGAGGCCAGTACTGGGACTGTGGTGTTTAAGGTCTCTGTTGGTGACAGAGGGGACAGTGGGGGTCAGTGCACCCTCAGCAGGTTTGACACTGAGCTGTGTAGTGTAGACATGCTGGAGGGCAGGGATACCATCCAGAGGGACCTGGACAGGCTGGAGAGGTGGCACATGGGAACCTCCTGAAGTTCAACATGGCCCTGTGTAAGGTTCTGCAAGTGGGTCAGGGCAATCCCAAGGACAAACACATGCTGAGGGATGAATGAGAGCAGCCCAGAGGGGAAGGACCTGGGGGTGTTGGATGAGAAGCTCAATAGAACCCAGCAATGTGCACTACCAAAAACAGTCCAAAGCAGGATACAGGAATACTAACAGAGAGCTGTGATGCAGCTACGCTGCACTGTCCAATCTGAAAGCTCAGAAACATTCTTCACCCCTCCCAGCTTACATGCAGAGTTCATGAGATTTATTGACAAACTAAAGCTCAGGATACTGAACTGACTTTTAAAGACATTGAATCATCCCTATCCTCAGTTCTTAATGTGATTGTGATCTGAGGTTGTGCATGCCTAGAAAAGGTTAGAATTGTGTTCAATATTGTCAAACCACTAAGTCACAAGTCCAGCACCTACCAGAACCTCTGGATGTCAATTGCAAACATAAATCTCTTGCAGTACAAACAGGATTTCAACTATTAATCCTTGTCCTCAAGAAAAAAATAAAAATCATATGCTTGCAGTTTTATTGTGAATTCTAAACTCACCACTGCAGATTATAAACATTTACTCAATACTATAAAATTGTACCATTTATGCAACAGGCTTTTCTGCTCCAATTCCTCTTCTGAGCTGTCTATTTCTCATGCCACAGTTTAAACATATTTCCTGTTAGCCACAAAATGGGGAAAGCGCAATCATTGTACACAGTTCTTAACAACAGTAATGTGTTTCCATCTCTGAAGAGTGAGAGGCTGCCGAGCCAGCACTATAATGGTCATAAACGTGCTTTTTGAATAAGTTCAATAAATTCAATGCACTCCTAGTTAGAAGTACTGCAACAGAGATATTCTTCTAGCAAAAGTGAAGGCAGACAACACTTCTGCCTCTTTATGAAAGTATTTGCAGCTTTGCTTTGAGAAATGTGACATATTACAGACAAAAGAGGAAAGCAGACCTTATTTGGAAATTCTAAGTGAAAAAAAAGTACGAGTGAGGAAAGTTAAAAAAAACAAACACGCCTTTAAAAATATTTGGGGGTTCCCAGAAAGACATTTCCTGAGTTCTTTATGACTATCTGAATCTCACAAACAATAAGGGTAGGAGCCATGGCTCTAAGAGTAAAGTTGTACGGGAAATATGACATCCAAGGACACGTGGCAGGTACAGGCAAAATGCCAGTGATGGTGGAGAACAGTCACCCTGACAACAGCAGCCTTGTTGAAGAGGAGATGCCAGACAATGGAATATCCACTCCCAGGAGAGTCTGAAAAACTAAGGTGTGTTGGGGGTGAGTAATGCCAGCTCAGATCTGCCTCCAGCTCTGCTATCTGGAGCTCACGCAAGGACAATCTCGACTGTGAACTGCATTAAACTTCCCTTCTTTCCTGTTGTGTACCCTGCAGCTGCCAGGCAATCACCACTGGCCCTTGCTTTTTGATAGAGCTTGAAACTGAGAACTGAGATAACAACTCTAGTTGAGTGGCTATTTCAAAAGGCAAAAAGCCTATTTAAAGGCTGAAATATGTCTGCTATGTGTCCTAAAAATTGAATGCATAATTATTTGTTTCAGATATTGCTTAGTGACTAAAGTACTTGTGATGCCATCAGATTACTGGTTTCTATGCTATAGAAACATATTTTGGTCCTAAGAAGCTAAACATATCTTAATATTAAAAGTGTCCCATAGTAGAGGATTTTCATGATAACACAAGGGTGACACATGCAATCACAATAGTCCAGTAAGGGTAAATATTTTTGCTGCTCAGAGCTGCAATGTGAGAGATGAGTGGAAGGGACATATCCACATATAGAGCCCAAACCCCTAAAACAGACAGCCATCAATAAAATAACACTGAAGAAATAAACAGAAATTAAATTCATGGATATCAGATGCATGAATGAATTTTTTTTAAGGCACAGATGTGGTATCTAACATCACTAGTCCAGCAGTTCTGAATGCTAAGGGAGTACAAAAGGAATGGGCTGCAGAAAGCACATAGCCTCACAAACTGTCCCTCTCTAAAAATATTGCTGCTGGGCTTTTGTCCTTGTTATTTTAAAGGGAGAAAGTGACTCTAGCCCCTCTTTACCACAAGTCCTGAAGTTGAATTTCTGGCATTTTTGCATAAATTTTATCATGGTTGAAGAGAGAATACTGAAACTGATCCACCCCTCACTTGATCCAGTAGGGCTGTCTTCTTTTACTGCTAATAACGAGACTTTCATTCCACTACCCCTACTACAAGATTTCCCAGTCTAAACAAAATGCATAAAACATCCTAGCTTCCAGTCTGAACCTTTGCATAACTACTTTCTATGCAACTCTTCTTTTGCCTGTCATGTTTATTAATGTTCTTCCTCTCTGATATTTCTCCCTCTTCATTCAGAGGACAAAATCTGTCTTTGCCTAAATGAGTATAATTTTGTATTTCTCTCTCTCTCAACAGAAGTTCTCTAGGCCACGTCACCCTTCCCTGCTACTTGTTCCTGCAGTGTATTTCCTGTTAGATATGGGGTTCCAGACATGATGCAACTTTGGAATTTGCACATTAGCATCTAACTCTGGAAATGCCTTTTGCACCCCATGGTTTCATTTACCTTCCTGCCACCGGATGAGATTCTTCCTGATCTCATGGTCAGGTGATCTCCTGATCAGTGATTAAATGCCCTATTTGCTCTTCTGTTGAGGCAATATGGTGATTTCCTACAGTGCAAATTAAATCCTTGGGTTTGGTACATAAGTGCATGGCCCTGAATTCAGACTGGTTTTCCCTTTCAGTTGGTATTACCCCAGTCCTCAAGGCCATTTCTTTTCCTGTGGTGCTACAGTACAGCCCATCTCTGTATTGACAACATCTCCCAGCTTTGTGCCACCAGTATATTTCATCACTACATTCCTACTTCTCATGCCTGCCAAGACACGGAAGGGAAATATTAATAATAATTCTACATGCAATATCAGTTCAAATTCTTTCATGAAGTCCAGGAAAATTAGATCTGTCAGAGTTCCCTTGAGAAAAATCTATCGATTTTCTCTTGATAAGAGAAAATCTATTCTTTTATCAGTGAAATGTCTAATTAATGATATATGTTAGCCTAATGAAATCTAAATTAGACAGCAGAGGAGTCTCTTGGGAAGACTGCAGAAGGATCATAATTCTGTATTTTTAATCTGATTGAGGTAATATTAAAACCTGAAAAGAATCCAAATGATCTCCTGTAATATTAAAACCAATATCCAACAGATATATTAAATAAATCTTAGATTTTATTTGTCAGGCTTCTTAAAATTCACGATACTGGTTTAAAACTTTATATTTTCTTATATCACAGGTGTGTCAGTGTGTGACAGTATTTGACCAGCTGGTTGCCACTCCAGGAATTCCTCAAATGTAAAAATCCAATGACGACCTATTTATTTTCATGTTAGAATTCAGATTTTGACCTATTCACTTGTCTCCAGGAAAATGGTCTTAGAATTAAAAATAAAGCTTAAATTTTTCAGCAGTTGTTTGAGTGTCAGATACAGTCAGACACATGCAGAACTTTTGAGGGGCTAGGGAAAAAGGGAATTTTACAAGTAATCAAATATACTGAGAGTTGCCATTATATTGAATTTTCAAAGAAAAGTCACTTGACAAAGAGATTGTTCCTCTAGAGATTTTATGTAAGTCATCTGTACTATTGCAATTGTACTGAAATAAAAGTATATCCACTGAGATTATGATGGATAAAAGAATTACACATATTGTGTATTTATCTATCTCTGTCCTACTTCAGCTTCCTGGTATGAAAATGAATGTTCCAGATGCAATTTCAAGGCTGAAGCATGGGTGATGGATAGATAGATGTGTCTCAAGACTGAAAAAAATAAAACAACATGAAAACACTGTCAAAGCAATGGAATGGGTTGGAAAGGACTGTTTTGGGTTAAATCTGAGATGGGAGGTTTGTGTTTTGAGTCACTGCTGGACCCCAGGATGCACCTTGCAGGTTAAATAACAGTCCTGGCAAAGAGCTCTCTCCTTGGCCAGACAAGCACAACCACTTATTCCGGCTGAGGAGGCTGTGGCAGGTGTCCTGCCCTTTGGCAGTGTGCAGAGGAAGCTCCTGGTGCTGGGCCCTCTACCTGAAGCTATCCAATGGTTATCCAGCTCTAAGAGCTATTGCTGAATGCTTCTCTCTGACAAAGCAGCCCTGCATGAAACCAGCTGAGTTTAGTGTTTGAAGGAGCTATTTACCTGTGGATGATATTCACAGTGCTGTATTTCAATGGCATAGGAAGTAGCTAATAAAAAATCGTGTTTACTCTCTGTGTAGAACTATTGTTATAAGTCACAGAAGTGTTCATACTAGTGCCCTTTATAAAACACTTTCCACAACATATTTTCAACAAGAAGTATTTCATGAGACTGTGTTTAGAGTCCACATTCATTAACCTTCCAAGCATGCCAAAAGGCTCATCTTTTCATCTCACAGGGATTTGGGAAGATAGAAAGCTATTGGATTAAAATTTTACTTGAGCAAGCAGTGTTTCTATTTCAGAAAAACCTCCAGGAGACCTTATTTACATTTAATTCCATTTTTTTGAATTTTTGATTTTTGTGTCATTTTAATTTGTGAAGCAGCATCTATAGCATTATCTGATACTTTACAAAAGTGCTAAGACACAACATGCTCTGAGTTACAGTTCCTGGAGGCAGAGAATTGATGGTATTTTAATTATCTGTACACATGCACCATTGTGTGCTTGTGTCTTTAAACATTCAGATAAGAAGTTTTTACCCGCCTTTGAACAAGGAGAATGCCCAACATTTTTGTGCTTCGCTTCCCTCACTGCTCTCCACAACTCTGACTAGTTATTCTTTTTCCTTCTACAACTTCTCCCCTGTGATCGTGTTGAGGCATATCCCCTTTCAAATGATGAGACAACCTCCCTAAAAGAAACATGGCCTTTTCAGCAGTTGCTGCCCATATCACTAAAAAATAACACCATGAACATCAGCCAAAAGCTAGAGAGCAATTCCGCAGTGCTCTGGGCCCAGCAAAGGCACAAAGGAACAAAGGATAGAAACCCCAAAGCTCTTACTTCAGAAGACTTTCCCACCCTGTAACAACCATGAGTCACAGTGAAGCAAAAGCCATCTGTTCATCTGGACACAGATACTGCTTGTCAGTGAGCAGGAAATGTTTCCACTGAGAATCTCACAGCAGTGTAGATCTCCCTCTGTAGACAAACTTTTGGTGTTTCAGATCTCCTGGTCTGCAAATTGGGAACAGTTTTGCTCCCTTTTACCCTGCTTTGTTTGTTATCTTTTTTTTTTTCCTCAAAAACAGGCTGGTCAGGCTAGAGGTTGGCTGTGTGGATGTATTTACAGCTTGGCACCACGAGGCCTCCAAGACAGCTCCTGAGTCCAGCAGTGCTCATCAGAAGCCGAGCATTCAAATGCAGCGACACAGAGCATCACCAACTCAGCCAGCAGCAGGGCCATGATCCTGAGGCTCTGCAGCAGCAGCCCCTTCCCACTCCTCCTTTCCATGCTCACTGCTACATGACTGAGCTCAGCTGGGACCCCTTGGAAGATGGGAAACTGCCAGGTTACATCCTGCGCCCTAATGACATCCCTGAGATCAGCTATTGATGAGACTGGGAAAATGCAGCCATAATTAATATGTTGTATGTTGAAATAGTTAGTGGCAGAAATACACTCTGTAAAGGGAGCAATCAGTCCTAATTAAAATCATGTTTAACTAATCCTTTTGGGATGGGGACTGTCACTTAGTGTTTGTTGTTTCCATATGTAGCCCAGTGGCATTCAGCACTGATGATGCATTTAGGTGTTATCACAATACAGGCAATGAAGAATAATAACTACAAAAGTATAAATTTCATGCTTTTTCCTAGCATGACTACTTCTGTAGGAATCTTATATCAATTTTCTTGACTATTGCATAGTTTAGATTACCACTGCATAAATGTTTAGCAACTCACATGAGCAGGATGGGTGTCTAATAATTTTCATGTGTGCAATGTTTTGATCAAATTATTTCCATATTCATTTTCATGGACTACTTTCCAAGTGGACAAGACCCAAAAAATCAGGAAAAACTCTTTAAGGTTTTACTGTACTGAAGACATTCATAATGACTACATTTTAAAAAATGAGAAAGTACTTCTTACTTCTATTAAAATTAGAACATTTACATTCAAATTTACAATAGGTACGTACAATTATGTCAAAGGTACCATCAGCATTCTATAAAACAAAAGTGTGATTGCCTATTAAATCAGATGATACCAAAAAGGTCAGCTGGTTAAAATTTTTATCCCTCCAGTTAAAACAACAAGATAATGTATTTCCTTTGAATACAACTTTTGATTTCTATCATGCCTCTGAAATTCATGATTTCCAAATCAATGCCAAATGAGATTTTTAAAAATTCCCACTTAAATAAAATTCCTAAAGTGCAAGAGAATGGAAAAGATCAAGAAAGAAAGATTTTGGCTTCTCTGTATGCTTACTAACTTAATTGGTCGTCCCTTGAAAAAAACAAGTTGCCTTGAGCTTTTAAACTCAAAAAAGAGCTCATTTAAAGCAAAACAATTTTATTTGACAAAAAAAACCACCAACAAACCCAAACAATTTCTAAGTTTACATACATTTGAGGGAGAGTTATTAGATGCAAATAAGAGGCAAGGAAGACAGAGAACATCGACAAGTAATTAAAAAATAATCATAGATGATTTCTGCACCAGGTGAAGATCACACAGCACACATCACCAAAGAAGGCAGGCGAGCTTTGCTGGAGAAGTCTTGGAGGAAGCTGCCTATCTCTTGGGGAAAGGAAAAAACTATTCAGGAGGAAAAAGCTTTAAGAGTCTGTGAAATTGTCGGCAGGATATACAATGACCACGACAGATAAGAACTCCATCAGGTTGCAAATGTATAGGAACAAGGTTAACACTTTGGTTGTTATTCAAAAGCAAATGAAAGATGACCTTATGATATCAAGCCTGGATTAGGACTCAGAAGATCTGAGTTCATTTTTTGGCTCTGCCATAATCTCTCTTTGTGATTTTGGTCCAGAGTTTACATTTGGCATAGAGTGAAGGAAGGAAGTAGTATCCTTTCTGTATAGCTAGGGAACTGAGACCCTGAGATAATACTAACCAAGTATTCACAATGCTTTACTGGATTTACATTTCCAATAAATTTCTGTGCAGAGAAAAATGACTGAGAGTTGAGAGGTATCTTTGTGGGTCTGATTCTCCAGTTGTGTGTGCATTTCTGCTTCCTTGTTATGGAATTCAGATAAAAAAATCCTTTCTCCCACACTTTAAACAAAGGGTGGGATTTTTTGTTGGTTGGGTTTTTGCTTGGGTTTTGTTTGTTTGGTTGGGCAGTTGGTGGTTTTTGTTTTGCTTTTTGGGGAGGGGGGATGTTGTAATTTTTTTTTTATTTCTTTTTTTTCCTAACCATGTTGAAATATAAAAACTCAGGAAAAATACTTTTTACACAGTCATTTAAAATTTTCTTACTACTTCACAGTCTCATAATGAGGACCCAAGAAGCCTCCATGAATGAAAAAGTAACTAGATATTATGAGTGTTTATATGTTATACATGCCCATTCATCTCAGATATGTACAGAGTAAGTATCTTTATCTTATTTTTGCTATCATCCTAGTGCACAATAGCAGTAATGACAACAGTATGAGTGTATTTACAGGGGCTTACACAGCAAACAGCAATTTCCCTGAATTCCTGCACGCCAGGCTGAGCTCTGGCACTGACTGGGACTAAACCCTGAGCACTTCAGAGGAAACTCAGGGTTACTTCATCATAGTCACTTGCTTTTCACTTCCTTTTCCCTGTTGATGTCCCCAAGCTACCAGAGTTACTCTGATGTGAATGAGATCTGAATCCTGACCATTGGCAGCAGTTAGGGAAAACAGGAAATGGGGTATTTCAAATAACAATAGGTGGGAACAGTGAGTAAAGGTTCACTGTGTGGTAACGGTGCTGACTCTTTAATGACTGTGTTTATTTCCTTGTGTCCCAAAGAAGGCCACAGTTCATTTTGCTCTCAAATATGTAGTATGGACATGTGCATATCTGACCCTGTATCTAATTTTGCAGTTAATGGAGGGGAGAGTGAATCAGCACTGACTCCCACTTCTCATAAGGAGCGACACAATGAGATTGCTCTCCTGTGCCATGAAAAATCAAGTTGCCAGGAGAAAAAGGTTCATCCCATACCCTGTTAAGAGAAAAGCTCCCTATTGATACAGGAATAGGCTTTTTTCCCCCTCCTATTCACCACAGAAAGAAATACTGTGACACAGAGAAACCCTTAAAACCCTTTACAAAACTTACAACCCATACAATGCACTTCACGTGAAGTCAGAGCAGAGACGTTACAAGCTGGAAAAGCTATCCTGGGCCATGTAGCTCATTCCAAGCAAAGGTCTGCCGTTCTTGGCTGAGACTTCCACTCAGCTCCTTGTCTCGTCTTGCCATGACTAATTCCCAGAAAAGGCAGTTTCACAACCACCCCGGCCAGCCAGCCCTGTGTCTAATTGGCATCACTGCTTAGAAATACTTCCTTGCATTCTCCTATGAAAGTTTGCAGCTACAATCTAATTCTATGTACTTTTACTAAGCCTTACAAGCAGCTAGTGAGACATCCCAGCTATTTTTAACAACCATTAGTCCTCCAGTCTCTCGCTTCACAAAATGACTGGTTCTTATTGGGTTCCTTTTCTCACAGCTTCCAAAATTGGTCTGAATTAAGTTTTGCAGCTTAATGCTCTGTTAAATAATGCTCACTAATTAGCAGCAGAAAAAAAACTAAAAACCAGTCATATGAAAATGAAAGAATGCTCAGTGACACAGGTGTTTTATTTTTTTTTTCTTAGCTCAAGCTGCTTCTTTAATCATTAATCATTGATTAATGATTAAATCATCCTCCACCTGGAGAAGCAGCCAGTAAACTTCCTAAAAGCAGTCAAGGAGCTTGGTCAGACAAGCCCCAGTTGTTCCAATTTGCTACTTATGAGGCTGCTCACCGTAAATCCCATCTTTCGTAAAGATGCTTTGCACAAAGAATATGTGCTTTTCTTTATACAGATTACTCATATTTACAAAGAAAGGTCTGGAAGGCTACCTCTTTTTTTTTTTTT
>VWYP01024489.1:181094-199253 GCA_013400435.1 Pycnonotus jocosus
TTTCGTCTCTGGAGGAAGGGGGGGGGGACTTGGAAACTGAGAGCAGAGGTTAACACCCCCCCGCACACACCCCGCAACCCCTGCACATAAAGGAGGCATCTGTATTTTTGGTAACCAGCACTGACTTTTGTTGTTGCAACTTGAGACATGGATGTTCTCCCAATGTGCAGCATCTTCCAGGAACTCCAGATTGTGCACGACACGGGTTACTTCTCAGCCTTGCCGTCCCTGGAGGAATATTGGCAACAGGTAAACGAGGATGTCGATGTTGTTGTTGTTGTCGGGGATTTTTTTAAAGCCGTATTAAAGGATGAGCGGATTTAAGAAAGAAAAAGGCAAAAAAAAAAAAAGAAAGAAAAAAAAATCAAGCCCAAGTGTCAGCGAGGAGTTTGGGGAGAATTCAGCACAAATGTGTAGCGATGTTTTGAAGCAGGTGTTTCGGCTTTGAGCAGACGGCTGTCTGGGGGGAACAGTCCCGAGGCGGATGGAAGGAGCTGCGCATCCCCGTCTCTCGTTGTTTACCGCTGCCGGCGGCTGTCAGCGCCCGCGGCCGCTCCGCTCCGCAGCCGCGCGGAGCCGCCGCTCGCTCCACACCGAGTCCTGGCAAAAGTTTTGCGCTTGTACCAGGTCCAGACTCCACAGCTGGGTCTTGTCATCCGAGCTCCCTGCCTTGGCCAAGGGCTGCTTTGCGCCCTGTGCTGTGGGTTTATGCCTTTTTTTTTTTTTTTTGGTGTGTTTTTGTTTTGTTTAATTTTTTTTCCTGCAAATGTGTACTATTATTGTTTTTGTTCCTGGCGAAGACGGGGAAAAAGCCCTCCAGGAGTGTCGGTACACACGTCTGTGTGTGTGCATGGTTATGTACATGTACAGAGCGTGGCTGTTACCAGCGCAGGCAGCTTTGTCGAGCCCGTGAGTTGTCAGTCAGTCATATGACAGCGATCCCCTTGTGCTAATTGCCGTGGCCGGGAAGGGAGAAGAACGGAGCCTTCTTCCCTTTAATGGACATATTTTCTTGGCCTTTTTTTTTTTTCTTTTTTCTTTTTTTTCCCCTCTCCTTGCTGTGATCCGGGCAGCGGGCTGGCAGGGTCTGACAGCCCCGCGGAGCTCCGGGGAGCGGGGCCGTCGCTGCGCTCGCTGCCCGGCGGGGGCTGCTCAGCCCGGTCACCGGATCAGGTACCTGCTGGCTTTGCAGAAGGACGAAAGAGCCTTTCCCAGAAGGTTGAAATGCAAAGTGTTACAACCTTCACATGCCTGCTAATTGTATGCAATGACTTTTTTTTTTTTTTCCTCCCCGCTCCCTCCCCCCTCTCCCCTTTCAGAGCGGCAGCTCCATAGTACGTGATTGAAATGGAGCTAAGTAGTTTCCTTCAGGCATTCGGGCTCTTGGAGAAGCGCCAGCCCTCGTTCCCAGTAGCCTTCAGAGGCATTTAAACTCGGAGAGCTTCACTCTGCTCCCCATTACTAATCTACCTAATGAGGAATTTAAATTAGCCGGGAATATGAAAGTTTAACAAGATCTTAATAAATGCTTTTTTTGGTTGTTTTCACGGAAAATCAAAGCACTATTGTGCTGTCCCTGTAGAAACCCTTCTTGTTTTTAACAGCGTTGCAACCCAGTTCCCTAATTACAGACAAATACATAAATACCGTGTGCAACAGTGGGTTTGGTTTGGGGTTTGTTTGTGGTTCTGATTTTTCTGTCCAATTTTTGCCTACACTCTGAGCCTGACCGGAGCATGTGACCCAGTTTACTGGAGCAGTGCTGGGGGAGAAAGGAGGCTGCTCCCATGGCGGCTCTGCTCATGGGCAGATGGAAAGGGGCTGTGAAGGGAATGTGTGGCATTCGAGACCGGGTTTTGCTACCGGGCTTGGAAAAGATGATCTTGCTAAAATAAGTAGTGTTTGGTTTGGAAACTTGGTGTGTCCATTTTCTGTGTAAAGCTTCCATATGGATCATTTCCTATAGTGGAAAGAATAATCCCGAAACATCAGCTTGTTGCCATAACAGTTCACATTCTTCTTCTTTTTTTTTTTTTTCTTTTTTTTTTTTCCTTTTTTTTTTTGTTTTTCTTCCCCTTTTTTTTCTGTTCTCTGAAAAATGGCTAGAAAGTCAGCAGGGGTGAAATGAAATTGAAACTCACAGTTTCACCCATTTAGTGTAGTTTTGTTTTTTGTTTTGTTTTCTTTCATGGAGTCGAGGGGAATGTGGTTGGGGGGAAGTTGTCCATGTACTGTTACATGTACATTTGCAGAGTACTTTCTTGGCAGATGGTCATGGTTTTAAAAGGAAGTCTCCTTTGGCATTGCGTGAAAGAAAGAAAGAGATGACTCATACAGTTGCACTCTTGGCCAGTAGATAAAGTTCTTGTTCATTGTGGGACTCCCAGCAGGACCTCAGAGTAATTTCCCATTTCGCATCCTATAGAACAGGACATTTGTATTCTGGAACTTTTTTCCTCCCCTTTCCTCTGTTGTTGAAGTTCTCCATGTTCCCCTGAACACGCATGGGAGCAGTTTGAGTTATGTGATGTGCATGCCAGTGCGCTTGGAAATGACATTCTTTGAAAGTCGAGTGTACTGTGTTCTCATGCACAGGAAATGGGAGGATGTCTGCTGCTCCATTGATGTCCCCAGAAGACAGGCCGGCAGCTCCGCGGCCATGCTGAAATGTGCCTTTGTTTTCTGACACAGGGTTTGGGTTTTAACTGGGTGTCAGAGCCCATTGTGTTCAACTGGGTCTTTTCAGCCTCGTGTTTGTGTGCGAGAGATACAAAACAACTTGAAATTAGTCAAGGTGCAAGAGCGAAGTGTAGTTTTATCTTGTGGTTCTCTATGGTCTTTTTCAACATCAGCCTGCTGAAAACACAGATTGTATGATGAGAGTGATGATAATTTAACTGAGTCATTAGAATGCTATTTTGGATACCAAAGCTGACTTGCACCTTCAGCTGTGTGTTTGAACTCCTGCCCAGGTCTCAAAAACTGATTTCTTTTCATCGTAACAGTCACCTAGTTACGGCTTGAGAAGCCTTTAATTTGTTTTGAACCTAGAAACCTCAAATCGAATGTGCTACATTCCTGCATGCTTTTTGAAGTGTAAAATAATTTGGTTTATTTTTAAGCAGGCCTGTAACTTTTCTCTTTTCTTTCTTCCTTCTCTTTCACATAGACATGTTTGGAGCTGGAACGGTATCTTCAGAGTGAACCCTGTTATGTTTCTGCATCTGAAATCAAATTTGATAGCCAAGAGGATCTCTGGACCAAAATTATTCTGGCACGTGAGAAAAAGGAGGAATCTGAACTGAAGAACACATGTGTCCCAAAAGAGGACAATCTTGCTAGTCAGAACTTAGAGACCAACAGTTTGAATTCTGACGTGAGCAGCGAATCTTCAGACAGCTCTGAGGAGCTCTCACCCACGACAAAGTTTACCTCTGACCCTATAAGTGATGTTTTAGCCAGTTCAGGAAACTTGAGTTCATCTGTCACTTCCACTCCCCCTTCGTCTCCTGAGCTGAGCAAGGAGCCTTCTTCCCAGATATGGAATTGTACGCCGGGTGAGTTGCATTCACCGGGGAAAATCCGTACCGGTACCACTGGAAAGACTGCAGAAAAAGGTACACCCTCCAATGGGGACACCTCACCAGATGGCAGAAGGCGTGTTCACAGGTGTCATTTTAACGGTTGCAGGAAAGTTTACACCAAAAGTTCACATCTGAAAGCACATCAGCGCACTCATACAGGTTAGTAACCCTATGCTTATTAAGAGCTGGCAGCTACTGCAGGGAATACCCCTTGGTGGTGGTGGTGTCACAGGTTACTCAATCACTGGGTGGCAGCCCAGGTTTGGAGGGATGATGTAATAGCAGCAGAGGCTTACCAGCACAGACAACATCACTTTCTCATTGTCTTCATGAGCCAGGGTACTTGCTGGTGGATCAGGCTGCTGTCATGGCAAATAGGAGCCACTCGTCTAAGCAGGCAGTAGTTGGGAGGCTGCAGCAGCACGTGGACTTCAGGAGAAAAGGTCTGGCCAAAATGGGTGCCAGGCTTTTCTTCGTGATTATTTTTAAAGCAAAAGTGAGCCATGCACTTTTTGCTAAAAAAAGGAATGTATATCCAAAAAACAGTCAGATCACTAAATAATGTAAGAGCTTGTTTTTATGTTTCAGTCCACATTGGGTCTATTTTATCAGACATACCAAGGCCTTGATTATATTAAGTACAGCTGTATTTGTAACTCATTTAACACTTATGTGTGCCATTGTTATCAGCAAAAAATCTTGGAAAGCCACAGTGTATTGTTGTCCTTCTGACACATCTGCCCAATTGGACTTAAAAATGTACAATCTACTGTATAATTTGATCCCAAATTACTGAGCAACAGCATTTTATTGTTATGAAACCTGAACTAAAAATAACAATCCTGTGTGTTATTGGGAAGGGAAGTGAGGAAGATAGACTCTTCAGGGCTTTTGTAAATATTTTATGGTTGAAGTAGCCTGCTGATGTGCTTGTTTGAGCATTATTATTTGACATCTCTTTATGACAGCAGTTAGATGTGTAGAGCTGTGCCTTGGCTCAGTAGTCTTAGCTTAATGTGAAGAACTGGCATGGTGTTCTTAGTGTACCAATCCAAACACTTCTATGGATGGTTGGTTGTTTTTTTTTTTTCCCTAAGATGTGGGAAAGAGAATTCAAGGAAAAAAATTCTATTTTGACTCATGAGCTCAGCATTTTGTGGTTTTTATGGGAAGTCTGAGCAAGCTCAGATGCTCCCATTGTCGTGCAGAAGTTAGATAAAACAGGATTATTTCAAGAGAAGAAAAAAAAATTCCCCTGAAACCATAGTTGTTGAGCAGACATAAATAGCTGTCAGGCTCAGAAATATTGCAGAAATGGTGTTCTGGTGCTGTCTGGTTGAGAATGTTCCTGTGAATGGAAGTGGTATTTCTTGAATGCTGAAATAGCAGTGTTCAAAGTGGTATGCTGGCTTTTCCAAGAATAAGTGGCTCAGCAGAAAAGAGGTTGCATGTTATGCAGATGAGTGAGTGAGAGAGGACTTTGATGCAATACAGTAGCCTAATTGCATTTTGGAGCCTAGCTGTGCTGTCTTTAATCACCTTTATGAGGTGAATGGTACCTGTTTGGGAGTAAGCCTGCCATTACAGATGAACAGGAATGGTAGAGGGCTGGATTCCTTTGTTTCCTGGGAGCCTGTTTAATCACTATTTTTTTTTTATTATTTTTTGTAAGAATGAGATTATTTGATTTGCTGTTGCAGCAAGATAAGTAGGAATCATGTGGGTGAATTTTGTAAGCCTTCTTTGCTTGCGTGTTCTGAAGCATTCAGATAGGTTAAATAAAATTGTCTGTCTTTGGAGGAGTGAAGGAGGTTTACATAGAAAATGATAGCTCCTGTCTTTGAATGAAGTCATGACTAACATGTAATCTGCTTTCTTTGTAGGGGAAAAGCCTTACAGATGTTCATGGGAAGGGTGTGAGTGGCGTTTTGCAAGAAGTGATGAATTAACCAGACACTTCAGAAAGCACACTGGTGCCAAGCCTTTTAAATGTAGTCACTGTGACAGGTATGTGATTGAAATGCACCTTTTTAAATAGCTATTTTTAATGCTTGTTGGAAAGCCAGTCTGGGCTGCTTTTTGCCTGTGTAGGAATTATTTGGGAACACAACCGTGTCTGGTGGTTTTAAGGAACTATTGCATATTCAGGCTAGAAAAACCCTTCCATTTACTAATCATCGGGAAGTGGTTTGTAGCCTGATCTTGCAGATGGATGTCGAGAACTCCGCAGTGTTACCACCCATCTGCAGAGCTCCTGGGTTGCCCACAGACACCTTGAGCAGTCCCGTGTATCCCTGGCATGCCAAGTCCCTCCTCCACCAGCTGTGTTTTGGAGCAGCAGAGCGAGGGGAGGTGCCTGAGCCCCGCGTGTTGCGCGCGCGTGACGGCGGCCGCGGGCTAACGCGCAGCCTCGCTCTTGCCTTGCAGGTGTTTTTCCAGGTCTGACCACCTGGCCCTTCACATGAAGAGACACCTCTGAATGGGTCAAGAGGTGAATCCTGCGGGCTAAGAGGCGTCAAGGTTGAAGAGCCTTGAGCGGAGGGATGCGTGTTCCAGCCAAAGCATGCCATTTTGCACCCTACCCAGTTGCCTCCAGGACCTCACTTCCTTGAAGGTCTTTTGAGGGCTAATAAGTCATGTAAGAACGGCATAGCAACCACGGTGCGTGATGTTTGGGGTTTCCTGGACTCATACACTGGTATCTAACCTTCTGAGTGGCTCCTAAGCCTTTGCCGTGAGCATGTGCACTGAGAATGTTAATGATTGGGCGACTGTATGCGATGAGGATCTCTTGATGACTGTATGCTGAGGCACATTTTTTTTCTTGTGGTTGTTTTATAACTGTAAGAGAAAAAAAATAGTCTGAATGTCTTGTATGTGAGGAATATCTCATGAGATGGGACGACCACCAATCATTTCCAAGGGGTGGGGGGAGGGTGTCTGCACCTTTTTAGAGGGAAAACCTGAGAGGGGGAAAGGGGGGAAATAAAAAGAGTCAGGATGCCAGAATGGAAATGGGGAACCTCCCTGTTCCTGTGTGAGAGGAGCTTTAGGTGTCTGGTGCAGCTATTAAACGTGCAATGTGTCAAGTAGCTTGTTTTACTTGCTACAGAGCTCATTTGTAATCCATTGTATAAGCTGTGTATTTACAAATGTAACACAACTATAACTTTTCATTATAATACAAAGGTTATTGCATGGTTCTGGGGAACTATATGCTTTTCCATTCTTTAATCAGGACTGCAGTTTTGATTCCAGTTAAGAGCAGCTAAAATACAATTGGTCTAATGTTACATAATGTATGGAACATGAATAATTTTTTTGTTGGGTGGATAAAACCACTATTGGTTAGAAACTGATTTTTCTCATGCAGCTAATTTTTCTCTTATTTATGCCTTGAGGACTAACTTCTGGTTTTCTAGCTGTTAATGCACTGTTGACCTTAATAATGGTGCCTTATGCAAGTGACCTTCTCTTGCAGGGGGTCTTATACAGGGGTATGGGTGATGCATGCTTTATTAAGGCTCTCTTTTCACCTGGCATTGTACTGTATCAAATGTATAATATGAGGGGAAAAAAAAGGTTACTTCCAGGGTCCTCCTTCACAAAGACAAATATAGAGAAAAGTCATTCATGTCAGTACAGTATTTGTTTAACTTAGACAATTTGACTGTGTTACAGTATAATGCATATGCCAATTGAATACCTGACCAGTTCTGCCACCTTGAGACTTTTTTTATATTGACCTTGCACAACAACTGTGTATATACACACCCCAACTGTACTTAATATGTCAAGTTTTCATACATATTAAAGATACAGAAGTATTAAAAGATGTATTTGCTTAAAAGGCACAAGTTTCACATCTATATATCTAGCTATCTGTTGGTCATACAGAAAGAAACTATATTACTTTTTTTTTAAAAGTGGGCAGAAAAATAATTGTGTATGTATATTTGTGTGTACAGTCTGTGTATGTGTGTATATATATAGATAATATATAAATATTTTTTTTAAAAGGAAAAGAATTAGAACACATAGCTAGAAAATGCCACAGCCCATCAAAATATTCCCTCTTCCCCCTTACCCCCCGCAATATGGTCATTAAGGAGACAAAGAAATGAAAGATACAGTTAATTAAAATCTAGCATTTTTAGAGGCTTTACCTTTAGCTTAATGGTATGCTAAAGGCTTTGTTGGCATTCAGTCCTTCTCAGACTGCTGACTGTGTTTTGTAGTTATTAGGTTGTCTGGAATAGCGTATCTGTGGCCATTTAAGAATGATATGAACCGAATATTGGCATGCTAAAAGAATATTAGCTGTGTGCAGAAGTACACTCGGGTTTTGGCCTTCCAGCTTGCTGGAGGACCTGTGAGTGAGCTAGTCGTTGTGGTGGTTGAGCTCTAATTTTACATAGTTCAGCTAAAATAAAGACTGTTTTTTCCTAGAGTAGGAATAGTCTGTCCAAAACCAGTTTTGTTTTGTTTTGTTTTGTTTTTTAAACCAGCTCACTACAGTCGATGCAATGAAACATGTGACCTGTTTCTTTTACTGTTAATTATCAGTCTTGCTTACTCTGCTAATATTTTGGTATATCTTCCTGGAAATGTATGTAGATAAGTGGTTGAAAAAAAGTATATGCAAGTGATCTGGTTCTATGGAACACACAGGCTTAAATCATTCTCATTTCATTTTTGATTTAAATTGCCTGAAAATGCACTTTTTTTTTTCTTCCCCCAAACAGACAAAATTTTCAAGAAAATGGATTTCTATTTACGATTGGGTTTTGTTGTATTTTTAACTCCTTGTTTGCATTGTCCTTGGCTTAGCCGTAATTCTTGTAAACAAGAAATTAAAACAAAACAAACAAAAAAACAAACAAAAAAGCAAAAACAAACAAACCAACCCCAAACAAAAAATACTTGCACTGGCTTGTCTCAATTGTGAAATACCATCAGACTTGTGTGGATGGGGTGGGGCTGTGTGCCATATGTCAAATGCCTGTAATTTTCTTAATAAGCAAGTACATTTTGTTCAGGTGATAACTGAGCCTCAATCAAGCTGAAAAATAAAAAAATAAAACATTTTTGCTTGAAATTTAAGAAGAAAAAGTTTCTATTAGTGAAATTTCTTTTTTTGTTTTTGAAGCACCCTGTTATCTAAAGAATCTCTTTGTAAGATTTTTGTAAAAATTTTGTTTTACAAGATTTTATTTGAAATTGTTTTTTGCAAGATTGTTATATTTCTGTATGAATGTATTTTTTATTGGAATAACATAAAAAGAAGTTCTTATCAGCATCACGTGTCTGTTTCCATCTTTCTTCTTTCGAAGTCCTACACACCAAACAATGTCAAGTTCTATGTTGCTGCTTTGTCTTGAGTCACACCTGGTCACGGGTGCAAACACCTTTGGGTCAGATCACGTTGTGGAAGAAAAGCCCTGTTGGGAAAATAATCTTGGCAGCAGAAACTAGAAGTTCTTCCATGTTTGAAGAGCTGCTCTTGACTCATCGTTTGCCTCAGCGGAATAAATAGTTAATGTGATTGTTACTGCAAGACTGCACCTTCATTTCAAAGCGTTTGCTCTGGAGAGGTGAATGCACATGGGGCGAGTTTGGCGTGTGGGGAAGGAGGTTCAGTGGGCATTCAAAGGGAAGGACAAAGCCAGAAAGGTGATGGCTGGGCTGGAGGCAGGCACCTGTCCTTGACATCTGCTGCAGAGTGTGGACCTTGGAGCAGCCTGGTCCGTGGGGAAGCAAGCCCAAAACCTCGAGGTGCAGCTGTGGGAAGGAGAGCTTGGAAGGAACTGCATGAGATCTGCCTGCTGCAGACACACATCTGAGGCTGCTGTAGGGCTGACCTGACCCACATGCTGGTGGTGACCTTCAGCCTGTCCAACACAAGCCTCTCTGAACCACATTCTTTCTGAGCAATGGCTCTTCAAAGCATGCCTGGCATGCACCTGGCTCAAGAGCCGTGCAGAACTTGTTTGGTGTTGCCTTGTGGCTCCTGCTTCACCCATGCTGGTGTTAAAAGTCCCTCAAGCATCATCAGAGTAAAAACACTGGCAAAATGGCAAAGTGTATGCTGAGAAACTTTCACATGTCTTTGAGCATGTGAATTCAGTTCATGTTAACATATAATGGACTTAGATGATTTAGAAATGGTCTAAAATGATGCAAAAGAACTGAAACAATAAAGATGGAGGCAGAAGCAATGTGGAAAAGGGACCCTTGTCACCTTCCCCAGTTAGCCCTGCAGTGGGCTAGTAAATAGACATAATGCCTGCATTAGGCATGGCAGAAATGGCAATTTAGGCAAATTCATCATCTGCAATGTGATGAGTACATTAAATTTTACCATGGGTGTATCTCATACAGTGGAACACAGGTGTCTTCTGGGAAGCTTAGTTAAAGTTTCAATAGACATAGAAAAGGCTACTGAGGTTTAAGATTGAGATATTTTGCCTCCTCATGTAAGAAAAGAAATATATTTAAAGAACTGAGCTTGACCTTGGAGATTCTCCACCCAAAATGTTCAATGGGTGTGTAATACAGAACAAGGATTGGCAAATTTTTTCCTGTTTATTCGGTGTGTGTCATCTTGGACTGCGTCATCCTCTAGCTTAAAAAAAAAAAAAGAAAAAACCTGAAAATTCCTTTATTAAGGATGTTATTGAGATCCTGCTTTTTTTTTTTTTTTTTTTTTTTTTTTTTTTTTTTTTTTTTAATCTCAGAGAGATTGTACTGAAAAACCAGCAGTGTGTGCAGGAAAAAAAGAGACTACTGACAGAGCTATTGGGCAATAAGGAAACTACAAAGCAGAAAGCAATAGTGCATTTCAACATACACATCTAGTGCAGGTTTGCTTAATTCTGGATTTTGAAATGCAGAGCAGAGGGGAAGAGACATGAATTTAAGGGTGAAGAAGTCAGGTTGCTGAGGTATGGACATGGATTAGTAGCCTCTGCAAGTTCCAACAGCTTCAGCTGAGGTTGGAAAGGTGAAAAGGAGGACAGAGCCTGTGAGCCAACATGTTAGCACAGAGGTTAGATATAGCATGTTTGTGCAACCATCAAGATGAAACAGTTAAAATCCCAAAACAACCCATTTGGATGTTTGTTTTGTGGGGTTTTTTATCCTCTTGGGTGTGAAAAATCCAGGCATACAAGTGGTCAGTGCAGGTAGGGTGTATCAGTTTACCAGCTTATTTGAACAACTTTGTCTTATAAATACAACATGACTTTGAAGTTCACCATAGACAAGTGATTGCTGTTTTATTAAGTTGGACGTCCATATTGTTTAGAAGTTCACTGTCTGTCAACTGACTGTCTCCCCTTCAAACCACATTACAATTTGAAATAAACTGAATCTGGAATTGTTGTGCCTGTTAAGGCATGTTAAAAGCAAGCTGTATTTTATTCTTTCCTCTTTAGGAGTTGTTCATGGTATCTCTGCCTTTGTGTCCAACTTTTACCTCTTCCATTCTTCTCAACTACTTGGGCATTTGTTCCTTATTTTCTTAAATTGCTCTGAAAGCTCTGAGGAGTAAAAAAGACCTCTGTAAATCACACAAATAGCTGCAGCAAAACTAGAAACAAGGAGAAGGAAGAACACTATGGCAATTGTTTCAAAAAGTAGCTGAGTGTTCTTTATGCAGCACCAAAAGAGTATGTGACCTTATGTGTTTACATAACAGGGAGAGACAGCATTTGATATGAGGAAATATTCATGGTCCATCCATTGGAAGTCTCTTCAGTCTTGTCTGGAGTGTTGAGTTCAGGTTGACTTAAACAATAAGGGGAGCTCTTAACTGCACAGGATTGTGTGGGGGGACACAGGTAAAAAAGGTTTCCCCTCCACTTTTTAAAGAATGAAAGGCCTGGTATTTCCTCCCTGTTCCTCCATTTCTTCAGAAATCCCTTGGCTTAGATAGGAAATCTCTGCACTATTTCTTCCTCAAGCTTTTGCAGATTTGTTCCCTCTGGTAGCACTGGTTTATAGACAGCAACAATACCAGTACTCCAGTTCTTTATTTCTGGTGACAAGAGGTTACCAAGCAGCTCCCACTTCCACAGAAGTCTGCCTGCTTTTGCCTCATCAACTGGGATCGTGTAGCCAAGAGGCATTAACAGGTACTTCCAAAATAAAGCCTCTGACATGGCAAGAAGCTCTGCTGAAATTACACAGTCCAAGGCAATGGTATCTTTATATATTTTCCCTTTAGGTCTTTTACCTCTACACTTGCTGTTTCATCCCTTATTCATGGTCCTTAGATATATGGCATTTATTTTTGATCAAACCTGTAGCAATACTGTCTCATAACCATTTGGGCTCTTACATTTAAGGGAGAATGAGCAGACAGAGTATTGCTTTTGCACACAGGTCTACAGAGGTTTAATCAGTCTAGGATTCATTGGAGCTACCCTGGGAAATAAGGGTTTGCAGGTTCATGCATTAATATTGCGAGGCCTTGGTCAAAAGCTCATTTAAGTCAAGGAGAAATTCCTCACTGAATTCGACTTGCTCCAGACAGAGTCATTTTTTTATAGAGCTGAACCTGAGGAGAAAGTACATTTGAAACCCATTCAGAACCAAATTTTCATTCAATGACATTTATGACTATATTTTGTCCATTTCCTGTTGAACATTTGATAGCTGGAGTTCACAAGTACAAGCACTGCAAAGATGATTTTTTTTTAAACAGAAATATAATTTTTTTCCTCCTGAAATTTATTTTTGATTGCAGACTGATGATAAATCCTGTAATTTGTTCTGCAGTTTCACTTACACAACAGCTACATAATAATTTTGTAAGTTATAGCAGTGACTGTTTTGAACTGCAGTGGTTTCAATCAGAATGCTTCATGAAATATTAGCTGAGAAATTAATAACTGGAGAAATTAACTAGATTTGCAGGATATCACAGCAACAAAGGTAGCCTTATGGCTTTAAAAAAAATTGCTGCATCAGATACGAGCCAGCACATTTTGTTAAAATGGAGAGAAACTATCCAGAATTTGCAATCCAGGCTACAGATTGGTCGTGTTCTTGAAGTATAGGTTTATAATTTGTCACAGGAAAATAACTCCATAAAGCAAAACTGCTAAGGTGTTTTAAGATGATCTATTATATGGAGGTGTCTAGTACAGCCATTTTGGATCAGTTCATGATAGGAAACAGATGGTATATATGTTTATGTTTAACATTTAAGGAGGTATAGAAAGCAATTGGGAGGTAATGTATTTTGTTAATGGGCGAGTAAAGCCTCATATGTACAGTTAAAATAGAATGTAAAAAACAAGCAACATTTTTTCAGCACAAATGAGGCCATGCAACAACAGCTTAAGTAGATTTATTTGACTTGTTTCACTTTAAATAATTTTAATGAGAAATTCTCTAAATGTTTTTGAGCGGAGATAGAAAGTAATCTGGTAACCACATGTCTCGATGTATGCCAAGCTGTTCTTTAACAGCACTTTCTTTCAATACAATATAAATTTAGCTGGAATTAGCGTTGCTGAATATTAGTCCCTCAGTGCCTCACTTGCTAAACTTCCATATTCTTTTTATTGCCTCTGTGCATTTCAGAAGTAAAGTGTGTGGTTGGTTCTGGACAAAGGCAAATTATCTAATGGGGCTGGGGAAGGCAATGTATTGGTGAATTCTGTAGCAAGCTGCTGGGTAATAATTCAGGAAGGTTGCAGATCTGCACTGGATACAGTAATATATTTTTCTTGTAATGTGCTACCTCTTGGATTTGATACTGAATATATCAAAAATCTAGTTATGCATGCAAAGCTGTATTTTTCTGAGTTTTATATACTTCACCTTACACATGCAGTAGTATGTTTTTTCATTTATAAGATTTATCTTTGAGCATGCACCAATATGACTAACGCTCACTTCCAAGCTCTGCTAGGCAAGTTACTCAGTCTTCTGGGGCTTACTTTATTTGTTTTTGCTAAGTATGAAGAGGACATTGAGGGCAACTGGATTTTAGTAGATCCTCACTGTAATTAATTATTCATCAGCAGTAGAAGTATTAGCAGCAGCAGTCAGACATGCAGAGGAGGCTGAGATCTTGCTGTTGTGAACCTACAGGGAGACAGGCTCTTCCATCCAGGTTCTGCCTAATTAGGCCACGACACATTTGGAATTACTCACATCCAAGGAGAGACAAAGTAATTTTACTACCTGTTTTGATGATCTCAGCATTTTTCCTTTTTCTGGTCAGACAGATAACCCTGGTGATATTATAATATCCATATTATAATTCCATTCAGTCCGCTTGTCTGTCACAGATGGATTAATTCTGGATTCATTCTCACCAGGATGGGAACTCCCCCTGCAGAACAGGGGATTTCAATGCATTTTAGTGGGCATTTTTAGGTGAGACCTTGTAATGTGCATGCCTGTCTCCCATCATTGTGTTATTTCTTATTTCATAATTTTGTTTTCTATTTCTAACCACTTCTTTCTGGCAATAAATTTGGTATGTTCTATGTGAAACGATTTGGATCTACTGATATTTCTTCTTAATTTGAAAAAAAAAATTGTTCAAAAGTAATCTTTTATCCCATAGATAGAAAAGAGTGTATAAGAGATATAATAATGTTATAGTATTAATGGGATTTGAGCCTTGGTAGGAAATAGATGCATTATTCATAAGGATTGATGGTCTTCAGTGTCCCAACAGCCCCTTGTGAGGCTTTGGAGGTATTAGACTGGTCACTGGAGAGAAGGTTGCTCTAATGCTCAATAAGCTAGACTAAAAATATCGCTAGAATTATAAGGCACAAAAACTAATCAAACCCTAAATATAAATGCGATGATACAAATCCATCCCCTAGTTATCTCCAGAAACCACCCTGCCTCAAAGGGTTGCCAGTGTCTTGTCCCTTATTATCTTTAATCAGGCAGAAGAGAGAGGCACTGAACGCCACAGTGGGTCTGTATAACGAGGCGCTGCAGGTGAAATCCATCGTCTGCGCTTCCCGCGATCCGCGTGCTGCCGGCCGGCCCCGGCTCCAACAGCCAGGGAAAGGGCAGCCAGAGACAAAGGGATGCAGTGCTTGCACAGCGCCTCTGAAGTCCTCTCTAGCTCCTCCTAATTTCCATCCCCAAAGTCCAGACCGCAGATGCTTCACCAGGCAAAACCAGCCTGGATGACTGTAGGTAAAAATTATGTGGTAACACGCAACAAAGAAGCTGACTAAAGGAGATTTCTGCAATAAGGTTTCCAGCATTTACACAGATGGGATCTACCCAGATTCTAGTCTCTGTGCTCCGTGACAGGACATTATTTATCTTGATTATAATGGATAACTTTAAAACAAAGGAAAAAAAAAAGAAAAGAGTGTTTATTCTCTCATGTATTCAAGCAGATTAGGCATTACTGTTAGAATATTTGTCAGAGAAAACTGCTAGCTTCCAAACAAATATAACCATGCAATTCAATATTCACAAATATCTTTTTCATTAGACATTAAATATCTTGGGATAATGATGAGATCATAAAAGACTCATGTGTTTGGCCAGGAGAGAGAGGAACATTCATAAAAGAAGAGCTGTGGGATGCAGCTCCTTTAGGCACAAAGGGCAGCACCCAGTCTGCTCAAGTAGTTCAATGTAATGCAGATTTGAGCCTCAATTCTGAGATGAGGTCTGTGCTCACACCCTTCTGACCCTCACTTGCTGTCCCCTGAGACACCCCAGACCATACAGGACTGCATTGGAGCACCCCAAAGGACAGGGGCCATCTCTGATAAGGGATGTGATGTCCCAGAGGGAACACAACCTCAGCCAAAGTCTGGGGTGCCCCAGGACCCTGAAGGTGATAAACTGAAGTGGGGAGAGTGTGTCAAACTTGAGGAAGAATTGAGACATTTGTGGTACTGGTGTTTGAAAACACAAATTAGGGCATGAGTGCTGAGACAAAACCTTCAGCCTTCGTCCAGTTGCACTTGGCTTTTTCAGTGTTTGGTGAGAGGTGTTCAGCTTTATGCCTGCCTGGGTACCCCTTACCAGAAAAGGAAGCAGAACCCCCATATACTTTGCTGTGTCCTTTAGACCCATGACATGTAAGTTTGAGCTTACATTTTAAGTTTAAAATTAAGTTCCTAATATGAAGGCATTAACAAAAAAAAAAAAGATGGACTATTAAGACCCCAAGAATTTTATATTTTTTTTTTTTAATTTATGTACATATGCACACACATGCATAAATGGAAACAGATTTTCTTGTCTAGGTTTTTTATTTTCTGTGTAACATCACATTCCAATAGAACAGTGTCCTTGAAAATTCATCTGTGGGATTGATAATAATATTTCAGACTTAACCTGAGGTGTAAGGTAAAACCAGGTGAAAACAAAAATCAAACAGTCTGGGCTAGTGAAACAGATGAAAAAAACCAAAAAATACCACCAGAAATAATTAAAGGCAAAAAGATAAAGCTAACTTTTAAGGTGGTTTAGTTTTGTTTTCTTCTTTTTTAAATCTAACAGTTTGTGGGCATATGAGTAAGTAAATACATCAACATTGAAGTTGTTGATAGTTATTTTCAATGAATCATAGATCCATGTTTACACAAGTTAGGGACAAGGACTTTTAAAAATATAAATTACTAAGTGAAATGTTGCGTTAAATGTCTAAAAATTATGCTTTATTGGGATTTGGTTTGGTTTTTACAAATTTAAATTCTGTATTTTGGATTCAGCAGAGTGCATTTGGAATATATTTGCATGGTATTTTTTACAACAGAAGTTAGAAACTTCTGTTTTAAAAATGAAAGTTGTGAAACTAAAAAATGAAGAAAGCAAGTTACTCAAGGTCATGCAATGAAATGGTGTGAATTGGTCATGCTGAGGCAACTGTGTGCAAATGAAATCATTTGCTAGAGTAGACAGGTAGTTTCCTTGATTTCATGGGCCAGAAGGGATGAGACATGCCTTTCAGGCTGACAGTGTCTGGGAAAAAAAGATGTTAAAGCAAAACCACCCCCAAAATCTGGCAACATGGTCCTTCACCTGAAGTCCAGAGAAGCAGCTGAGTCTTAGAAGTGCCTAAGGAGTGTCATTAGGTATTCCTCTGTGGGAAGTCCACGTGAGCATTGCTCTGTACTGATTCTTTATTCCTTTGTGCGGTTCAACCTCACATTTTTATCTCATTATTCTTAGCAGTGGTAAGTAACTATGACAGGAAGACAGAGTGGAAAATTAAGGCTTGTTAAGACTATTATACACCAAAAGGATCATGTCACAAATGAGATTTCAGTCTGCCCAGTTTGGGATATAATTAAGTTATCATGTTCAAGGTGGATGGGTTTGAGACAATAAAAGGGCAGTGGAGGTTGTTCAGTTTCAAAGAGGTGAATCTTTTTGTGCTGAGGAGTTATGCGGATGTGAGTTTTGGAGCGGTGAGGGCCACCAACTCTCCCCCAGGTATTGAATGGGGCCTTCTGCTCCTGGAAAGGGAGAGTAGCTCCAATAATACCATTGTCCTTCAGGATGACCTTCCTGCTAAGAAAATGCTGTTTGATTGTGTCTCAATTCCATAAGGTAATGAGACTTCTTTTCCATATCACCAGTGCGCATTCTCCTCTGGCTTTGCTCTATAGGATCCACTCAAGAATAAGAACAATAAACTTAGCACCCCATGGAAGAGTGACATGTGCTAAAAATTTCACTGTCACATAATTCACTTACAAGGAAAGTATATTTAAGGTGGTGAATAATAAGCATATGCCAATACTGTGGACCCAGCAAGGAAGTGTCAACAAACCGCAACAAGAAAACAGTGAAGCTTTTCTTGGTTTTGAGAGAATACAATGAGTCTAATGTTGCTGCTTTCTCATTTTTTTCCTATGTTATCAGCATGGAAGGCTGGGCAGGACTTAGCTGAATCACTGCTCAGAAGTCAGTCCAAAATGTGAGTGAGTCAAGCAGTGTATGGGTTACAAACTGACATGTGTGTTTAGTGGCAGTAGGGTTTGTCATGCAATTCTTGAGGGCATAATGGATGAGGGCTTTTCGCCTGCAAGTAGCCACAATAATTATATGAATCATTCAGGGAAATTATATTGAAAGATATCATATCATAAAGCTGCAGAGTTTTCCACTGAAAACAGCAGCTTAGAAGAGCGTCAGAAGCGTGTTAACAAAGATGGTGCCTTGCTGGGCTGTCTATTATTACACTCACACAAAGAGATCGAGCTGGCATGGGGGAGGGAATGTTGGAGGAAGGAAAGAAAGAGAAGAGAAATCATAAAGAGAGACAAATAATACTTTTAAGCATTATACTCTTCATTTCCTAATTCAAGATTTAAACGCGAAATATACGTTTGCGTTTTTTTTTTTCTCTACTTATCTTTCTTCCTCCCTCCTCCTTTCTTAACTCCTCAGAAAGAGCAGGACAAATCTGTCCTCAGGGTTTTGCCCTGCTGTCTTTCACCTTTTTCAGTCTGCCACTTCTTCAAAAGGTAATGCTGTCTATTTGTGATTTCAAGCTGTGCAACCGGTGAAATATTAGCCAAGATCTAAGTTCTTACTCTGGCAAAATGATTTTGCTTTCAAT
>VWYP01024489.1:199323-251831 GCA_013400435.1 Pycnonotus jocosus
GGGGAGTCAACAGGACACAGATACAACCAGCAATAACAATCAATTACAGGCCTACTATCTACATAGGAGAGTTCTTCCTTACCTCCCCTTTGCTATGTAGGAATATTATGGAATTGGGGCTGCTGTGGGATATGAAGGCAGAAGCACAGTGTGGAAGGCAGCTCCGTCCTCATCCTCAGGACAGGGAAGAATGGGACAGTGATATCCCTGAGAACATTTGTTGGTGGTCACACTGCTGCAGGGGAGCAGTGGGCAGGGGGACAGGCCCTGGGCACAGGTCTGTGCAGCTGGGCAGGCTCAGCTGTCCCTCAGCCACGGCAGCAGGAGGTGACCCCAGGAACCCACAGCCCTGCTCTCCCATCTCTCTGCCTACATTTGCCTTCACCCCACCATGCAGTGGACATTATCCTATATTTCCCACTCTGGCAGATACACGTGTGCCTGTCCACATGAACATTACTGTAACGTGGTATTTCATCATCTGCATCACTGTTGCACCAGCCTGATCTTGGCAGTCCCAGCTTCTTTACTGGGGATTCCTAATGGCAGACGACAGTAAGAAAGAATTCCACAAAAGTTGTGTATTCGTCGTGAAGACTTGAAAACAAAGAGTATCACAGTCAGAGCTGCTTAGGAATGAGGGAATTAAATTAGTCTACCTGTGCTCCACCGTCCTGAATCTGGTCCAGCTTTCTAGAAATGTTGATTCAGCAAAAGCAGGTGGCAAGGAATCTAACTGGAACAGCAGGAGCAACCAGATTTCAAAGTTTCCTCTTGTCACAAACACTTTTTTCAACTTACTAGGTTTGAAATTGCTTGTACATACATGAAAGAATCCTTCTTCCCTCCTGCTCTTTTTGCAGTACAGGAAACCATGACTCTTCTTAAAGCAGATATTTTGGGGAAAGAGCTTTGTATAAAAATCTTGGTTTTTCATAAAAATCAATAGCAACATGTTTCCACAAAAAGAAATTCATGCCAAACTTATGTTTTGTTTTGGTTTGGTTTTTTGTTTTGTTTATTTTGTTTTGTTTTTTAAGGAAGGATTTCCTAACTATTTTGACTAAAAATATTTTTTTGATTATTTGCTTGTGAGATGCAGAAAAAATAAAATCCCTCTTTTTGGAATACTTTCAATGGCAATAACTCACATTAATTTTTAATGGCAGCAAATGACTGAAGTGACCCAGATTTCTTTTTTGCATTGTTATGAGAAAAAGCTGCATACAGAAACCTATATTTCTGGCAAGCAAAAGTATTTTGTCACTTATAGTTCCTAGACCTATAGGCTAAAGCAGAGAAAGACATATCTGTTCTAAAATGAAGTTACAACTTCAGTTTTAAATCTAACCATTATAAGACCTCTGTGAATAATATGTCAGATGAGCATAAAACTGACTGTCTAAGGACATTAGCTCCTTAGAAATATCATGGACTCTTTCTTCTGATGTCAATTTAAATTTGGGGATATCTCCATCAAAGTCAGTGGAGTCAGAACTGTGTAAATCTCACATGATAGTAGGATGCGATCCTGCCTGTCTGTGTAACATCCACCACCTTCATCAATTCAAAGACTGAACTTGGACCACACATAAAATAAATAGACATATTGTTTTCTCTGGAAGGCACAGCTTCCAAAGAATTGCACTTGAAAAACCTTTGTGAGCTTAGTTTTGATCTGTGTTGGTCCACCCAGGTCCTCTGCACTGTGCCATCACTACAGCAGCTTCAGAGTATATCTCATACACACAGGCACTGAGCTGTGTGCAGACACAAATTTGGGCTTTCTTTGAGGAGCAGGAGGTGCCCTTCCCACACCTCAGAGCTCTGCACTCAGACCAGCAGCCCTGGAGACAGGCTCACCCACACTGCCAGGCACCCTCTGGGCAGGGCTTTGGCAGCACTGGCAGCCCTGGCATCATCCTCACCAGCTGAGGAAGGCAGCTGTAGGTCTCTGGTTTGGGATTCAGTGTGGAGCTCCTAAGACTGCCTGCATATGGTACAGGCAATATATGTTCATGAATCACGGTCTGGTTTCAACCAGTCACCTAAAACTACAGCACACCACGTTGTAGATGTTTGGGTCCTTTTTTGTACTCACTCCTAACACATTTTCTTCAAAAATCTCACTCTTGGGTAGTCAATGCTATATTATCTATCTATCTATCTGCCTGAATGTACATATGTACATTGCATTTTAAACTAGGTAGCTCGCTGTCATTGACTTTTATAAGAAAAGTAGGTTCAAAATAAATAGGAAGGTTAATATTGACTTAAACAACAAAGAAAAACATTTCTTATTTGAGAATTCAGGTGGCTAAAGACATTAAATGAGTCACTATGTGGTACATCAGTAGTTTCATAATATTTTATTTTTATTGGTGGGTCAAATGAATCAGCTCACTGTAGGTAGGATTTAAGACAATGGGTAATTAATGTATGGGTAAGTAAAAATACAGATTGCATACTTTTCTGTCTCCACATGTTATTGTTCCTTAATCTGATACCAGATTCTTTAGAAAAAAAATGACTCAGCTTTTCCTGAGTTGGCCCTGCCTCTGACAAACTCACTCTTAGGAAATGGCATTTTCTCCTCCCAGAAGTGTACTTGCAATATATTGTCAATTTTAAAGGTTGAAATTTTCAATCTTTAAAGAGTAAAAGAACATGCTTCTAAATTCTTTTGTAAAAGAATATGGGTTTTTTTCCCTTGAGAAGAATGTGAAAACATGAGGTAAATATCATCAGTAAAATTTCTCCATAATGCATGAAGATTCAGCTTTAATCTCTCATGATTTTTCTTCCTTTCAGTGAAATTACTGTTTATTGTCCATTTCCACCAAAAGATGGAACCGTTAAGAAGGGAGAATAATTTTTAAAATAATGTTTTCTTTGCATTATTTAAATCAGCACATCTCCGAACATGACAGTTCAACTACCTGCCAAAGATCTAATTCTGATTTAAAAAACCCAAACAACAAACAAAAATCAACATCTAACCATACTTTATATATTTTATAGGTTAATTTATTTTTATAGGATATTTTATTTTACAGGCTTAATTCACAGAATATTTACAAGGCCTTTGGCCTGCTTTAGTTCATAGTATTATCCTACAACATTATCTGATTCTATGATACTGGACGGTCCCTTCCAGACTGGAGTTCTATTTTCAGCTAATGTGAACCAGGGTAGCTCAGTAGATGCATCAATTTAAACTGCATTTGAATCTCAGTCTGTAGTCCTTTTAGAGTTATTGTTAAAGTGAAATAGGCTGAAGGAGGAAAAATGATGAAGTCTGAAAAGGTTTGGAACATTTTTTCAAGGTGGCCTTCTCCCTAGTGAAATCAGAGCTCTATCTATAATTTATGGGCAGAACAAGACACCTAAAAATAGGGTTCCAAGAAGCCAGTGCTTTGTGTGAAGTATTAAACAGTAGGAAATGACAAAGAAATGTTCAGACTTCTGCTCTGCCATCAAAGGTTGTTAAATGAACACAGGGTTAGAGGAAAACACCTTTTCCCATTTTGGATTTGCAGCTACAAATGACTCTTGGAATTAGTTTCATCTGTCAGCTTCATCTTTTCTTGCAAAGACCAGAAGTGATACTCTCTTGGTATGTGTGAGATCAGTGTTCGTATATCTCTGAAACCCACTCTGGGCAAGAGATTGCACCAATGTTTTCCACAGTTCAGAAAAAAAAAGTCACTCACCTTGGAGAATTCTGGAATGGTGCTGAAATTCAATATAAATTAAGAAAATTCTAATTGAAAGAGAGACTAGAATTTTACCTCACTAGTCTCCTGTGTTATTTTCTCCATGCTTGTTTAACCCCTAAATCTCTACACCTGAAATCAGAAAAATATCAGATTTGAATTCAAGTCTACCCTATCTTAAAAGTATCCTTTAACCCCAGGCCACTGAAATTAGAGGGGGACACTCATGAAATATTTAATTTTGTTTTAGAATCTACATTCAGATTAGCATGTTAGCTGGGTTGGGAACTCAGGTGCAGTTCAATGGCTTGGTTTTGTGAGGATGTCAGACTGTGAACTTTTATGTAAGAGGTACAGATCAATGGAATTTTAGAGATCATGCAGAAGTAGCCTAATCCATCTGAAGCCAGTGGTAATCTTTCCAATAACTCCAGTAAGCTTTGTACATGGCTTTGTACATGTCTGTTATTCTGGGATGATGTGTTGTTGGTCTCTTCACTGTGACAACAAAACCCCAGGTGTACTTACAACAGTAAAGGATCAGTAGCTTCTGCCTATGCATCTATATTTTTGTTTAGCTTCATTTTGTTTCTATAGGGGTTGATTGCTGACTTTGTATACTTGAAGGTTTTTCTAACTCAGTTTTGATTTCTAGGAATCCCTTACTTGCCTTTGGTACTTGAGGGTGGGAAACAAAAGCAGTATTTCTGGAGCCATGTATTGTGTGCTCACAAGAACCAGTTCCTTCCCCTTCCTCCTGCTGCCTGAAAGACTCTCTGATAAAACCAGTGCATTTTATTTTCACGTGACTTGTGGTGCTCTTAAGATCTAACATGCTATCTGGGTAGGCATCAACATTTTACAAGACTCTTTTTTTTTTGCACCTCCAAATTCTTAGTTCTCCATCAAAGATTTTAGCCCAAAGAGCAGTTAATAAAGCTGGATGACCTCTTGCTCTAGGATTTTTAAAGTCTCTTTCAGACTAAAATTAGATTTCCTCTTTTAGGAAGAGAAACAGACCAATGTGTGACCCTTGAACTGTCAATCATCTGGAAGTAAAGCGGGGAACTGATTTCTCTCAGAGCAGCAGAATGAAATGCTCCAAAATAATAATAATAATGTGGCTATACATATTTATAAGCTCATCATTATTAGTCTTTAGTATGATTACTCCTATCTGATATTCAATGATAATCTTGGCCCATGGATATATACTTTGCCTTAGTTCCATAAGATACTTTAATTTCAAATAAATCATGCTTTAAATGAGTTAACCACTAATTAACTGGCAAGTCTCAAATAATAGCCATCTATGGGTGTAGCATCCCACTCTTACACAGAAGGGAGCACCCAAGATTCATAGCTGTCCATAATTGAAAAAGAATGGCAAAGACCAGAAAAGTCCAGAAAAAAAAAATTCTCAAAAAAATTTTATTAGCAAGCTTGACATTCAGCATGGAAATTAGCATATATTTGCCCCTATTTTCTAATAATAAAAGAAAAAATAAGAGAGGGAGGAAAGAGGAAGTTAAAGTGAGATCAGATAGGAGACGAAAGGAGATCACCAGTCCTGGCTCCAGTGTTGATCCAGGTGGCAGGGCACCACCACCTGCACTTTGTGGGGGCTCCTTTGCACAGCTAAATTTTCCCCACCCTGAGATAAGGTTTCTTGTTCTTCATGCAAAGGAGTGAACATGCGCAGCCTGTTCTTTGTGGGAATGGTTTGAGGGGCCCTGAGGGTCTTTGAGTGCTCCCCAACCCCATTCCTGAGCCTGTGCTGCTCCGTGTTGTGGATCAGAACAGGAAATCAGCCCCAGGAAGGTGCTGCCCTGCCTCCATGCAGCCCCTGTTCCAGCCACATCCTGCTCTAACCTGCCCATTTCAGTGGCCATTGTTGTTTGAGCCACAGCCACACGTTAACTCCTTACTGCCCAGACCTCCACAATGGGAATTGAACGCTCTAGTCATGTTTGGTAGGTGTTTATACATTGTCCAGTAGTATTTAACTGGGAGTAAATACAAAGCCAGTACTGACAAATAAATTAATGGGGCAACATTGGAAAGGAAAGTAAATAATGATTAATTGACAAAGGGAGAATTCCCTTTCATGCACATGCATTTTAAAATAGTAAATTAAACAACAACTTTCTAGGAATAAAAATGGTAGACCATACATTTAAAATAAGGGACTACACTGTCAAAATCATTTTGCAAGCAACTGTAAGAATGCAGAATATTGGAATAATGTGCTAAAAAAAAAAAAAAAAAAGAAAGGAATACTGAAAGACTTGTAAAGGTTTATCCTTGGCTGATAAACAGGAATGAGGGGGAGAAAGGACACATTTTTTTCCTTGTTGTGTGGTAAACCTGGTTCTGTACAGTTATGGCAGCCATATGTTAAAATAGCAATTGAAAAATTAGAGAAGATGCAAAGATAGATGCCACACCTTTAGAGATATGATGATAGTCTGTTTAATTGAACAAAAAACACACTGAAATGAAGCTTGTTTACAGCATCTAAAAAAACCCCAAATAATTTGTCTCACACCTGGCAGGTGAACAAGACAGAAGTTTTCATGAGATCATTTTTCTCAACCTTTTATATTCATATGGGTAAATGGCTGTTGTAGCCACTCCTGGGTAGCAGAATGTGCCTCTAAATCATACAATCACAGGGCATGGGCAAATGATGAAAACTAAATTGCCTTTTAATTTAGAGATAGGGGGAAATGAAAGAGACCAGTAGTTAGAAGAGGGAATCAGATAAATTCAAATGAGAAGTAAGACACAGAGTTTTAAGAAAGAGGAAGATTAGCTGTTGGAACAATTTGCCAAGGAAACCAGGGGAAACTTTGATGTCTGCAGATAAAAACTGGATCTCTTTTTGAAAAGGATGATTCTATTAAATAAAATTTTGACACTAAGACTGAAATACATGGGTGAAACTTTATGGCCAATATTGTGCTTCAGAGGTTGGAGCAGAGATCTTGGGCTTTAGATTCCACTTCTGAGAGCCTCTGAATGAAGGAGAATGCGATTTCTCATTAATATAAAGGGGGAAAAAGTGTGTCTGATTTAGCACTGGTACTGGCTGCCAGGAAATCATTAAATCTCTACCCGTAGACTTTCAAAACTCAGCTGGAAAATGCCCTGGACTAGATGATTTCTAGAGGTCCAGTCTAGTATGAACTTTTCTACAGTTCTGCAGTTTTCCTGATGTGCAAGATGCTGGTGACATTTGATGCTACTTTCATTTACAAAAATTAAAAAGCCTGCAGATGGACTTCAGTTTCTAGTGATGTCCTGTTATTATCTGATTGAAAAACATATGGTCAGTACAACTTTCTGTCTGGGTGTGATCAAAGACAAAGCTGCATGTCTTGAAGGCTTTTGATGGTTGTGGTAATATTGATTTATTGCATTGATAAATGTGTTATTTGGAAATACCTTTTGCTTGAAAACACTTGAGAAACCAAACAAAATAGTTGGTAATCCAATCTAGATGCTGCTTTACTCAGGTTCATTTTATAAATAAGGGTTTTGTTCATGCTTCTCCATGCACTCACATTTGGATCCTAGTTGGAGAACATGGCACCATCAGCTCTGAGATGTGTGGAAAGGATGTCCTTAATTAGCACAGTGTGGCTCATTATACTTCATTTCAAGCTCTCTTGTGAGTTTGCAAACTGTGCAATTGATACAGCAGAGGTTGTATGGCAGAGAGGAGCATCAGGGCTTCCCCTTCCAGCAGGTGCTCCTGCAGGTGCCTGGCAGGAGGGCCCTGGCTGTGCTCCTCTTCATCACCACCCTCTGGGCTCAAAACTCCAACTTTTTGCCTCCAGCTCAGCTGTGCCATTAGCTCTTCTACTGCCCCCATGTATCAAAGGAAATTTTAGATTAATGTTTTTGTCCATGAAGTGTTATAGTGAAATCATTTCATTGCTTCTATTCTCAAACTACTGAGCAAAACAAAAATGTGCCAAGGAGAGTCAAATTGTTTCTCACAGAGGCAAAGCAAAGGTGACCATGTCAATCTGCAGGCAGAGCAGCTAATTGGGCAGAGAGGTGCTGTGGTTTAGTGCCTATGTCCTTAGATTTTAATCCAGTGTAAAGTGACATGGTTATATTGATCTCAATGCTGATTTACACTATCTGAGAAAATTGCCATTTATTTTTAACTTTCCTAAATTCTCTATCTACTCTAGCATTGCTAATGCAAAAAGAATTAAAATACTCCAGATCAATCTAGTCTCCCAAAGTAACAATGAAACATTTATAACTGCAGCACGAAAGGTGCACAGAAGCTCTTTTATTCTATCCTGCTCTTAAGAGTTAAGTGAAATTACTGAAGCATGTTCTAAATTTTATCAATTGTGACATATTTTATGCTGGCATAGTATATTCAACAAGTGCATTAGGAGAGTGCTTAGCACTTAGTAATTACACTCATATTTCATTTTCAGATAATTTCATGCTATTCTTTCAAAACACGTCAAATGTGGAGCTGTAGTCTTGAAACAATAGGATGTGATATTAAAAATTCAGATCTAAAATTCTCTTCTACTTCTCTAATGGATATAACTAAAATACAGTGTGAAACTTTCATTCAAAAAACTCTGTAGTCAAAGAGATACTATTGATTTAAGTCACTGTTAATTTAATGAAATTCCATCCTCTTTTTTTTTTTTCCTACTGTGCTCCCCCTCTCAATGAAAAATCAGGTTTTCAGCATTAGTTCTCTCAGTAAAAATATATATATTGTACTAACACTCCTGATACATGGAATTTAACATAATTAAACGATTATTTATGACACATGCTTTTTGCACCAGTGAGAAAATTTCTGGCTGAGCACCAATAGTGTGGATAGGTGGTTACTCTTTTTTAAAAAAAAAAGAGAAAAGACCATTTCCTCTGTGGATATGTGTTTTCTATATTTAGTTATGCTTCATGCAGAGTCTGAGAAATGACTAGACAGTGCAGATTTATCCATATCAATTTCAGAGGGAATGCCACAAGTAAAGATGTTGTAAAATCAGTAAGAAAACTGCAAGTCTTGGTCCTAACTTCCTAACAAGCTCCTAAGTTTTGTATAGAGAGGAACTGGAGCCAATTAATGCAATGACAAGTCAAGGAGAGACAATTGTACACAGCCCAGGAGGAATTGCCGGGCTAGATTCTAAACAGCCAAGGGAGAGGTTCTGATCTCACCAGGGCCTGCTCTCTATGCAAGCCTGGGGCCAGTGGTGCAGAGCTGTGGGGAATTCCCTGTGTGATCCAAGGCTGCTCCCAAGCCTGGCTGCACTCGGGCACCCTGTGCACAGCTCAGCTGCACTTGGGCTGCAGAACGAAATTCCCTGGCACTGCAAAACACACACAGCAACAACACACCTCAGCATTTCAGACCATATGTAAGGAGGCACTGCAATCAGGATATGAGCTCTCTGCCAGTTGAGAGACGCTGCAGATTTATTAATAATCCCGCTTCACTTATGCGAGGAAAATACGAGTAATCCGGTTCTGGTAGCAAAGGATGAGCCTCCCCCTAGCTCAGGAGAGAGGAGGACGTGAGCTGGGAAGCCTGCCACCAGACACTGCCTCCACATTCCGTCTGTGTTATTTGTTGTGCCATGTGATGGATCCCAGTTAGCTTTCTGCACGCTACTGTACAACCGAGGAGCGCTTGAGTCGCAGGAATAAAGTTGGGCAGCTCAGGAGAAGAGTTTGTGCTGCTACTGGCTCAGCACTACCTGTGGGGGATTGTGCATGGGCTCCTTGGGGCAGGACAGGGCTGTGCTGGCAGGAAACAGGCACTGCAAAAATCCCACCAGAGGTGGCCAGGCGTGGAGCATTGCAATGGGGCAGGAAGAGAGACAATTGTGATCCAGCAGGTTTCACAGCTGGATTAACAAACACATTTAAAGGATACACCTTGAGGAATTAAGAATACAGACTGGCCCAGGATTTGTTGTATATGAGCAAAGCAAACAGCTCTGACATGGAGTTCTGCAGTTTGGAACAGCATGATCAGCACCTGATGAAGTGACTTACAAACATTGTTTTGCTTTAATTAAGATGAATACTGCAGACCTCAAAGGGTTGATGCATATTCATGTAACATGTATAGCACAGGCCATTCACCTGATGAATTCACCTGAACAGGGATTACAGCCCTCAGGTTGTACGAGGCTCTAATGAAGTTTGTGTCACATGTAATATATCACCAGTCATGGAATGTACTGTGATTTTTGTTGGGTTTCTTTTCAATCAGTGGGTTTTCTCCATGACTCATTTTCACATTCTCATGCAATGTAACAAAGAGTTTCTTAAACCACTGTGGTTAGCCCGGGCTGGGAAAACTCACAGGTGAATATGTCATGTTGTTTGGCATGAACAGTAACTAGACAGTTCCTTTATTTAGTGTAATTAATCCTGCCTGCAAGTAGTGGCATTTTCCACAGCCTGTACCATTAAGTGGAAGCCTAGTTTTGAAAATTGATGCTAGTTCCTCAGTTGCATTCTTGGTTAAGGTTGGGTGTGTAATACCCCACAAGGTCATTTAAGGGAAGGAAATACCTCATGTTTCCCAACATCGTCAGTCCAGTCGTGACCTGATTTTGCAATCTTATTCATATTAGGCAATTCCCTTGCATGTCATAGGATTACTTGCAGTAGCTCAGGCTACTTGCTTTGAAGGATGATGACCTTGAATCTACATTATCTGTTCCCTAGTATCCTTCACTGTAGGAGAGGAAACAATCTCTCATATAGAATTAGAAGAGGAAGATGATCTTGAAACAGCACATGCAAATAACCTCCTACCACTTGTTTAATCGAGTAAGAGGTCAGCTCCCAAGAAAAATTTACATCCACAGTGTATCATTACCATTATATAATATCTACCAAAAATATTTGCTGCAGTGGAAGTGTAGAACATGGGGTTAATAACCATTGCAAATGTTCTTTGCTGAATGCCAAGCCAGCCCAAAATAAAGCACTCACTGTGCATTAAACAACAGCATCTAATGGTGGCAACCAAGGGGTCAGACAACATTATTGCTTCAAGTTCTTATTCTGTGGATGCATTTTTGGCCTTGAATCCCTCTTTACAGTATAAATTGCCAGCTTAAAGAGTATTTTTAAAAGCAATCCTTTGAACAGGAGTGGGAAGAACATTTAAGCAGCTCCAAGGTCCCCATAGACACAGAGCTGGTAGAAACTGTCAGGGGAATGTACTAATAACCCCCAGAAATGTACTATGATTGCCATTCTCCTTCCTTCAGTTTTAAATTTTCCCATCTCAGGCCTTAAATGCATAGGTCAAGTCCACCTTGGCCACAGAGATCAAATATGTTCTCTGCAGCATTAACTTCGAGAGAGTTTTCATTTTTTCATTTCAGACTTTTTTTCTAAGGTTGAAATGAAACCTTGCTTTTTATTTTGTGAATTGTTTTAATAGAAATCTTTTTTCTAGGAATCCTTGGAGAGGGTTATTGTATGTTGCTGCTAGTCCTGGGGTCAAATTTTCTGTTGTTGTAGTGATTTAAATGGAGCTTTGCCAGCTTACAGCAATAGAGGATATATTCCCGTGGGTTTCACATCATGATATTTTTTTGCTGATGTTGGTTCCTGGGGTTGCCACATACCTGAGGAACTCTGGGCAGAAAACCAAGAACTCCATATGATATTAGTTCTGTTTGCTGCACATGAAACTTCACTGATTTCAGATATCCTCAGGTTTATATTGTCTATAAAGTGAACATTATCATCAGAGTATCTCATATTACAAAGGCAAAGAAAAAAGGCTTGCTGTAATATTTTCTTGCAGGCAAATAAGGGTAGGCTTTTTCTAAAACATCTGATGAATTTAGCAACAAGGCCCAGTGCAGCAGAGCCAGATCTCTCTAATCCCCTTTCACCTCTAATATTTTCCTCCACGGGCTGTTGTAGGTCAACTATTATTCCTACATTGACTATACTAAAATATTGGTTGTTTATAGTAAAGTTTTTTTGCAGTAAAAACTGTACAAACAGAAAATAATTTTGATCAACCTTGCTGAAAATATTTTAGATTTGGTAGTCGTAGGAATATTTTTTGTCTATGTTCATGTATGAAATATATTGCATTAAATTATTAAATTCAATCTGCTATTAAAGCACAAGAAAAATCATGTTGTTTCAGTTAATGAAGTAACAAGAGCAGTTAACCTTGTAATGAATTAATGAGTTGTGTTGGAAAGGTTTGTAAAGTAGATAACAAGGAAGTTGAAGCAGAGAGTGCTGGAAAGACATCTGTGAAGCTATGTTTTGTAGGGCATTTGACAAGGTAATATTTGTCAGCATTGCCTGTAATGACACTGTAGAATATGCGTGATGTAATTCTTCAGTTATCCAATAAGTGTTAAGTGTTGTGTAAGGTGGGCACTCGGTCAAGGCTTCCAAATGTGGATGTGAATGAGATACTTTGTGGATGAGGAAACCAACATATTTATGAATGTGGAGGAGAGCAATCTGGCCCTGGAAAGAACACTCTGATAGCTCTCCTTCATTTGCTCCTACTAAGTCAGAGTAACTTTTTGGTAACAAGCTGTTAAGATTTACTTCTTATAATACGTGTGCATATGCTCAGAACTTGAGTGAAAAATTTACAGTTTGTTGGTTTTAATGGGAAGGAAAACAGTATTTCCTACACTAGCTTTAATGCAGCTGTTTAGGAGCATAAACCTAATTAAAGATCACAGAATCACAGAATATTCTGAGTTGGAAAGGACCCAGAGGGATCATCAAGTGCAACTCTTAAGTCAATGGCCCATACAGAGACTGAACCCACAACCTTGGCATTATTATCACCATGCTCCAACCGAGCTAATCTGCACTAAAGTAAGCAGTCATTATCTCATTTGACCTAAGTTTATATCAGACCAAAGACACTAGTCATTAAAATCCCTAAATCCTTTGTTGCATCACACATATCCCAATTCCAAAGAGTTTTGATTCTCCTTTCTCATGAAGGGGGTAATCTTCTTTTTAATTTGCTGTGCTGCCCATTTGATATATGCTCTCACTGGACCCTCCACATGGAGAAGGGTCTTTAATCCTCAGCCCTGTTTATCCTCTCCTTTTGAGTAAACTCACACTAATTCTTTGAATACTAGCAGTTCAAGCTCAACTTGGGTAGCAGCAATCCTTCAATAGAAAGCCCATCTTGCCATCCCTACAATGTAGGAAGATCCATATTAAGGTTTTCTCCCAATACTCATCAGATGCCTGAAAACTCCCACACCTCCTGCATCTTCCTTGGCAATCTTTAGGGAGATCACAATCCCTTTTTCTCCCTTTTTGAACATACTTGTTAGCAGTAGAAAGGAACTATGGAGAACTGCTCAAGAGATGCTTTTTCCCATTCAGCTGTCTCTAGTGGAACCTTGGTCCCAGCCAAGGCTCCCCAGAGAGATGATATTCAACATCAGGAGAGATCAAATGTAATGGGAATGAGGCTTTAGTGTTTGGTTTTTTTTTTTTTTTTTTAATCTCTTGTTTGTTTGGTTGTGGGTTTTTTAATTTTTATTTTCTTTGGGTGGTTTTGTGGAGGATTTTTGGTTGGTTCGTTAGTTTGGTTTGGTTTTGCTTTTTGCCTTAAGTTTCTGTGTTTCTCCTTGCTGAGCTCTAAAGTTAAAGAAAAGGAATCAAGTCTAAGCCTCACATGATGTGATGCTGTGACACAGGGAACATCTGCATGCCTGGTCCTCTTGAGAAAATGATCAGGCTTTTTATTTATAGACAGCACCGTTTCTGGGAATTTCAGTCAAGGATCAGGATGCTGCATTCCTATGCACTGCATAGTTTGGAGGAAGGGGAGAGGAAATCAGTCATTTCCCCTATTTGGATCTAAGCAATCCACAAGTTTTTCCATTAGTGAGTATCTGCACATTAGGGTCTTGAGCAGCATTGTAACACTGAAGGATGTTGCATCAGATGTGGAATTTCCAGCTTGGCTTGGCTTCTGCTGCCTGTTTCCTGGGGGTTTTTTTTATGTATTGTTATTTATTGTTTTTTATTAATTGTTGTTTTCTGCTTTGTTATTTATTATTTTTTATTAATTGTTGTTTTCTGCTTTGTTATTTATTGTTTTTTATTAATTGTTGTTTTCTCCTATAGTTGAAGTTTAGAAGGTTGACCTGCAATCATAAAGCCAAATTCTGTTTTACTTTTGATCTGACTCTTGTGTCTGTGCTTGGTTTGGTTTTGCCCTGTGCCTGATTTGTGTGGACACTGGATTTTTGCATTGAGAGGAACTGTATTGTCTGCTCTATGGTGACTGATACGATGATTCATGGAATTTCAGCTGTTGCAGTGGGAACTTGAGGGTTAGGGTCTCATTGCCCATTCACCTCCTTGAGTGTTTTGCTTTGAGGAAACAAAGCAGATACACTTTTGTTTGAGGTGTTTTTACCACTCTGTTGAGATTAAGAGTATATCAATCACATATTTATCTTCCTGTCCTCAAGCTTTTACAAGGAACTCCTCAAAGTGTTTAAGTAAGAATCTGATAATATTCTTGGTAAAAGAGCTCCAAGGAGAAGACTTGGTTGTGAATACACTTTTTGCAGACTGAAACCCTTTTTTTTTTGTGCTATCAAAGGCCATTAAATTATTTCACAATGAGTAATTTGTGGTACAAGTTTTAAAGCCATGTAACTGGTTATTAATTTATTCTTATGCACAGACAGTATATACAGGGTGCAGAATGCTATCACTACAGAAAGAGGCAATCATTATTCAAAATTTTTTAGAATATTTGTGTCAGAATTCGCATCACTATTTCTGGGAGAGAAAATAAGTCACAAGGAGAAGAGCACAAAGCTTGTTCATAGACATCCAACAAATGTCCCTTTGATAGAGTGAGTAAACTCAGTTTTCTCTAGTCCTTATTCAGGATTTCCCTTAGCTCAAGTGTAAATGAACACACATGAATCCATGTTGTGGAGAATAAGACCCCCACTGTAGACAGAACTGGATGCCTATATTAAAATATATAACTTTCTTTCTTTGTTTCTTCCTTTCTTCTTTCCTTTCCTTCTTTCCCCCTTCTTTTTCTTTTTCTTTTTTTCTTTTTCTTTTTCTTTTTCTTTTCCTTTTCCTTTTTCTTTTTCTTTTTATTTTTCTGTTTCTTTTCCTTTTCCCTTCCCTTCCCTTTTCACTGTGCACACTGTGCACATATGAATTCTGTCTTAGTTTGCTGGTTTTATTTTCCTGTAGAACTGCTTATACCCAGTGGTTACTCCAGTGATAAGGTTCAGCTGGTCTGACATATGACTTTCCTGCTTCTTTTCTTTGCTGTCATATTCATCTCATAAGCTACAATTCACTGTGAGTGAAATTACGAATGAGAGAAATTAACTGTGTTTCAGCTGTGACAATACAAGGAGTGGATGGCTTCTACATGTTTTGTTTTGTTTCTGGGTTTGGATTTTTCTCTTGAATGCAAAACATTTAAAATTTGAACATGAAAGTCTGAGATACTCATCACAAACTTTCTTCATAGTTATTGGAGAAAAATGAGTTTCAGTAGGGGTATTTACTTGCCCTGTCTTGGGGGCCTTCTTTTATCCTCTGTGTGTGAAGGGAGCCAAGAGCTGGGCTGGGCACAAGTATGTGAGAAAGTTACAAAATTCACAATAGGTCAATCCACTTCTGCATTTTTTTATTCCTCCCACTAATATCCCACCCTTGCGCAAAGTGTTGTTTTGCTCCTCTTGAGCTGGAAATTGAGTGAGTGGGGAGGAGAGAGAGGCTCATGTCAATGTCAGACCTACAACAGTGTTTAACTGTGGTAAAGGTGATGGCAGGAGCCTGCAGTTCTGCTTTTCAGTCCTTGCACAGTCGACAGGTTGCTTTCTGCTTCCTTGTTGCAGTCTTTTTCTTCTCAGCACATCCTACCATTTTATTCATAAGGGAAATGTGACTGAAAATACCAGCTCAAAAATATCATGCACAAGAATCTGCTGCCTCTTTGTGTCTGTGCTGGCTGCCTGTGACATCTCACTCGTTGCCCTTGTAGCTCACTGCTGGTTTTTTTGCAGTCATGCTAACTGAATTTACATGCTGCAGTGTTTCCAAGACCACTGCTGTCCTTCACCTACCCCAGTGGCACCACTTAGAGCAGGAGGAAATGGAAATGTTACAGCTGTCATAGCTGCCCTTGCTGTCTGGTCTTTGGAAAGGGAACTGCATTAGGCTTTAATTATTCTTATTTCCTCTCCTTATTCTATCCTTCCTTCTGTCTCCTGCTGACCTTTCTAAATGTTAGAGAACCCTGATTTCAGTCCATGCCTCACCTCCACCTGTCCCTGGCTAGAAAAAGACAAAGAAAAATCACAGATGTTTTGTGTAGCAAGGATTATATCATAGAATCATGGAATGCCCTGACTTGGAAGGGAACCACAAATATCATTGAAGTCCAGTTTCTGACACAGACTCTGTCCCTTTGTTGCCATGCTCCCTGGGGAGCTCAAGGAGCTGGAAATAGTTCAGCAATGCCCTCACTGCACAGTGGAAATACACACTACTGAATGCCCTTACACTCCCTACGTGCTGCACTCCTTGAAATTCAGCACATAGAATTATTATTTATTTCACACTTTTTAGGAACTAGAGGTCAGGAGTATGTCAAACTTTGTAATCCTTTTACAGACAGATACAAACTCTGGATCATGGTTCAGAAATATAATTTTCTGCCTCTGCTGCTGGTTTAGTGATGACCCCTAAAGCTACCTATGGACAGATAGAAAAACCTGGTATTAGACATGGGCACAGAAGACTCTGACCAGCAGAGCACATAGAGCACTGCCATTGTCCAGGGCACTTGAACTCCTTAAATCAATCCAAACCTCTTTCTCCTGTCTTGTTGGCAGGGAAGCTGAAAGGAAACCAGGTGTGCAGGTCTGTGTATCACCAGGCTGAGACAACATGGCTAGGCAGTGAGAAGATTCCTCACCTATTCACAGGTGCACCTATTCACCTGCAACAACAGCTCCTGGCAAAGAGCCACTGAAGCAGAAGATCCCATTAGTACCAATATGGAGTTTGAGCAGCCTATTAAAGGCACTGTTTAATATGCCAGAGCTGACAGGGGCCTGGATTTGATGACCTACAGGGAGATTCTTTTTGCTTTTAAGACTCAGTGAATGATAAAGTCTTTGCATAAATTTACAGAGAGCTTTTTATAGTGAAGGGGGGAAAGGAGCGTGAAAGTGAAGACTGTAAAATGTTGTCAAGGATAAGTTGCCACTGATGTGGAAGGGAAAAGCTGGTAGCAACCCAAAGAGTTTATAAAACAAGGCAAGTGGGAAGGTGTCTGAGCCATTGAACTTGCTCTCTACTTTATGAATACTCAGTGCTTTCCTCTCTCCACCTCCTTTCCTTTACACACAGGACTTGTATGGTAGACAGTGAGGGGAATGTAATCACATATCACTTGTGTGTAATCACATACCATTGATTCTCCAGTTTCTCCCATCTAAAGACTGCCTTTCCATGTCTGTTAGAGAAAAATCAAAGTGTAGGCAAGGTAAAGAATAATGCATTGTGAGAGAGGTGTGTTCAGTGACTTGAGCATAGTGACTGGCTCAGGGTTAGTCAGCCCTCTCAGGAGGAAGAATTCAGTCTTCCTGGACAGGTCAGTGAAAATGTCTATTCACTTCCTACTGAGAATGCAAAAGTGAAATGGTTGAGAAAAGGAAAACAGGACAATAAGGAAAATATGTCCTCATACAAATCAGAAATATCATCTTTTTAAATACTGTATACAGATTTGGCCTGCTTATCACAGAAACAAAAGGGTCCAAAGAAAATGCACAAAAAAAAAATAAAAAATGCTGGCACTTCATGTTCATCTGGTGGTCAGAAACATCCCAATGCAGAGTTCTTCAAGAAATTGAAACGAGAAAGAGAAAATATCTCCTAGAAGTGTTTCCCCTCCACTCCTCAGGCTGGCCAAAAAATCAGTTAAAGCTGGTCTCTAAAGCACTATCCAGGCACTCCCTGCATAGGCGGTGAAAATGCAGTGACTGCTTCCCACACTGTCCATGCACACATCTCCATATTCTTTCCAAGCTCTTTGGAGCAAAGGACTCAATGACCTTGGCAGCATCACTATTACCTCTAGCATTTATTTTCTCTGTGAGGACAAGCAGGACAGAGAGGAATCTGAATACAGAGGACTGGGGAGACCTGTGTGAGTTGTAGATGATGGCACAGCCCAAGGTTGATTCACTCTCTGTGACTCCTCTCCTCCGCAGGATCACAGAAAAAGTGGCGGCTGCTGGGGTGCAAATATGTACCCTCTGCACTGAGATGTTGGTAGGTGGTGGTTAAATTGCTTTTGTCACAAAGCTCTTACAAATTACCAGGACTAAGGAGTCCTCAGGGTCCTAGTACCTCTGCTCTGGATGCTCACTGAGATTTTCTGCAAATGTGGATTTTTGCTTAGTGCAAAATTGTTTCCCTGATGAAGAATAGTAGGATTCAACACCAAATATACCCTTCCTGACTAGAAATAGCTTTATGTGATCATTATTATTATTATATTAGGAAGAGAAAAATAATGAAGCCCTTAGTAAAGGTTCCAGTGTGCCTGCAGGTGGTGAACTGGGAAAAGGGAGGGAGCACATCTCAGCTGCTTTTGCTCTATGGGCTTGGGGGTGTCCTTTGTGCCAGGTGGCAACACATCAGCAGAGAGTGAGTGAAGGTGGGAGCATATTTATTTCCTTAAATCCTGGCATTTGTCCCTGCATCCTTCCCTCTGCCGAGGGAGTAGTCATGGAAACAGCCAAGGACAGCCCTACTCCAACAGCAAAGGTTTGGTCCCTTCTGTGGGGCAAGGAGAAACACTGAGAAGGGAAAAATGCTGTCTGAGGTGACAAGGTCATCCTCAAATACATTTAGCAAGTGTCATCAAACCTTTGATTTCAGACAGAACTGAAAGAGACAGAAGAATCCTAGGTTTAGTGCCTCCTCTAAAGGACACCTGAAGCAATTTTGCTGGTTTTGCTTTATGTGAGAAAATGTTCAAAAGAGCTGTTGCAATCTATCATGTCAATAACTCCCAGACAAAAGGTGCCTAATAACATTGACACAACACACTATAATGGCTGTGTGGGAACCTTTACATTTATTATTATACCAATGACCCATAGACTATGGAAATGTTTATTTCTTTCCACAGCAATCTTTACTATTCTGCTAAGTACCATGAAAAGGAGATGAAATGAGAAGAGAGCAGCCATATTCAGCATGCTAAGAAGTAAAAGGCATTTGAACCACTTTCTATTCAGTCCCAGTGCACACTCTTAATAGGAACAATTAAAGAAACATGCCAAAGTGTCTAAGCATATGTATCTGGCAAAAATAGCACTGCTTTCTGTGTTACATCCTTAAAACAAGGCAAAAGATGGGAGTGAAGCACAGATCTTTGACCTTGACTTTGCTAATATAAACACACAGCACAGTGTACACACCATATATTTTGAAAAATCCTTGGACAGTTCTCCCCAGGGAGAGCAGAAGGAATAGAAAGACCTACACATGACAGATGCTAATCATGTCACACTCGTGTGCACCTTCCAGATACTATGGTGATGAGGCTGCTTAAGTCTCCAGACAGAAAGAGACACAGACATTTGTGCTGAGTAGCCTGACTTTTCCCAATTTAAAGATGACCCTTCACATATTTTTTCCTATAGGTTTGCTCTGTTAATATTTATACAGGGAGGTATTAATAAACAGTAGCCTTTCATAAGTAAGTACTCAGCATGTGAGCCCACTGTCATTTATCAGTGGGAAGGGAAGGTATAATAGATTTCAGCATTTTGAAGTCTATGCACACAAAGTTTAATTTACCGGTTTTCCCAAGGGCCAGCAGCATGGATTTATAGCTCATTGCAATGAGGTCCTTGACTGTAAAACAGCTGGTTATACAAGCAAAATAATGTATAAATGATACAAATATAAATGAATATTACAGAATAAACATAGTGATTAGAGCTGAATAAAGTCAGGCTAACTCCAATTCTGGCTACAACAGCCTGGATTAAATAATACTGGAGACTGTTAGGGCAGCTGAATTGCTGTGTTCAGTGGCGTTGCAGAATCATTACAATATTCATGCAGGTGGGCAAATGTGAAAAACCAACAGTACTGAGTGAAGAAAGCCTTCCTCACCTTTTTCCTTAGGGTGGCTTTTTTGAGACTGTCCAAGCGTGAATCATCTGTCCATCTGACTGGCACAGAATCCATCAGGGCCCCTCCAGGAAGGTGACTTTTCAGCCCAATGACAACTGCCTGGCAGGGCAGCAGCAAACCTGGAGCACATCTCAGAGCACATCTCCATCCCTTTCACCCTGAAGAGAGCTGAACCAGAGTGTGAATTCAAGGCCCCATTCAGATTAGAAGAAAGGTGTAATTGATAAATAAGAAGTAGATATTTCTTTCAAGTAGGATGTCCTAGCAGTGTAGAAACGTTTGATTAAAGAGAGACCACTTCTCTCTCTGAAACTTTGAGCCATGTTGGAGTTTATACCAACCTGTTTCGTGAAAATGGTCCAGCTATCACCATACCAGGAGGTCAGTCCATTCCCACTCCCGTTCCTAACCAGCCCCATACCCACATGGAACACTCACCACCTGGTACCAGCTACTGTGCTGCATGTATTGGTGTTGACTCATAACAGCAGCAGACTGTAATTAAGGTGGCTGTCTAATCTTCCAGAAAGCTAAACTGTAAAACCAAGCAGTGAAATGAGCAGTTGAAAGTCCCAGGCCACATCTAAGAAAGGTTTGAAATTAGAAACTGGATTGGAAGCATGTGCTTTGAAGCCTTGTAACCACAACTATCTTGGCTTCCTCCTAGCCTTGATTTTCTTTCATAAAAGGAAGGAAATGCTGCTCTACCTCACAGGGTAGATCACACAGGGTAGAGTGTGATTTTTCAGGCCTCACATGCTACATGAGGGGAAAAAAAAGGACAAAACAAAAAAGTGATGAATGTGATGAATGTAAGCCAGCGAAAGTTTTTTGATTAATCTGTATTAGAGTGGAGTGGATTATTTTTAGATTTCCTATCACTCATCTCTAAATAGTTCTTTAACAAGAATATAAAATTAAATTTTAGCTAATCTATAACTGAGAGTAAGTTCCAGGGGTTTTCCTTTGCCAAATCAGGCCAGGGACTTTTATTTTTCTTTACTACATGGGAGTCACACAATATTGTCTAATACTCTTTATTTCTTCACTAATTGACATAAAGAGTCCTGGCTTACTGGTGAGGATGACTGGAAGCTGGCCAATGTGGCACCATTCACAAAAAGGGTGGGAAGGAGGATCCTGGGAATTATTGGTCAGTTAGCCTGACCTCAGTACCCAGTCAAGCAATGGAACTTTTTATACTGAGTGTCATCAAGCAGAACTTACAGGATGGCCAGGGTATCAGGCCAGCCAGCATAGATTTAGGAGGGATAGATCATGTTTGACCAGCCTGGTCTCTTTTTTGGCTGTAGCACTCAGTGCCATGGTTTAGTTGAAGTGTTAAGGCTGGATTGGACTCGATGACCTTGAAGGTCTCATCCAACCAAGTGATTCTGTGAAAAATTTTTCAGCTTGCTGTTTTACAATAGTAACACTTTAATTGTCATGGCTGAGCCCCAGCCAGCAGCTGAGCACCAAGCAGCCTCTTGCTCATTCCCCCAGAAGTGGGATGGAGGAGAGGTAAAAGTGGAAAAGCTCATGGGTGGAGATAAAGACACTTCAATAGGTAAAGCACATGAAAATCCAAACAAGGAATTAATTCCCCACTTCCCATGGGCAGCCATCCCCAGGACAGCAGGGCTCCATCACATGTAATGGTGACTTGGGAAGACAAATGCCACCATTGCTCTGAATATCCCCCCTTTCCTTTTTCCCCACAGCTTTATACACCAAGCAGGATGCCACAACACATGGGATACCCTTTGGGTCAATTGGGGTCAGTTGTCTCTTCCCAACTCCTTGTGTTCCCCAGCCAGTGGGGTGGGGTGGGGTGAGGGCCAGAAAAGGTCTTGATGATGTGTAAGCCCTTCTCAGCAATAACAAGGACATCTCTGTTTCCAGCAAAAATCCAAAACACAGACACATACTAGCTACTGTAGAGAAAATTAACACTGCACCAGCCAAAACCAGCTCAGCAGAAAAAGAGAGAAAAATAAAATCTTGAGTGTTTATTTTAAGTTTGTGTCTCTCCATAATAACGGGGTTAATGGATTGTGCTTGTAGGAAAGAGGATGGGGCTCTGTGGCCTAAAAGATCAGATGATGCTAATAGTAAATCCACATTTCCTTACTTTTTAACATAATTTTTGTTTAATTGAAATATGGCATCAATATAGACATTTAGCTCAAATATAGAAGGAAAAGCTGTTGCTTTCCATGGAGCAATAGTTCTTGCTTCTTCATGGTATAAAAGATGTCTTTCTCTAACCCAGTACAAGCTTTAGATAGATGTTGAGCCTGAAACAAGGGGCTCCAGCCAGTGTTATGATGAAAAAGTTGCTACATCAAGGTCTCTTTGCACCACAGCCTTTTCCTGACAAACCCTTGCCAGCCTCCCATCCATCTGGAGCACTCAGCTCTCCTTAGTCTGAGCCTTGGACCTGGCTCCGAGCTGGCAGCCACACCAAGACATTCCTGCCAACAAGTTCTCTCTGTCCTCCACCTTTTCCACTGCCATCTCCTTTCTAATCCCCCTTCTGCTGCTGCTTTTTGTTTTCTTTCTACCAGTCCTAACTCTACCACTAACAATACACATAACCAGTAATTTCTTGCAAAAACATTTTCATTGCAACCTGTGCTTTCCTTTGGCAGTCACACTCCAGCTAAAGCTCTCTTCCTCTCAAATCCAGTGGCAACCTTAGCTCTAACCCTACCTCTAGGCTGAGCCTTACAGAAAGCTCCCTAGTGCCTACACAAAAAAATTCTCACAGAAGAATTTCCTCTTCATCCTACCCTTTATTTTGGCAGCTGCTTTCCAATCCCATGGCAATTGGATTTCTCAGTTATCTCTTTCTTCCACCACTAACACCACTAGGCATTAGACTGGATTCTCAAACATGTGTACAGATGCTTCCTCCACCAACACACACACACACCAGTTCTTTTGTCAACCTATTTGTTCTCTTTGAATCCCCTTCTCAGCCACATTCCAACTGCTGGTACAAGCTCCCTCTTTCTGTGATGCTTTACTCTGGTAATAAATATAAAAGTAACCCAAGCTTTGGATAGGGTCTTATGGTCATTTACCACATGGAAATAGTCTCCCAGGCAAGGCATCCAGTCTTTACAGACCACTCTTTCTTTTGTCAGGCCCTTTGCCACCTCTCTCCAAGTGAAGTTCTTGGCTCGTTCTCTTCTCTCAGCTTTCAACTTAAAAGTAAACCTAACCTTAACCTGAGCTTTAGAAAGCCCCAAAAAATATGGCTGAGACCAAAATGGTCTCCTGGAAAAACCATCCTGTTGTCCTACCATTTTGCTTTGGCAGCCCACTTTTCACTCACACTCCAGTGGGAGTTCATGGCTGTACCTTTCTCTCTCTAAAATGATGAATTTAAGCCTCAGCCTAGCAGTACTCCATATGCCCATGCTCCTTCAGGCAGTATTTCCTTTTTGCTCTCCATCCTTTGCTTTGGCATCTCATTTCCAGCTGCAGTCCCGTGATCTCTCTGTTCCTCACCCCCAAACCTTTCCCAAACCCTACCTCAAACAGCAGCAGCTGTACAGAAAGGCAGCGCAGCTCTGATGTTCTTTTTCAGCTTTTAGTCCATGCTTTTATCCTTTCTATTTATCTTTGACTTCTGAAGATAGAGGGGGAGGGAAAAAGTGGGAGATATCATGAGAAAGGGGTTGAGGTTAAAGTTCATAGGATTCTGCATGCTACACTTTCTTTAAAGTGCAGGCTGTGCTATATATATTTCTATCCTAAGAGCACAAGGACTGCTTGGATTTTCATAAGCACATAATACATCTGTAAACATCCAGAGATTAGTCTTGGGTAAATCTGCACGTTTGAAAACTGTTCCAATCGTACAGCACTCTGAATCATTATCATATTAACAATTCACGTAGTTCTAATAAACTGAGTAATTCATGGGCTTCTGAATGTCCTTTCTTATTTCCATTAAAGTCAATGTCAGTTTTGCCTTTGAATTCAATGAGAATGCCCAGCTATGACAGCTATTAAGTATCTCTCCCACTGTTAAAGTAATGAGCAAGGCTACAATAAGTGAGAGCCCAGTCTTGAGGACCTAAAATAGAGAGAGAAAACACTTTAAAAATGTCATATGCTCCCATTTCACAGATGGAGAAAAAAATCAAAGAGAGATTTATAGCATGTTTACACAGATGGGTGCAGCCAGAATCAGCTGTGGTGCAGAAGCCGTATTGCTACATTAGTTCATTGTGAGTGAGCTAATTAGGATTTTGACAGTCTTTCTTGGGTGAATCTAGTTGTGGCCTCTTCAAACTTTACTGCCACCAGCTGTCTGCTTTGTACTTATACCAGAGATTACTGCCCCTACATCTGGCTCAGCAGATGTGCTCGTGCATCAGCTGCTCCATTTCACAGTTCAGCATCTTAGTGTCAACCTCACCAAAGGTAGGGGAACACTGAGATACGGAAATGGGAGCTGGATGGCCAAGACACAAGTATGTGCCTTTCCATAAGTATGTGCCTTCCTACTGGGGCAGTAACTTCTGCTGGAGGAGTCAGAGAGATAAAATAATATCTGGAGTCTCCTGAAGCAGAGGATCTCCGTCAGCACGGGGACTCTTGGGCATATGGGTCCCAGATGGAAGCTGGCTCATGTCCACAGGCTCAGAGCACAGGCAGAGTCACTCCTGTTTGCCTGCTTCCACCCTTGAGCACATCTGGATAGATTGTCCAAGGTGACACAGGAAGTCATGGCAGAAACCCAGCTCTAATAATCACGTTTTCCAGAGGACCTTGAGCTTCTGAAAAAAAAGCCCACAGTGAAGAGGTGGATTTCCAGGTGGAGAACAGTGTGTCTAAGATCCTCTTCTCACTCCCCTTGGAATACATATGTTCAGTGGCTCATGTATCCATATGGTGGTGAAACCAATCACACTGCAGTTGTACACAGCCCTGTATTTCCATCATCTTTTATATCCTTAAATGTTTGTCACTTAAGGCTGAATTATGAATGGTGTCAAGGACTCAAGTTTCAATGGAAAGTTCAGATTCCCTAGGAACTTCTTTTTTCCTGTAATTTTTTACACTTTTGCAGGGCCCATAGCAGTATTAAATCCTATGGGCAAGGTTTGTTTCCATTTGTTTTCTCTTAAACTGAAATACTGTGATTTTTGAGGTTTCATAATTATGCTTTACAAATATATTGACACAGCTTTGGTCAGAGGTGCCTTGCCCTCATTTGCAGTGAACACATAATTTCTCTCCTTTCCTTGCAATCCCCCAAAGACTTGCTGCAGCTCGACACCCCCATCCCCTCCCTACCTGTCTGCTTTCAGACCAGCCACAGCCTCAGCTTTGGCTCACTCATATTTCCTGCAAGGGAATCAAGAACATGCACTCCAGTGCCCCAAATAATAAACAAGTTCTCCTGCATGGAATTTTGGTTTCCAGACCTAAAATCTCCCTATTTTAGCATAGACTTTGCATAAAGATCTTTTTCTCTGCCTGCTTTAAGCCTTCAAATTGCAGCACTCAATTCTGGCTCTGAGATGCAAAAATTTGAATCCAGAGTGAGTCTCCCCAGACCACATAAGGTGTTTGGGTCTGCAATTTTGGTCCATCTATGATTTTTTTTTGGATTATGCGCCATCTGGAACTTTTGACATTCATGTTCATTCCTCTCCTGAACCTTGAGCTCCCTGTTTGATCTCAGGGAATTCACATGATACTTCTGTGACTCACCTTGTCATCCTGCTTATCTATTTATAGCATAAACTCACAGGATCAGAGCCATCCCTTCCCATGAGCATGTAACATTTTGTGTTACACTGCAGTAATGCTGACCTGCCCTCTGCTAGTCTCATGCAGATAATAAGGGCACAAGAAGAGTACATTTACTACTTTCTTTTTTAACTACTTTTGTACCTTGACTTCTATTTCCTCCATCCCTTCCCACAACATTATCCTTCAATTTCTTCCTGAAACACAGTAATGTGCCTGAGTCTGTAATGCATTATCTTCTCATAAAGGGTTATGTAATATTTTATATGCAGGATGCTGTATGAAAATAAATTGCATTACTGTACTGTATTAGGAAACTTTATCATAGACAGAAGGCATATTGCATCCTGTTTTTCTTGGAGGCTGAAACAATGAAACTGTATTAGGGATGGATGTACACATTGGATGCTTGGGGGAGGAAGCTCTGGGGTATTTGTCATTTAAGTTGCTAAATTCCATCATTACTTAGCATACTAATTAATACACAAGTACTGTAGATCCAGTATGTTTTTTCTTGTCTGGGTTGTTGTTTATTTCTTCTCAGGCTTGAGTAGTGTTGCACCAAACACAAACCAGTGTAGTTCTACTTCAAGGTAAAATACATGAGGTTGGTGATCATATCTTGATTGCACATAGTTTACCTCACAGACTCCTAATATCTCTTCTATTTCAGAGTTTTATTTTACCTCCAATTAATTCAAATATGTTAGTTGTCTACAGATAATGATCCCACATTTTCTCTACAGGTAATAAACATTTTTTAAGCAAAGAAGACAAGGTCTGAGACTTTACTCAGCTGCTTTTGAGGTGGGGTAGCTTGCATCAGACAGTTTTATAACTAACTGATAGAAAACAGCTACACCCCCCAGCCAAACATCTGTATGTGGGTAGAGCATAAGACTTGGTGCAACAAAAAAATGATGAAAGCATTTTCTGAATTTGAACATATGAAATATTGTGCCCTTACAAAGCCCTAATCTATGAGAGTCAGTGTTATTTAAGAGTTCCTACAGCTGAGGTAAAGCCTAAAACCCATACATCTGCCTGCCCTTGGGCCCATGTGAACATGGCATTGACAGTCTTCAAATGTTTCTCTTTCAGACACGATGAATGGCCGCTCATAAATGAATTTTAGCTGGCTGTGCTGGCTTTATTGAAGATCCAGATCTCCTTTAACTGTATAGACCTCTCACTATAATTCAGGTGTCTCATAAATACTGTCCCTTTCTCCATGCTTTGCTCCTGTAAATGCCAAAATGACTGAACAGGGTCTGGGTGAAGCGAGTGCTGGAGTTTGGACTGGGTAAAACTAGATCAGAATCTTCACTGCTGTACATGGAAAAAACTCTGCCTGGGTCAGTGAATCTTCCTCAGCTCTTCACCCTTTGCAATTGTCCCTAATTGCGGGAACAATTGCAAACTAATGAATTTCTGACAAAGTTCTCTGTCTTTGTTACATGGTGGTGATTTCTGATGGCTTCTGAGCGCTGGTGAGGTACCTGTTTAACAGGGGTGTGGTCTAGATGCAGCTGGGGGTTTCTTCCTGGATCTGAAATCCTTGCAAGACATTGGCTGTTAGTTTGCTGAGACTGTCAGGAGACTTCAGGTCAATTTTTAACACTTCCACATGTAAGCCTGTTGTTTGTTTATGAGCTGGTTCTTTTTTGGGTAAGCGTGGGAACCGAGGGGGTTTTTTTGCAGGTGCAAAATAAGCACAAATAATGTATAAACAGATGGTCCAACATCCTTTTCCCCATCTTTGTTAAAGTCAGGCATTTTCAGACAGTCATTTTTTCTAAACAAGTTAGGAAAATGTTTTCTGTCTGGAAAATGAGCCACATACTCAACACGTGCACATAAAGCACTAATAGATTCAAACAGCAAAAGAAACAATCAAGCTCCATTGAACTCTTGAAACTGTATTTCTGGGAACATTAGATGAAACCCTTTGCCAGTGAAGACCTACTCCTAATCTGGTAGATTGTATTTGCTCTGGACTACAAATCAATTTTTTTCTTCCATTTTTTTCAATATAGCCATTTATCTAGCATCTGTATTTATTATATAGGCATACACATACATATTTATATATTTTTATTTTTTCTGGTTTTCTGGGTTTATATTTTTATATTTATATTTTAAAGGTAATAAAAGACACTAAGTTGTTTTAATCCTGAAATTCAGTGTGATTGAACAACTGGTTGTACTCTAAATACTTTTATTTCTTACCCCTTTGAATGTTATTTTTTCCATTCCTTCTGTTCAACTACAGTTATCCTGCTATAATTTTACAACCAGTTTTTTGGTCCTCTTTTCACTTAATTCAACAAAATCAGGAAAAAAAACTAAAAAAACCTTTCCTTTTGTTTTTTCTGTGTTTGTTTGCACTCCAATCCAGCTGTGAGCTGGGGTCAGAGTATCATCATCAGCTGGAGTCATGTCGAGTTAGTGGCGTGCTGGGGAAAGAGGTTTGTTCACTGTGAAGCACTAAGAATCACCCTTTCAGAAAAATTTCCCCTGAAAAGATGAATCTAGCTGCTTTCCCCCATTTGGAAATCTGATTCTGGGGTTTTAATCCCAATGTTTTCCTTTTAGATCTGAAATGGACATGGCAGTTTCTCGGGATTACAGATTTTTTCTACAATGTTAGAGAGCTTCTCAAAATGGTTGTCTTGTGAACTGAACAGTATTTTCTATCCTTGACTTTGGAGAAATTTTATGAGAGTGGATAACTGGGTCTCTCACAGATGCTGAGCATTGCAGTGGGTGTTGAATACAGAATCAAACCTTGTGTCCAGAGAAGACATTGTATGCTTAAATGAGCATTGTAGGTGCAACAGGAAGATTTACTTTGAACATTTCTGTTCATCACCAAATTTAGGGTTCCTCAATTGCCTTCTTTTAACATGAATCTGAGCTTGGTTGTTTTCAGTATATATACATATATTAATTTATTAATTCAGGTTTATATGAAAAATTTTGTATAATTCTTCACAGTGTCAGAAATGTAAATCACTAATGATGGTACTGCTCCCACTTCTTCTGTAAACTGCAGTTTTGGGGAGTTCTTACTTGATGTTGTGACTTAGTAAGAAAACAATGAATTACTCTAAACAGTATTTCTATTAAGAAATTTTGATTTAGGAAACTCTTCCATGCCTACTGTTCTGCACTGTGGGAACATGACATACTTTTTGACAAACTGAAAAAGGGGTCTTTATGAAAAACAACAAAACATCAATAGATCTATTTTGTCACACTGTTTCTTAAGGATAGACCTTTGTTTCTGTTGTCAGAGTAAATCTGTTTCTGCTTGAGTCAAAAATAGTTGGCAATCCGAGTGTTTGATATCTGTGGTACTTAATGAAAATATTGTGTCATGAGAAATTTATTATTGCCTTTGTCCCTCATTTCATCCAGAGGAAGGAAAAACATTCTAAAGGGATTTGGAAGCTAGGGCAATGAAGCAGTTCTGCAGTGGCACAGAGGTAATTCTACACTGAAAACAGCTCTAAGTAGAACAATTTTCTAAATATAGAAAAATTACCAAAGAATGAATGAATGACTGAGAAAAATTTTACAATGAAATGACTGCATTCTGCTTTGCTAAGTCTTGTTCCTGCTCCCATCTCTGCTCCTGGCCATGTGTCCCCTTTTGTCTCAGCTGAAAAGCAATCTGTACTTTTCACATTTCTTTTCAGAGAGGTTTGATAGATTTGCTTGAATCTCCTACAAGAAATCATTTCCTGTTGTGAACAGCTGACATGAGCACATTTCCTAGGGAGAAGTGTTTCTGGAGTTCCTCTGCAAGTGTATGTGGAAGGGGCAGGCTTGTCATGCTGAGAAACGAGAGGAGTTTGTTATCAGAGAAGAGGATTTGAAGCTGCTGCAACCCTGCTTGGAAAGCTTGGATATCCCATAGATACATAATGTGTGTGTATGTGTAGAAATGTATGGATGTATGTATAAACCATAGAATCATGGAATATCATAAGCTGAAAGGGTCTCACAAGGATCATCAAGTCCAATTCCTGGCCCTGCACAGCACAACCCAGTGCTGTGCTTGAGCATTCCTTCTGATGGCACTGGTGAAACTTCTGTCTTGAGAATGATTGAGCAGCAGTGACAGTAGGATCTGCAGCAATCGGAAATAAGTGGAAGGGAAGGGCATTATCTCTTCCTAAAGTGGGCAGACTCCATCTGCCTCTTACATTTTATTTACCGTAGAATAAAAAACCCCAAACTTGGATCTGAATGTTTTTCCTTCATTCTCAGCAATTTTATTACATTTTTTTTTATGCCAGCAGTCAGGTTCTGTAGTTTGTTACAGCTGTGAAAACCTGAGATAACTCTAGATTTTCCTGTGCAACTGCTGTGTCAGAATTGAGCTCTTGATATCTGACATGAACTGTCTGTTTCCTGTCTTGCCTACTACATCAGATATCATCCATATTTCATACTGTAGTTAAACACCTACAATACATTTTGATAATAACCAAAGAGCTAAAGGAAGGGTATATACAAGAAAAAAAAAATCTTCATGGTCTGCTTGTACTCACTCTGAAGTATACAACCCTTACAGACAAAAAAAAAGAAAAAGATATTTTATCAATTGAAAACAGGAAAAAATTTTGCAGACTGATGGAAAAGGAAATTGAGTTGATGTGAGTCAGATTAAAGGAGAGTGGACAGTGTGGGAAGAGTCTAGTGGAGCCCAGCTAGGACCCCTGGGATCTGTGAAGCAGTGAGTGATGCTCTGCCTTGAGTCTCCATGGGCAGCCTGCAGGCACCCTGATGGGAGGGTCTCTCTACAGTCTAGTTTTGACTTCAGTAATGAAAATCTGGCTTTTTTTGTGTTTGTAATTCTCATTAAGATGATGGCTGCATAACATGTGACCTGGCTTTCAAGAGAATATGTGAATTCTTTTCTATCTGTCAAGGTCTCTGTCTCTGTGTAATCTAAGCACGGAGCCTATTTAGTAATTCTGCTTCTGACATGCTTTGTGGCTTTGGGAACTTCACTTGGCTTTATCTTCCTCATAAAGAAGCTTATTCATCTGTAAAATGAGGATAATAATATTTCCCTACCTAAAGAGTGTTGGGAGGCTTATTTTGCTAATGTTTGTGAAGTGTTTTGAGATCCTTATATTGAAAGCTCTATAAAAATGCAAAGTATCACTTAATCCCCTGGGCCTGGTATTATTTAAATATGTTGGTTATTGTTTTGCACTATTTATCTTTTTCCTTTATGTTATTTTTAATATAATACTATTATTACTGTTTTGCTACAATATAAACGTGACACAGGAATTAATCTTCCTCTACTGACTATTATTTAGAAATAACAATACAAGGCTGGCACACAGGATTTACCTGGTAACTGAACCTGATAACTGCAATCAATAGCAAAGCAATAACATCTGATAATGCAATATTAACAAATCTTATCTCTGCATATCTTGTGTCCAGATTGGTTGTACAAGTTCTGGCGGCAAGCTCGCAGACTTTAATGTAATGGCAAGTTATTAGGGAATATACAAATGTTCTGCACATATAAATGTGATTTGCTAAAAGCCTCAACCAATGCAGAATAAAAGTTCTTCCTTTTAAACTCTAATTGGAAGTTAACCTTTAGCTCACAAATCCCAGTAAAGGAAATGGCTTTTCTAATCTTATTTGCTCTTTATGGTTTTACAACATTATGTTGTTATTTCTGATTTTTTTTAATATAGTTGACATTAAGAATGCCAACATGACACACAAGATGAGTGATAATTTAAACATTAAAGAATTGTCCCAAAAGGCAGACCAATTGTTTAGTGCAATACCCTTTAACTAACAATAGCCATTAATAGATAAGTTCAGAGGTTTATAGCACTAGTATTTTCTGTAATTTTTAACATCAAAAAGGATCACTGTGACCATAATATAGCTCTATGAAGAGCTGTTGCAAAGGTGTGATAGTAGCAACATCTCTGAAAATGCCTAATCTTTGCTAGATGCTGTGAAAAAATAAGGATTCACTTCTGTATTCTGTAATTGTAATCTACCATTTTAATTTAATAGCTATGTATTAGTGGCAGAGAAGAAAACATGTTAAATAGTGCTGCCTTTTCCATTATCTTGAATATTTCTCTATGGTTCCTCTCACACTGCAGAGCTTGTGGCTTTATTCCTTTACTGTCCTTTATTCTTTCAGCTTGTTCCAACATTTTCTGTTGGCACAACAATCTCTTATAGTTCCTCATCATTGCTATCTGAAAGAGTAGGCATGTTATGTGCAGGCACCCTTTGGAGTGAAAGGAGTCCAGTGCCAAGAATTCACTTAGATTCTTTCTTATATATATATATATATATGTATGCATATGTATTTTACTCCGAGTTTTCTCCTTCATGGTTTATCTTTAAAAACCATATGCATTTAAAGTCACTCTTCTGATTTGCTCTCTTAGGGCCTCTTGCTTTTTAAAATTATCTTGTAATTTTTGGCATTATAGCTTGATTGTTCAGGTGTCTCTCCAGGGAATGCATTTCCATTCTCTGTTGTTTCTTGGGTTCAGAAATTTTCTATCCATAATAGATTTCCTTCTCTTCTCATTTCTTTGTTTCAGGATTACAGGGTTTTGTTTTGTGTTCAGTCCAGTTCTCCTGTTCATTATGTTGATGGGTTTCCTCTGTACTTCAATATTGGAGCTCCAAAATAGTTTAGAAGGACATAAAGACTTAAATCAGAAAACCAGTCAAACTTCTATTTAAACCCCATCAACCTAATGTGTGTCAGTGATTTGCCAAATTAGTCCTAAGTGCAAGCAATAAGTGAGTCCTAAATGGGAACAATAACGTTTCTGTGACAGCACTTTCTCAGAGATGGAGGAATTGACTTGTGTGAGGTATTGCCTAATGGCCTTTCCTGCTATTCTCCCTGGATCCCCTTATTTTGTGTTTCTATACACTGTGTCTTAGGCACTGGTTGTGATTAATACACCTTTGAAGCAGATATCCAGTGATAGATCAGGTATCAGGCTCTAAGGTGCTGATTTGATGCTAAGTCTGACATTCAGTAGATTATCAGCAAACATCTAACACAGGGAAGGAATAATATGTGCATGCAAAACTTATTTTAAAAACGTTTACAAAAATAATACAAATCCCAGCAATAAAGTTATCTCAAATTTCCCTATGCAATTCACTTATATTTAGACTTTTACACCTGATTTCTCTAATAATTATATAAATAATTCTTAGCTTATTGATCACAAAAAAGCTGTCAGATGTGGAGTAGTAAGACTTGCTATGGATATTTTAGAGATCAATTCTTAAGACTGTACATTGTTAAGCAGGATGAGATCCCAACCTCTTTGTGAAGGGAACCAGGAGAGTTTTCATTTAGTACCAATCTGTCCTTTGGTTTCTGTTCCTGTCACAGGTTTCTTGAGAAAATTTTTTTGCCTTGATGCTTTCTTTCTTGTTTTTCCCTCTTCATCATTCATACCATAATTCTTTCGGAGCTGTTCCTATAACTCTCTGTAGTAGAGTTTAACTCATTGGAAGCAAAGCCGGCATTTAGTCAAGAATTTTAAGCCCACTACACATAACACAGACATTATTTACCCTCATGCCAATGAGAAGAATTGGGTTTGGGCTTTTTTTTTCCTTTATAATTACTGAGTGAAATTGTGCCAGTTTACAAAAACTTAAGATTTGACCACTACTGCTCCATGCATTGCCAGTTATCTGTCATATGTGTGAGGGCAAGGAGGCAGCAGAACCATCTGATCATGAAGATCCTCAGTGATGCTGTAATGCAATATAGATGGACCCATTAATTATTAAGGTCATCATAATATAATTGTACACAGAGCAGCCAGTGTAGCTGCAGCCATTACCAGGATTTATATTTATTCCTCTTGTCTTTTAACAAACCTAAGGACTGAGAACAGCTAATAACACTGAAAGCACAGACCCAGTAAATGACATCATTTGCATGAATAATGGCAAAACCCCACAGATCTGTTTGATGGGGGTAAAATTTGAAATGTCAGTAATGTGTTGCTAGGAATGTCATCTATCTATAAGATCATGTATAAAGTAAGCTTACAGGTCATCTCCTTCTCCAGGACCCTCCTATATTTTCCTTCTAAGGACCCATGGTCATATTCTTGATAATTAATGGATAGATGTCTATAAATCAAGCACAGAAAACTGGATTTAAAGGACAGGAAAGATAGTATGTCATTTAAAGTGAAGGATTTCTGAGACTTTAACCTGATAGGTGACCCCCACATTTATTTTGCCACTGACTGATTTTAGTGAAATAATTTAATTTCTCTCCAGTTTCTGTACCCATAACATAGGAGATATACTATCACACCAGAGCTGGCAATTTTCCCTGACTAAATGAGCTGATAAAATTCTCATGTCACCAAGAACTGCAAGACGAGAGAAGGAAGAGCTTGGAGGAAAAATCACAATAAAGTGACGACAAGAGTTAGCTGGAGGTCTCACTGCTCTGAGTTGGTGTAGCATGAATGTGAATAGGAATTCCACAGCAACCCTGAAATTACAGTGGCAGCAACACCTGCCAGCCTGACCCTCTCTCAGCCCTTGCAGTTCTGCCTCTCATGGAGTGTCAGAGCCATTGTGTCACAGCCATGATTGCTGGAAAATCACCTGGGGTCCGTGCATCACCACTGGGGTACTCCTCTCACAGAAGACCATCCCTGGAATTTATTCATTAGTGCTAAGTGTTCTCTGAGGTGCTTAGCTACTATTTTTGCAAGGAAAGCTAAGGAATATTTCCATCCTTAGGTGGAAGTTCACAGTAATCTATTTTCCACTTTTTTTTTTTTAAGGTACCAAAAAAAGCCCATTCCTTTTAAATTAAAATAAGTAGTACCTAAAGGTTTTTCTTGATTTGCAAGGTGAAATTGAGAGTGAAGATTTAAACTTCAAGTTTTGTTTATGGGCATTTGCACTTAGGGAGACAAAATTTGAGATGATGGCTGTGGCTTGACATCAGAATCAATGGCAGTACGATATTCAATATATATGGATTTGTTTTTCACGAACTGTGTCAAATAAAATATTGTGAAAAGAAAATCCAAGATCACCATCGCATGGCAACATTATGATGGTACACCTTTAAAAAGGTCAAATGAAGGATACTTTTTAATCAGTTCTATTACAGATCTTCTTCTTTTATTGAAAATTACTATGTAGAAAGAATAATTGTATTGCCCAGCACCAAGGAACTGCTTCTGTACTAAATCTCTTCTGTATAGCTGATCATATTTTGTCACAATATGATTCTTCCATACAGCTACATATTTTTTCTGAGATAAACTCAAACGAAAAGAAACAGAATTAAGGAAGTTAATGGAGTGCTTGCACATGCACAGCCCTTCTCTCTTACATGGTGTTTGCAGGCCAGACCCAGAGGCACCATCAGAGTTTCCACACAGCTATATAGATTTTGAAAAGCCAGAATTCAGAATCCACTGGAAACAGCAGATTTGGTAGAAGTTTCACATCAAGTGACTACTGATTTCAGCTGCAATACCAGGAGTCTGCTTTCCAAAGAGATATCATAAATAGGAGATGGTGCAATTGGAAGAGCAGAGTAGAATACAAATTAGACCCCTCATTCCTCCCCTTCCCCCAGCACTGATCCTGCTGCTGTGGCAGACTGGCAGGTCTCTATATGGAATTCACATTTTGTAGTGAATTCAGCCATGGCTGCTGCTCTGCTTAGGGAAGATTCTTGAAGCCTCATTGAAGGTCAACACTGCAAAGGCATGAAAAGAGCTTTTGACCGCCTCTCACTTGCTGGCCCACTCCTGTAGAAAAATATTCTTTCCATAGAGATGCTAATAGGGAGTATAGGAAGGGTCCAGGAAAGAACTAGGCAGAAGTCACTGCCTGGATAAGTACAAGCACAGAGGGCAAAAGTAATTTTAGAGCAGGGTGCTGTGCTGCATAAGGAGACATTGGTGGATAAGGAAAACTATCTGAAAGATTCACCAGGCCTGAAAAAATAGGTTTTTCTGATATTACAATAAGGGTAAGATTAGACATTAGGAACTTTTGTATTAAAAAAGTCTAAGCCTTGTTTTTTTTAAGAATGCAGGCATCCTCAAAGCTATTTAGAAACGTCTTTGTTAAGTCTCCCTTCCATGCTTTATCACCTTGTGACCAAAAACCCTAATTTTCAGAGGAATGCTTGGGAGTTTGGGAAGTGTCCAGCTACACATCAAGGGGTTTCTGCTATGTCTGTGAGATTGTGTTCTGTGTTTCAAAGAAAGGAAGATGAATATTCCTCAGCAAGGCAGAGTGCCAGGCTGCATGAGGAGGGTAAGCAGAAGTGTTACATCTGTAAAAGAAAGTCTATAAATGGGGACATGGCCCATATTCTCATTTTGGAAGGAAGAGTTGGCAGCATGATTTAGAGGCAGACATTGTTTTGATATGAAGAATATTTGTTGGTAACATACCTTATTGTTTTTCATTGACTGACCCCATATTCATTATTGGTTCCAAGAAAGCAATTTTCTTATCTGACCCTTGGGATATTTGAATAAATTACAGAGAAAAAGAAGTTACAGCTAGCTGTAACAGCAAAGTGAGAATGTACTGAATTACTCAGACGAGATAAAACTGAGTTACTTTTGTTGTAAATTTAATTCTTACAGCAGCACTCCCACTAGCCTAATCATAGTTCAGCATATTGGGAATTCTTTCTCTTAATCACCCATTCTTTCTCTGACTTTGGCTTTTGGATAACATTTTTGTTATGTGCATACAATGTATAATAGTGTATGACTATAAATTCTACACTGAAGTTATACACAAGCTCCTAAATCACTCACTGCTTGGAAAAGGTTTTCATTTCAGCCATTTATCCAGGGTTGACAGTATATCCCATTTTTGCCTTTGTTGCACGGGGTGTGACTTACACATGCGCTTGGATAGAAGGTAAAAACCCTGACTTTCAGGGAAATCTTTCTGTTACAGGTCATCAGGTTTGCAGGTTTACAAGCAGAAAGGCTACAGCTAGTGTCTGTCTGCCTTATCTGCTGCATCTACTGCTTCTCATAAAGTGCTTTGCAGCAAAAGGGTGTTTAATCACTCAGAGTGATGCCTGATGCATTGGGACATCTCAATCACAATACTATTGAGTACAGGATGATATTATCCATCTTCTACATGTATTTAAGCACCTTTGGAACACCCTTCAGCACAGCATCCCTGTGTTGCTTACCCACATGACAGATTACCCTTTCTATGGGTGCAGCAGCACCCTGGGCAGATCTGTGTAAGAATGCACTCCTGTAGCTGTGCTTGGGCTGGAGTGTGCAGGGTGGGCTGAATGCCTTCTCTCCTGGCTGGTTCTGGAATCCCTGCACTTCACAGTCAACATTGCATGGATCTTGTGGGCTCCATCCTCTCTTTGTACAGTTGGTGCACCACAAGGATTCAAATATCCATATTTTCTCTTTCTCCGGGTCATCCTATTTCTCTGTTATCTTTGTTAATTGAGCTCTGGCTTCACATTTACTTTGAAAATGGTGAACTGAAGGCCAGAGACACAAAAAAAATTGCCCAAGGGCACATAGGAATTCTATGGCAAAGTCATGGAGACATTAAAGCACATTAATTATTGAAGTAACCTGTTATTTAAATGGGAGTTGTGCACAGAAGCATATGGAGTGCAGAGCAGTGGAAACTTGCACCAGTTATTCTACCAGCACAAAGCAGTGCATTATGTTGTCACCAGCTCATTTTCCAGTTTGACTTCAGTTTGTTGGCTCTGTGTGGTGCCCAAGCTGATACACCTTGGTTCCAGAAGGGTTCCTGAGCTGGGCCCGCAGCCATGTGAAAGCTGTAGCTGCCTTGCTGCCTGAGGAGAAGACACCTCTTGTGCCTTCTAACCACACTGGCACACAGCTCCTGTTTCAGTGTGCCATGGACAGAGGAGCTTGGCTCTCTCTGTATCTGCCTTTAGGAAGATGTTCTTTGTGTCCTCTGTTTCTTGGCTGTGAATGTTGGGTTTATATGATGGGAGACACGAGGCTTTGTCTACCTTAGCCCTTCAGTCTCTGTGTGGCTGCTTTCTATTAGGACTATCTCCTTTTAAGTACACTAATGCAGAAGGGCAGGCACTTCACTTTCTGTATTCCTGAATCTGACTGAGAACTATTCATGGCCTTATTTATAATTGCCAACCTACTGTAATTACAATTATATATTAACATTATATTTTCCAAGCAACATTAATAGAAGTAAAGGTAATAAGAATATTAGCTGTCTTAGTGCTGAAACTATGGGATTATCCTTATGTACAGTTCCTTAGAAACCAGAAGTTATACACATTCCCCTGACTGTATATAACTCCTGTGGTCTGGCATTTCTTTGGCAACTGCCCACAATTTAACTCCCAATAGCCTAAGAGCAGTGTCTAGTGGAAAGAAAAGCATCTATTTTATCATAGCAGTACTTGCAGAGTCAGCTGAGTTAGCCACAGCTTCAGAGGCTCCTGAAAGCAGATGCCTTCACATCCAGCTCAGACCCACACATCCCCCTCAGAGCTGTTGCCACAGATCCTCAGGGTCAGGGAATCCACTGTGACAGAGCCACTGTGTCACAGCTCCAGCCTTTGGGATGGTTCTCCACTGCTGCTGCTCCTCACTGAGAGCCCTGGTGCAGAACCCAGGCCTGGGAGCAGCAGAGATGGGCTCAGCAGCTAAAAGGCCATTACCCAACCCATGCTGGTGAATAGCACATCCCTTGTCTCATCAGGGAAAACTGCACTTCCCAAGCAAAGGAGGAGCCTTCCAGGGTTGCTTTTGTTCTCACTACCTGCTACACACAACAGGTGCTTGCTAATCATGCAAATAAATACAAATGCCGTGAAACAGAGGTTCTTTTTCTGAACCTCTACCAAACATGCATTTCCATAAAAGAGGTTGTATCCTTAATTTCTGTTACAGTCCCACCATTTGTTACGTCTACATTCTGTTATAAAAATAGGCAAATGCAGCATTTTGCTTTCTTAGCTCTCCCTTACTAAATATCTCACACTCATGTTTATCTCCTCAGACAGTTTCGGCACTTGCTTTGTGACTGGCTGTTGTTTGAGGTGAAGAAAAGCTGACTGCCTCTCAGAGCACCATCATTTAATCTTTCTCAGAAAGCTTCTGCAGTCCCTTAATTTGAGGATTCCACCTAAAGGCTCTGTTAAAATTATCATTGAACAGAAATCAAAAGGAGTTGCATCTGACACAGCCACAAAATAAAAAAAAAAATTACAATAAACCCTAAATATTGTTTTCCCAAAAGTAATCAACTGCAGAGCACAAAAGCAACTTTTACATTGTTTGTGTTGTAATGTGGTGTGATGGATAGTTCTATAGAAACTGCTTGGAAAACTGAAAAAGGTATTTATTGTGTAGAAGAAGAGGTATGGAAAAAAACGAAGGGAATCAGAGTATGCAATGAAATCAGCATACATGTAGGATTAAGGTTCCTCAGTTTTACACAGGATTATGAATCCTGAAAGGTGACTTAACTTACATTCAGTGCCATTTTTATAATCAACAGAAATATTGAAGCCATTAAATGGAGATGATTGGTTAGGCACCATACAGATCTAGACAGGGGGTTAATTTCCTTCTGAAGCGTGACAGAATTGTGCCATTATTCCTAGTTTGCATCACTTTTAAAGAGAGACAATTCATGATATCCAGGTCACTGGATTTGGTTTGAAGGCATCTCCAGCTTGCAGAATGTGAGGGGACCTGTTAAAAAAGATATTTGGTTAAATATCATCCTCACTAGCCCCTGTAAAATGCAAATCCTGCACTTCTCCTGCAACCAGCAGTCAGACTATCCTTTCCTACTTCTTGTCAGCTAGCAATAAAACACCAGATGGTGTCCTTCCAGAAATAAATTCATTAGAGTTTCATTTTGGGTTTTCTTAAAGAATTTAGAGACAGAACTTCAGCTAATGCAAATCAACACGGTGCCGCTGAAGTCAAAGCTGTGACATTTTATACCATCTGAGTATTATAAGCTAATATTTTTAACTTTTTGGAAGGAATACCATATCCTTTCTCCCCACATTTAACAAGTTTCATGGCACAGTTTGTGCTGGCCACCTCAGCCAGGATTGGTGTTTCTTGTTATACAGCAATTCACAGGCCATGTCGTTTTGTGTATTGGATTAGACTAAGTCACAGTTAAGGCTCCTGTAACCATTATCATTTAATGTCCTTGTTTATCACCATCTGAGACTCTAGGATACCCATTAGCTTCCTCTGGTGACACACACGACTATTCACAAAAGAATATTTTAAGTGCCACTGGTATCTGAATAACCTTGTGGTGCTTATGGTTCTGCGGTGCCTTTAGTTTTCCCTAATTTCAAACATCAAATGAGGACAGAAGTCTTCAATTGTATCCTTAACCTAGACAGATAAATAATTCTAATAGTAAAGCATCTTGAAAGAAGCCTTGAGCATTCCTCTGATAAATCAATTAAGACTCCTTTCAGAATTGTTATTATGCTCTAGCAATTAGTCATTGTTTAGTCAAGCTGTGCATACTTATCTCTTTTTTATATCACTCCTTCCAGCCTCACAGTGACTTTTGTTCTTTTTCTCCCAGCTCCCTTCAGCTTTATCAGTGTCCTCCTGGCAACACTGTACCCAGAGGTGATCGTGAATTTCGGTGCAGATGGAAAGCTGCAAAGTTACAAACACCTACAGAGCCACAAACCACAAAATGGGGAGTCTCTGCCACCCTATTCCAAAAGTGAATATTAAAATATCTAGACACACATTACTGGCTGTCAGTACCAGCTGCACAACATGTAGGTAATAAAAGCCCAAAGGAAAAAGGTGATCATTGAATCTGCCTTTACCATTTATCGTGTATCCTCACAAGAACACTTTCATCTAGTTTCTCATACCACAGATAAAATTGTTCCACCAACTGCTGCTCCCCCATATGCCTTGCCTTCCAGTCTTGGGGAGCATCAGTGTGAAAGAGGCTTTTTAGAACATTTTTTTAGCATTACCAAAATTAACTAACTTGTGTTCTGCAAACAGATGGGGGGTGACCTGGGATTTGGAATTCAGCTGCTTCTCAGGCAAAAAAATTCTTTAAAAAATCTCCCAAGAGGAGATGTAGGAAGGAAACAGGTGCTTGCAGGAAAACAGTTGCACTTATTTATCAAAGCCTCTAGAAGAAGATCATCAATTTTATTCCTCCCACTTGGTGATGGAACTAAAAAAACAGAGGGTGATATTGGGTGCCACAGTGACATGGAGATGACACACTTCTGAGGCTTCACCCAGGGTTTTTAAGAATCAAACCCACCTAGCCCAGCATGTTATCCTGTACTTAGTCAACTCGTCTCTTTGCACCTCTTATCAAAATGTGCTCTGCCCTGGTGACACGAGCCACACGTGGCAGCTTCATTTCTGTTCCCATACATGACCCCCACCCTTGTGAGGCTCATGCTCATGAGCAGCCTCCAGGAGATGCCCACCAGCTCCCAGAGCCCCAGGCCACGGTGGAGGAGGAGGTGATGCTGCAGGGGCAGAGCCTTGGATCATATTGTGTGAGCTCCACACCCCATGCTCTACCACTGACAAAATACAACTTTCTACCTTGTTCCAGTCTTCTCACCACCCTTAACCTAATGCAACCCTGGGTGCTACTTATTGTCTCTTTTTCAAGCTTTGCTTTACAGTATAAAATTGTATCCCTCTCTGGGTCCTGTGTTATCTAAATACTGCAGGTCTTTTTTCATCTGAGCACCTCAAACATCGAGATAAACAACAGTAACAGTGCCTCTCTATTTAAAATATCTGAGTTAAGTACAGATTAATAGAGCTTTTGGTCACCTGGTGAAGAACATTCCTTCTTCTCCTCAGGTTTAGGTTTGCCGCATTCATTCACCCAATGTTGATTTATTCTAAAATTCTGTTTTGTCATTAGGTAGTGCAAAGAGGGCTTATTGCACCAAACATCAAGTTGAAGAGATGTCAGAATTTAATCTACAAGTAACAGTAAAACACCATCCTTAGAAATGCCACATCATGACTTTTGTGTGAGAAAGTACAGTGTGCAAAAAAAAAAAATGCACTGCACAAAACATTGCACATTTCCTGCAGCGGTTGTTAATTCTTCCTGTATATCTATATCTCAACCTCTGCTGAGTAAGACCTTTTTTTTTTTTTTTTTTTTGGGGAAATACACTGAGTGTTTTGTATTGTTCTGATTTTAACTTTGTTTTTCTGAGAAGGCCTAGTTACAGGGAGAGCGTTACAGTCTGTATGAGCTCCATTGTGCTTCTCATGCACAGAGGCACATTGCAGATCAAAAGCAAGTGAAAATGCTGGGTTTGTTTTAGGTTTCATTTTACAATCAGGATGGTGAATACCTCTGTTTGTGCCACTAATCTAGAATATATAATTTCATGGTTCTCAGAGGTTATTTATAACTGAGTTATAGGATGTTTCATGATTATTTGGAGTGATATTTACAGAAGGCAATACTAAGCTCAATAGTTCACTTGCAACAAAAAATGTGAACAAAACACCCTATAATTAATTTTTAAGTACCTTCTAGAAATCATTTAATTATACCATATGACAGTGTTGAGAAAGGAACTCTAGATTTTTAAATTATTTTTATTGTGGTTCTTAATAAACTTTATATACATACAGACTGGCACACAGTAACAAAGACTAGGTAGCTTACAATGAACACAACACTGATTTTTCAGCTTTAGATTTGATCTTGAGTCAGTGCTGGTTTCATACACCAGAGTGCTTCCCTGATGCACATTATAGACAGATTTGAGAGGAAGAGGAAGAGGAAGAGGAAGAGGAAGAGGAGAAAAGAAGAGAAAAGAGAAGAGAAGAGAAGAGAAGAGAAGAGAAGAGAAGAGAAGAGAAGAGAAGAGAAGAGAAGAGAAGAGAAGAGAAGAGAAGAGAAGAGAAAAACTTTCTTCTGCAATATTTCCAGGCAGAAAGTGCAGAGCCATCAGGGGTCACCCGGGAGGCCTCCCCATTGCCTGGGGAAGAGAACCCACACAATTCCCAAGCCCCAGACCAGACTCAGGGCACCTCAGCTGCTGCAAGCAGCCACAGCCCCATTCCTGCCATGGGGAGAGGAAACTGCTGAATGCACCTTGGAGGCATCCAGAAACTCCATTCCAGGGCTGGCACCAGCGAGGAGAGTGGATGAACCTGCCCAACCCCCACCAACTGGTCAAGGTTTAAAATGGTGCTGTAGTTTGGGATTTAAAGGTATTTGTAAATTCATCAAGAGGCTTACATTTCAGTCTCTGCTGTTTCCCACACACACTGAGAAATAGCTTCAGAGCTAGAAAAAGCAGTCAGCACTTTCTTTCACAAGCCACTGCACAAAATAAATATGCAGCAGAAAATGGGTGTAGATGTCTCTCTTTCTTGTCTTAATAGGACTGAATGCCAAGAGAAAAACTTGTATATTCCAAGCTGGCAACAAAAATGCAATCCTGTTCCTAAACAATATAAATAGCCAGAACCACAACTGATGGCAATTTTTTTTCCTTTTTGACTTCCTTGTATGTTATTTGCTTTGCCTTGTCCTTTGTTTATCTGGACAATAAATAGTCTGCAGCAGGAACAATATAGTGTTGTATATTTGTAAAATGCACAGCAAGAAAGGTTCCTTATCTTGACTAAATCCTCAGAAGTGTCAGACTGAACTTAATAAATAATGATAGCAAATTATTTCAATTTAGAGGAATTATTTTTATTTACCTCACATTAAAATTTGATCCATTCAAATTGAAGTTATTGACAATGTTTGGTTTTAACATCAGTGCTTTAGAGGAAACAGGATGAGTGAGCTCACAGAGAAAGCCAAAAAGGAAATAAAAAATGAAATAAAAGAACAGAAAAGAAGAAAGAATGTCCTGTGAGTCATTTCACATAGGAGAGAAAATACTGGAAGTATGCAGCCTTGACTTCAGAAAAAGACTGACGTGGGCTTTTTATTCCAGAACTACTATTATAATTGTTTAATTTGAAAATTATGTGCAAATAATCCACCCTGATTTCTGAGAAATTCTCCACCTTGCACACATCCCTTAGCAAGCCCACTGCATGTGGTGGTGATCACAGCTGGACAAAATGGCAATTTATGGATTATAAAGAAGACAAACTTCTATCTGAAACAAGGGCAAACGAGGGGAGTCCAGAGCCTCTCTGCAGAAGGACAAGCCTGGTTGTTGCTCTCTACAGAGAAAAAATTTATTGTCAGCCTTTACCACTGCAGCTTTTAACTATGTTATTATATTTATTATTGTTATTAATAATAATAATAACAACAATAATTCATTCATTGGTGAGAAATCTGCTTTGTACATCAAACAATATTTCCAGTGGAGGGATGGCAGTTTGGTTTTTTCAGGGTGTAGAAGGCAGAGGCTCAGTGCTTCCGGGGACAGCAGCTCTTGGGAAGAGGTCTGTGAAAGGTAAATAAGACATTTTAGTGCCAGGAAGCATTTGCAATGAACTGGCAACTTGCAGGTAGCAAGGCAAGTATTTCACAAGCTCAGCCCCCAGAGCAGTGGCACAGTGCCTGCCGTCCATCACATTCCCTGACGTGGGGCATGCTCCCGTCACCTCACCTGAAATGTGGACTTTGGGGAAACACTCTCCAGGCCCCACACCTCAGTGCTTGACAACTGGCAGCTTTAATGGCCTATGAGATGTATTTACTTAGGAAAAAGGTGTTCTCTTCCTGCACATTAACTAACACATAAATCAGCCAAGCCTAAAAGTGTTGAGAAAGTATAATTAATACAAGTTAACCAATCAAAGTCAAATCTGAATACCCTTTTCATTTTAACCTTCTAAAGAGTGTGAAGGCTATAAAAAACAGGTAGAACATTTCTTAACAGTCTGTAAAGTCTTATTTTCATTTTTCTGGGAAACACTTTCAAGTTTTGCCTTTCTCTTCTGAAAACTAAACAAGAAATAAAAGGAAGTAGGGGGTTTATTCCTCCTCTTCTTCTCAAAAAGAATGTCTGTGTTGTTTCTGATTTAACTGGCAAATTTTAAAAGAAAATATATTTTACTGAGGTCAACAAAATATTCACTTTCTTCAGCACAGGAAAATGTTTTCCTAGAGAAAATAGCAACTTGCATAGAGCTTTAAAAATGCTGTTGTTTCTTATTGCCTGTGCTGTTGATTCATAGGACATCAAGGAGTGTTCTTGGTAAAATGTAAGTTGTGTGAGCAGATTAACCCTGCAGCAGAGTGTGTATTTATTCGAAACACCCCTGATTATTTTCTTTGCAGTTTGTTTTCTGCGCTGTGCTCACTGCCCAGATGTGCAGCAGGGCAGTCTGGGGTTGCCCTGCCCCATGACCTGATCCATCCCCTGCCACGAGCCTGAACACAGCACAGCACAGGGGAATAATGTCAGTGCAGTCACTTTAGTGCTGCTCCACGGCAGAAAAAGGCATATCTGTGCCCAGCAGATGGGGCAGGGCTGCAGAGAGGCTCTGGGTGACAGTGGCCAGTGCAGACAGTGCAGGAGCCAGCTGCTGACACCCATGCCCAGGGTGTGACTTGATGAATATTCCAGGACACCTCAAAGACACCTGAGAGCAGGCTAAATTGCCCCTTGAAAGCCTTAGCTGTGTAGCAAATAATTTCAGGGGCCCCAAGGTGATTAATTACATTCTGCATTCAGAGGCAAGTGCATTTCCAGCTCTCCTACACACAACTGTACCCACATCCCCTTGAATCCAGGCTCTCTAAATCTGAAAATTGGAGGCTGAGAAAATGAATCAGGAGGAGGGAGTAATTAGAGTTGGAATGTCACACTAAATCACAGGCCCTGGTTAGTCAAGCAGCTTGCTTCTGACAGCACCAGTTGGATGCAATGAATAGTGGACAGTGGTAGAGTTTAATATTTTAGCACCTGCTTTATTTTGCATTCAGGAAACCAGCTACACATTCACATTTAAATAAATCTGCAATCGCAGGCAGCTTTTTCAGGGGGAGGGCTGCCTGCTGCCTGTTAGCTCACACACAGCCACTTTAAACCTCTGCACAGCCAAAGGGTAAGGTACAAGCTGGACTGACAGAGGAAGGAGAAATGGCATAAACCTTTTGTGCTTTGCAAAACTACTGATGCTTCCATATTTGACCTGGCTTTGAGGCTTTTTTGAGGTGAGGGCACTGTTAAAGCAAGCCTACTTTGTAGATTAAAATGAGGACATGGAGGAAAAGATCTAATTTAGTTTGAGGCAGGACTAGTCTGGTGGTTAGGACTATCACCTGAATTGGTGACAGGTTTCATGCTTAGATTCTGGGGCTCATAACAGAAGGCTTTATGGTGTACTCTCTGTGCATGTGTATGTGCAGTCACACAGAATTCAATATGCAAGTATTTGGTGTGCATGGGCATGCAGCAGCTTCAAAGAACAATATTGAATAAAACAAGAACAGCACAAGTTATTCATCAACAAGGAAAAGCAACACAGAATATTTTGTTGCTACTCATCTGGAAAAACAAAATAACCACTTACTTGTAAAAAATTGTGTGATTTTTTTTCCTGCCCCTTGCTGATCTCAGACCTCATTGCCTGTCCCTGCAGATCTGGGTCCAGCCCCACTGATGGATGGCCACTGTGCAGGGCCAGTGTTCAGGTGTTCCCTGTGTCCTGCTGGGATGGATGTCAGCCTGCACAGTGTCTGTGTGCCATGTAAGAGCAACATAACACAAAGGGCATAAATCACTGTTAGGAGGAGACCCCACCACCCCCAGGGGAAGAGACACTCAAGTACCAGGTGTGGAAGGATCAGCTGAGGCTCAAGAAGTTGCTCTGCACCATAAATGCCACTTTATACTGTGATGAGTTTTTGTTCCTACTGCTGGGGAACTATTTGGTTTTCAAAAATTAAACATTAAAAAAAAAAAAGAAACCCCTCCCAATTTTTAATTACAAGAGGATTTTAACTACTCTGCAGATTTATTGCAAGCAATCAACAGGAATCTAAGTTTTATGATTATTCCACTGTTTCCTTCACTAGACCTGTGAAATAGGATGTTGTGTGAGCCTTGATTTCATCTAGGAGCGTGTAACTAACTTACTTCATTGGGAATGTAATTGAACTTTAAATTATTAAATATTTTTTGTTGTTTTCAAAATTACTAAAAATCTAATAAATGTTGAATGTTAGCATTTTCAATGTTGGATATTATCTAACTAAATATAGTATAATCAATATTATTGGCTATAATGTAGAGATTGATCCAACTGACTGCATTGTTTTTGGCTTCTATTTAAAAAAGAAGAAAAAAAATTAGAGGAAAATGTCAAGACTGCAATTAAAAGCCATTACAGAAACACAATTTAAAAATCTGTGTTATTCTAGAAGGGCAGATTTTGATCTCAGATGAGATGTTGCCATTGAATTCAAGGTACTAGACCCACAGGAGGGGCCTGGAGAACATTTCTGACTGGGCTGTGTAAACAAACTCTATCCAGAATGGGCTGAACTCATCTCCCAAGGGCTTGATGGGGGAAACATCTGCAGCTCCCATGTGGACAGAGTGCACTTCCCTACCCTGACATGAGCCCTGCCCTAAGCCCTGCCAGCCAAATCTATCTCCCTCCACTCCTTCTGTGGGGGTCTGCAAGCAGGAGCAAGGGCTGGCATCGAGATGCCCCCCACCCTCCCTCCACACTTGCTTCAAGAGCTTTTCCCTTCCTGATGCTGGACACAGTGAAGCTCCCAAGTTTCACCAGTGCAGAAGCCAGCAGAGACTGCAAGGAAGATGAAGATGTTTAAAATGTAGGTTATATATAGTGAGGTTGTTCAGTAGGCCTAAATATAGTCCTTTTTTAATATTTTTGGTTTCTTTCCATTATCCCTGGCATTCCAAAGTAGAAGAATATCAGTGATGCACTGTGATGCTAAAATAATAATGAAATTGTGAATTCATCTTCTTTTGTCTTCATCATCCAGTGCAGAATGTCCTCCCAATGTACTTAGAAGTTAATTTAGGTCCCAGGTGTACTTGGCTGCTGATGCAGGTGGGTTTTATTTATTAGAGTGTGGTGATAAAGGGCCCTAACCATTAGCCAGAATTGCTGTGATCTATCAAAGAATTTCTTTTAATTTTATCTAATTTTAAAAATACTTTTTTTCTTTAATGAAAGAACAAATATACCTCCAATAAATATAAACTAAATTCTTCGACACCCCACAAATAACCTGAAGATCACTTAAGCCTGGTCTTCGGACAACCTACACAAGAATGTGCCTAAAATCCTCTAGAAAAATTGTAAAGAGAAGCAATGAGTAGAAGGAAAAAAAAAATACAGAAAAAGACTGGGGTTTCCCAGGAAACAGAATTTCTGTTTCATGTGAAATTTTGACATAATGAATATGCATCCTGAAATTGTAATGGAAAGTGTTAACAGTACATACCCAGGGGTATTAAAATAGATACTGATAATCAAGAATTAACAGAATTCTTTAGTGCTACAAGTTATTTATCTTAATAGTATTAATAATATATGAGCTATAGTGTATGACAAAATCTGCTGTCAACATAATTTTCCAGAATTATTTTAAAATAATATTGTTTCCGATAGAAATAATAATAATAATAAAAAAGTATTTTTGTGCTCACATTTTGTAAGAATAGTCTGTCAAAACCCAGTGTCTTTCACAACACCTTATTTCAAAACCACTCAAGGTTTTTGATAGAAACCTAAAATTTCACAGGATATCAACCTTATTTCAAAACCCCTGAAGATTTTTGATAGAAAACTAAAATTTCACAGGATATCACATTTTTTCCATTTATACTCCTCTTTTTCAGGTAAAGGACAGATGTGTACACTTCTGAAGCAATTAAACCTCTTTTCTCTGGAGTTTGGATTGTGCAGGCTGGTTCTTGCAGGGCTGCCAGAGCCACACAGGCTGTGTAAGGGGAGGATGAGTGCAGAGATATTTTGCAGCATCAATCCCTCAGAGCCAGCAAAAGCTGCAGCACCACACCTCAGTGCCACTGAAGCACTTCCTGGCACTGGGCTGGCTTTTACAGTGACACCTCCAGCTTGCACAAGGAAGGCACAGAAGATTCTGTTACTACATGTCTAGGAACAAAGCAAGAGCTGTTTCTGCCCTTGATGCCAGCTGAAGACATGTGCATTCATTCAGCAATAGCAGATTGGTGAGCAGCCCTTTTTACCCAGTTCTTTTGTCCAGCACCTGTGGATCCCATTTTCCTTTTCCCTTATTCACTCACTCTTTTCTTGCCCACCCTGACACAAACACTCCACAAAAGTGATTATTTTCAATCCCTCTGCTCAGCCAAGCCTTGGTGAGGCTCTGCCCCAAGCAGTGGTGGCTGGTTGACCTTCCACCTCTGGTGTGGTGCTGCCACAGCCCGTCCATCCCCCGGGGCTGAGCTCCAGCGTCCTTCCCTGTCTTTTGTCACCTTACAGGCGCTTGTGTTAATATGCAGCCCATTACTACTTTCCTGATGAGACAGACTGCCGAGGATCAATATGTCTCTGCATTTGTCAGCCCTGTACACCCCAGAGTTAACTCCTCAGCTCTGCTGCCAGTGCTGGTGTCCCACTGTGCGACGGTGGGGAAATGTCGATTCCTTGTGCAGCGTGCCCGTGCTCCGGGCTTGGCGGGGTTGCTTTGCAGAACAAGAAAGAAAGATCCAAGTGTCGCATTTGTTTGGCTCCCACTGCTTGAGTAATAATAGTAGGTGCAGCCAAAACAGCAGAGGACAGCTTGCTTAGGGGGTCACTGCAGCTCAACAGCTCGCCATTGATGTTGTCAGGCAGACTTGGGAAAGATGCCCAAATGCTATCAACTAGAGGACATTGCATTTTAATGAAAGACCAAAAAAAAAAAAAAATCAAGATTAAAAAAAGAAGAAAGGTAAACTCCCTAGTCAAACATAATAAACAAAAGAAGAGATCTAATGGCACTTTTTTTTCCCCCTTGCTGCTCACTTTTTCATGCCTTTGTCTTGATGTAGTAGCTTCAGGGAAAACAGCACTGGGATTACTGGGAACAAGTAACACCATCTACCACAAAAACTGTTAATTATAGAACAAATCTTTAAGAGACTTCTACATGATATCCATATAATGAGTTTTAATGGGCAGGCAAATATCTTGAGTGACTTAGATATGAAGCCTGTCCAGGCTGAACATAGATATGTTTTGGCTGAATTTTTTACAAAATAAAACATGAACTTACCTCTGCATTACTTTGTGATTTCTTTCTGTCCTAACATTGTGTCCATAGCACTGTGCAGAGATTTTGGGGAAATATGGCACGTATTTCATGCAGCCCCAGGGGTACTAATACACTCTGGCATATCACAGCGAATCAAGGCTCCAGATCAGGTGTCTCAGGTGTTTTGTTAACCAGTAAGGTTGCAAGATCACATGCATTATGCAATCTCATTATTTTAAATGCGTGAACACCAGTCTGGGTCATGCCACAGAGAAGTGGCAGTCATTGGTGACAGCAATACACGTTTCAGATCTCCACACGTGTTCTTAGCAAAGCCTCAGGGCTCAGGGAAACACACACTTTGGAATTTTCTCTGCTGATGATGGACTGCTTTTCTTTCCCACTTTACCATCAGGAAATGTTCTGGTGAAAGTAGGAGGCTGAGTAACATTGTTGACAAAAATTAAGTAAGAGTAGGATAAGCCAAAACAGTTACTGGGTGCTTGTGTGCAGTTTTTCCATCTGGTTCACATCCTAAAAGAGCCATCTGAAGTTCAGACCCCTGAGGATGAGGAGTCAAAGGGAACCTCTGATATTTGTTTTGCAAGAGGTGACAAATTTAAAATGCATCTTGACCAGAGGTCCTCACAACCCTGCCCAGCTTGTACTGGTGTCACCCTGCATGGAGCCTGCTGAACAGATCAAACCTGTGCCTTTTTGAACTTAATCAGGGAGGCTGCTCTGGCAGCAGGGGTGGCCCAGCTACCAGGTGGCCCACCCAGCACCATATCCCATCTCCACCTGTGAGCCTGTGGGAAAGTGTAACATCTAGCCTGTGTAAAGGCCTGATCATGTCTGCCTGCCTGGGTTTTGGTACATTCATGTTTTAAAGAGATAATGGAGATGGGCTGTGAGATTGAGACTGCCAGCAGATCCCCAGGAGTGGCTATAGACAGTGATGGGCTGGTTCTGCTTGGGGCAGTGCAACAGCCCCCAGTGCAGAGCAGAGCTTCAGGCAGGCACAGAGCAATGGCATTCTCACAGCATTGCCCAGGAGCTGATAAACTCCAGCCATGAAATGTGCAGCTCCACTCCATGGAGCCCAGCCCAGCCCTGAAATGCCTGCCCAGGGTGCTTCACTTGAGTAGTTTGCCTTGGAAACACATCCTCCTGTCTTCTAAGCTACCCCCAGAAGAACTAGGATGGTTTTTTATGGTTCCTTACCTTGGCACAATGGGGGTTTATTTAATACAAGCTTCTCACAAATATTTCATTTATTTAAATGGAAAAATCACAGATGTTATTTCTCTTAAAAGTAATGAGGATTGAAAAAATCTAGTCCCCTTCAAAATTCCTGATGACCAATGTACTTCACCTATTAAAGGTCATTTTTGCCTTAATATAGCTGGTTTCTTCTCCAATTTAACAATTTAGTGCATGGATCTGCAGATCCAGAAAAAACCAGATTGGTTTTTTCCTCCTACCCTACTCACCCCCAAAATGAGATTGCCTCTATTGGTATCAGACAGCAATACAGAGCTACCCAGAGTTTCACTTCTCTGATTCACTGTATCTAACATAAATGCAGTTTTCCCATTGTTTGCAGAAATTCTTGATATAATGGCTTCAGTTTCCTTGGTAATTATTATTTTATTAATGATCTTTCAGACAGTTTTTCAAAGAGACTATCAATCTCTCAGTAAAAGTAATGGGCAGCTACTCACAGGAATAATCCCATTACAATCAGCTGTACTACTGTTTGTCATTTGGAGTGAAGTGCTGGAGCTCTGACCCTTACTGATTTACCACTCTTCATAATTAGTTGCAGTGATTAAAATGCATTTTAGATTACACTGCAGTTTCTCTCACTTAAAAGTTGGGTTTGTTTTTTTTTTTTTCTTTTTATTACTGAGGACAAACTCAAGTTCTGAAGGTGAAAATTTATCCTCCAGTATAAAACAACAGCAGCAAAGAGTAACTTCATAGATAAGGCTTACAAAAGAAATCAGAAGCAGAGATGCTCGGGCATGAAGTGTTGCTGGGGGCAGAGGGGTTTTTTTAGCTGATAGAGACAGCTCAGGAAGGAATTGAGCAGAGTAGCTTAATGAAACTGAAAACACTGCACAAAACCCTGACAGCAGCCCATGGAAATAATGAATCAATCTATTGCATCTGTATCTAATTAAGAATCATTATAATACAGTCTTTTTCTCTAGTGATCAGTATTAGTGGATACCCCACAGGAAAGAGCTAATAAATAGAGTTTAAAAAAAGAGCTAATAAATACAGTTAAATTCAAGTACCAGGACATTATGCAGCTTTATCTGGACTATGATTCTCAAGCACTTTTCTTCAATAACCCCAAATCTAAGTAGTCTCTCTTTCCTGCGAGAAACACAACCAGGATTCCTTTGTAGGGGCTTTCAAGGCAATGCAGAAAAAAATAATTTAAAAAAATTTAAGGCAAATAAACACAAAAAAAAAAAAAAAAAA
>VWYP01024489.1:251854-297511 GCA_013400435.1 Pycnonotus jocosus
AAAAAAAAAAAAAGAGAAAAAAAGTGGAATTCTTGAATGCTGCAAAAGATTTCTGGCAAGGGCCTACATTTTACTATCTCTCTGCTGAAATTAGAAATGTAGTTTCTGTAGTTTTTCCTTTCCCCCCTCCCACTTCTCTTCTGCCTTTCCTCCTTCTTCCTCCTCAAAAAAATCTCATTAAGTTGCTAAGAGCTTCATTTACTTTAAGCCTCTTTGGAGATCTGTTATTTTACCCAAGTGTCTGAATAACCCCTCAGGAGTCTGTAATACTAACTGGCTTCCTACAGCCAGATGACATATACCTTGAGAGTGGAAGGCATTCCTGGGGGTTTTTTTGTCCTGTCTGCAGAATATATTTTATTTAATCATGTTTATTTGGTTTCTGTTTTGGTTTTAGTTCAGAGATGGATGGAGAAAAAGTTCCTAGTTGAGAAAAAGGTGTTTTATCCTTTTTTGTCTCTTGCCTGTTAGGATACTTTTTCAACTGCGATGGTTTAAATCCCAGGGGAAGCAATCTAGCATCATTTCTGCAATACAGAGTGGATCTCAAAGCTGTCCCTCACATCTTAGTGGAGCTGGAGGTAAAATGTTTCAGTGCCCCTGTGAGGCCAGTTCTCTCCCCTGTGCTGGAGGCAACGCTGGATGGAGACTGGTGCAAGGAGGGGGTGCTGGGAATTGTGCCAGGAAAACACTAAACTGTTGTAGGCATTCATGGGATGCCTCTGCTGTGCCACCACCATGTGCAGTAAAGAGCATTGTTCCTCTAATGTTCCTCTCTCTTGGAACTGCAAGTGAATGCACAACCCAATTAGTGCAGCAGCTTAAAACAATAAACTCTCCAGAATCTCTGTTGGGGGAAGCATGCTTTTATCTATTTGGTAAATAATTTATTAATCACACTGATGTATCCTCCTTGACAGCAACAGAGCCAAATAAGTGATGGTTCAAAATCAATTTGTCACGGTCCAATGTGCACTCAGTGACCTACTTGGTCTGTTATATAGGTCAAACTTGTACATGATGCTTGGATAGCAGAGGCACTTCTTAAAAAAACAACAACAGCAGCAACAAAACTCACGGCACAATTCACACTGTGGGACCCTGTGCCGGCTCAAGCTCAGACTCAGCCACAGAGCTTGAAAACTCAGCTTACAGAGAGGGTCGAGGACAGGGGCTCATTACGTGAAGTTTTGGGGTCTCAGTCTCTCAAAAATGTCCTGTGCTGGGGAGCAGCAACTGTATCTAGGGGGTAGATCCATATTTTCTGACCTAATTGTGTGACCTTGTTGTTGTCAGGCTGCCCTCTGTCACTGATAACACCCCGAGCGTGCCCCTCGTATTTCTCTGCTTGTCCTGCTCCAGTGTCTGCTTGTCTTGCTCTCAATACTCACAACAGTTTTTTCTTCAGATGAGTGGAAATTTTCTCCCTTCTCCTCTTTGTAACCCCTGCTGTGGAGTTCATATGAGTGTCACAGTTCAAAGCTTTGTGTTTCAGAGTGGCCTTAGCCAGGTTAAGATTTTAAACTGCAGAGAGACAGAAATTAAAACCTGTGACAGAACTTCTGAGTAGGTGTTTTGCTGGTGGTCCCCTTGTGGCTTGGCAGAAATCTTGGCTGCAATTTGTTGATAGAATTTGTAGTACTGTCTTTGTATTTCCTTGAGGCATGGTCCAGGGCTTTCCACCAATGAGTCCTGGAGAGTGAAGAGCTGTGTGAGGTGGTGTTGAATAGGCAGTACTAACACTCCCAAAAACATCAGGGCATCTTAGAATGGTCTACATTCTGTGTCTCATCCATTTGACATTAGAAAGACATATTTCCCAAAATCCCATAAGTAACCACTATTTTAGGAAGGCGACCTAGGCCTCACTCTTCTGAGGATTTTCACCAAAGCAGTTCTCTGTGGCTGGAGGGAGCTCAGCAACTGAACTGACTTGTGAGCCTTTCTTCTCTCTTCCCACTGCACATGGTAGATGGTGGGATTGGTCTTTTTACATAATGACTTGATTTTTTAATGGATTTTTAATTTTTTAATAGGATTTTTAACTACCATAGTGTAGTGGTGTAGAGTGGAGATTTTCATAATGCTAGAAACTGAACATATATTCAATTGAATATGAGGGTATTGGATGTACTGAATAACCTCCATAGGCCACTGCTGTCCTACATTTTACTGGATTCCTTCTGATTTTCTTGAAAGCATGAGAGGGAGAAAGACTTTCTTTTCAATGACAGGTGCACATCTTTTTAAGGAATTTTCTCCTCACTCCTGCTTGTCACTGCTCCATTGCAGGGCCACAACCTTAAGTGCCCAGCATCAGTTTTCAGAGCTCCTGCATGTTCTGCATGGTTAGAACAAGAGAGTGGAGTGGATGCCAGCAACACAAGGGAGGGATGGATGCAAGTGCAAGGATCCACCCTGAAGTAAGAGCAAAGCAGAAATAAGGTCTAAAATTCTGCATTTGTTGTTAGGTTTGTTTGGTTTTTTTTCACTTGGAACTTGGACTTTTTTCAGCTGTGACTAGAAGGAATTAATGCTTTCTAAAACAAAGGTGGTGAATACAGTCTAGTCTTTCAGTTCTTCTTTGTTTTAGTGTCATCACCCCATTCCTGGCACTGGCTTTACATTTGTCCAAAAATCTGTTTCCTCCTTGACTGGCAAGCTGAAAAGCAGCCAGGCTACCCGTGGGGGTATCACCATCACAGACAGGAACTGAGGGGACTGCAAACAAACCCACCAATGTGAGTTTTCAATTTTTGAAAAACACAGTGCATACCTTTAAGTATGTCTATAGTCCTAAGATAGGACAGATTTTTTCACATTTTTCTTTCCATCTCATCAGAGGCACAGTAAATTCCAGAAACAGAAGGACCTCTGGGGTCATGGCATGGACTTCTTGTTTGGCCTTGGGAAATCAGTAAAGCTCCACTCAGGCCACCAAGAGTCTCTGCTCACACTGTCTCCTCCTGTGCATTCCCTGAAGGGCATCCACAACCCTGGATTTTGTACAAATCACACAATATGCCCTGGAGACAGGATACAAATCTTCTCTAAAACCAGCATCTAAGTAAACAGACAAACCCCAGCAGGCTTTTTTTCAACACTTAAGAATTGTTTATGTTTTGTCAGCCTTTAGTAACTTAATTGAAGAGTGATGCAAGACACAGGCCCAGCAGGACCGAAACAATATATTTGGTGGGATATTTTAATAAGATGAATCTTAATGTTTTCTATGAGGTGTCAGCAGTTCCTTAAACCAGTGCAGGGTTTGCAAAAAATGGCTTCTTTTGCTGAGAATTCAAAAGATATTCTTTAAAGTCTATGAACTGCCAGTGAGCTTCAATAGAACAAGTGTTCTCAAGGTGTATTTATGTTGCCTGTATAGCACTCCAAAGGATTTCTGCCAGCACACCCCATTACAATGAGTAATGTTTCCTTTAAAAGTGAATGAAGAAGACTTAGATCTTGGTTAATTAAATAATCTTCTCCTTTTTTAAATTATTTACAATAGGAGACTGACACCAACCACCTAGTTTCCTACCCTGAACCTCAGGACTTTATTGTGTTTACCTTGATGAAAGCTGAAGGGTCAAAACATTTGGGTTGCATATCTGTCAGGAAATGCAAAGGCAGAGAATAAGTAATTAAGCACAGATTAATACTTCCAGAAGATTCATTTAAAAACCTCCAAACAACTAAAACCAAACCAAACCAAAAAATAAAAGCTGTTTCCTATGTGGTGGGATGTACTGGCAGCCAGTTCTTGGCACAGCATTGATCTTGGTGAAGCAGCACCAGGTGAGCACTCATCTCCTCATTTTTATTTATTGCCCATGGAGGCTGGCAGCTCTCCATGTGGAACTCTGTTTATGGCAGATTTATCTGTGGTGTGTAAGCAGCACACTGGCATCATGAATGTCCGTCTATCAAAAATGGTGAAGCATCCCCTATGACAGAAGAAGGATGTTTTTGCTGAATGCAGAGCAAAGAAGGAAAATGTTAACACTTTGAAAAGAGCAAGCAGCGAGTGTTATAGTCTCAAAATCAATTTACGTCAGGCAGGGAAGTGTGACAGGAGGAACAAAGTGCAGAGCAGGGCCAGCTTCTAAGAGTCCACCTAAGTAAAAGTCTCCTTGGTGTCTGAACTCCAAAGACAAGAATTAATGTCTCTGTGCCAGTCTGAAGGAATTAGCAATTCTCTTTATCCAGAGCTTGGTGCCTTTTTTTTTTTTTTTTTTTTTCACTTGCTTTTTGCTATACCATCTTCTCACTCCTGACTTTGAATTGGAAAGTTCTAAGGTATACTGTAGAAGTGTATTTTTTTACACTGATCAAGTATGTCCATATAGGGAAAGGTTTGAGTCTTGCCTCTTGTATTTCTTATAAGGTAGAAAACCCAGAAACTTCTGTAAGGTTCGGATAGCCATTGGCTCAGTGCCAAAAGAGAAGCATTGATTGAACCCTGCCACTGTCTGTCAAAGCCTGTTTGTGTTTCTATTGGCAGCTTGACAGTAAAGCCCACCTGAATCATTAGATACTTAAGAAAGGACACAAAGAAACCAAGAAGCTTTTTTGGGGTGTCTTAGCAAGATATCAGAGACTTCTCTGACAGTTGTGCTCGGCTTTATATTTTGTTTATGTAACAGTTTGTTATTTTCCTTTATTAAACCAGTTTCTTTACAAAACACACCCAAAGAGCTGTCTTGCTCATTTTTAAGCCACTTCCCGGCAGGGCTGGACCCCCCTCGGGCTGCGGGCTAACCCCTGCAGTATGCAATAGTGACTTAATTGAATTTTCATTTATTGTTTATTACTATAAGTTTAAGACTCCAGGTTCTAGCTCTGGAATCTGTCTTGGTTTCATTGCAGAAAAAAACAGAAGGCAGGGAAATTCTTTCCTAAATAAGTAAGTAAGTAAATAAATAAATACCCAAATCAGGTTAACTCCTCTTTATGCAACTGGAGGTGCCTTTTACAGTTTGTTTGTTGGTTTGTTTCTTTGTTTTTCCCTAAAGAATAATTTTATAGCTGTCAATTTACACCCTCAATTGTATCAATAATGTCAATTTTTCATTCTAGCCTAGTTCATGCTAGACTTTGTCCTAAGGCATCTGTGTCTTACATGACCCAGCTCTGCAGATGTGCAAAACATACAGGGCAAGAATAAACTTTTGAGTACCTGCAAGATCAGTAACAGAAAACTTCAAGGGATCAGAGAGAATCTGCATGAAAATTAATACTCTCTAAAGCAATTACTGAAGGCTTCCTTTAGCAATTGGCAGCCAAAATGTATCTTTATATTGATATACAGAGGTCAAGATCACTGTCCACCTCTCTTGACTTCAACTGGAGCTGAAGATGTTCAACATTTCAGAAAATGAAATTAATATGTCACAAGCTGGACATTCAGTTACTGACTCTTGCTGGAAGTGTGACTTCTGTTCCTCCTCTTACCCCACTTTAAAGAGGGATGAATGCTATTCACCTATCATGCAAATGTTCTGAGGCCTAATTAGTTAATGTGTGTAAATTGCCTTTGAGATGAACAGTGTTAAGTATTATTATTGCTGTATTAAAATATGGCCAGCAGCCAACCTTTCCATGTTGCTGCAGGGTAATGACAAAGCTGATCAAGTTCAGGATTTTATTGCTACTGATTTGAAACAACACACAGTTTTTGTGCATTTACCCAGGAACAAGTACAAGCAAACAATATCAATGTAGTCTGAATGTTAGTGAAGAGAGACAGCTGATATTTACTTTCAGGGAAGTTTTGCTATCCCAAAATATTACCTCAGCTTAAACATTCTGTGTGATGTTTTTTCCTAAGAAAAGGGGGTAAATTCACAGTAAGATATTAGGTATTCATTATTCCTTAGTTGAATTTGCTAGTGTTTTCTTCTGTCTGTGCGGGAATCTATGTGCAATTTACCATACAGAGCAAACATTTCTTCTGTGCTCTGTTTTATAAGGTGAAATTTCATTCTCTAAAATATTAAAGAGGATTGAAGGAAAAGTCAGACTTCTCAAGGAATCTGTCAATGAATAGAGGACAGAAGAGAAGATGGTGTAAACTAAGAGACACTGTTGTAGCCCTACCCTCCCATTTCTAAATCCTGATTCCTAGAAAATATAGAAAAGTGTTTACTGAAATCAACAGACACGACACACTCCAGGACAATCACACAGATCTGAGGTAAGGATCTATTTACAGAACGGTTTTTCAGGAGCAGCCCTACATCTTGATCAGTCAACAGACAACAGCCAAAGCCAGATATGTTCAACGCTCCATTATAAGCCAGCAGGGAAAAATATGATGTGATTTCTTCCCATTTATCCAGCTTATCTTGTAAGTGGTAGCTACAGAATCTGTTATATGATTTGTTCCAGCACACAGGAACATGGTCACTCACTAGAAATTTATAGTTTCTGGTGGATTTCATGCACTTGTGAATTGTATGCCTTCACTTAGTTTGGAATTTACTCTTCATGGACAAGATTGTTTCATTTGCTTTACAAAAAAACTCAGGCAGAAATCTGATGATAAAGAGGACACACAAGGGTGGGGGGTTTTTTAAGTTATACGGAATTATAGGATAAAGGTCTCGGGTTTTGCCATTAAATTATCCACTTTCACATTTTAGGCTACAGATTGAAGGTTACTTTGTCTTCAACAGGAAAACACAAAGTTCAAATCATTAGAAAATTTAATAGCAGGACTTTAACCCAGGAATTTGGTCTTTCATTTTCTTTTTCTTTCTTTCCTATCTCCCTTCTTTTCCCATATTTTCTGGTATTTTTTAGCTACAAAATGTATCAGAATTATGAGGATTACTTAGGGCTTCTGATTCTCACTGTCTAAAATTAAACTATCCTTGGCAAATTTTTCAGACGTCGTGTTTTTTGCTTGCCTGACAGGAAACTGTCAAATTAATCTTGGTTTCTTTAGCCCCTGGGTCACTTCACGAGGCAATTTAAAGTGAAAATAATACATTGATCATCTAATAGAAATTGTTCTGATATTATGAAAAATGATGACATCAATAGCATACTTCTACCAAAATACAATACTGAAATGGTTTTAACCTTCAACATCCTATGGAGTCATAAAACTGTTTAGGTTGACTGGACAACCACTCCTGTAAACACTTCAGTTTTCATCAAGTCTTGCAATGCATGAGTGGACTTCATCCCCTGGACAGAAGTTTCAACCACATTAGAACTGCAGCAGGCTGTGGACCACCCCTGGACTCTGACCTTACTGTGTGTGGAGTGATGAGAGCATCCCACCTGTTTTTCCACAGGAGCTAAAGAGGAAATAAATGTATATGTATATGTATATGTATATGTACATGTCTTCACACAGACATGCATGAACAACATTCAGTGGTATTCATGGACCCTTAAATTTAGTGAGAGCCGGAAAAAACCCCCAAACCTAACCAGGATGCTTGATCACACTTTTCCTAGATATTCTTTTAATCAGTTATTTTTGAAGTCAGTAGTCTTGTATTTGTGTGCAAAATATTGTTTTATTTGTGTGATAACTGTCATTAAAGTGTTACTCCAGTGTTGTGGTCACATTCAGTACTATTCAAACCTTTGAACTCTATAAATATCATCCTTTAGTGACAAATGTGTTGTCCTGGAGCTTAAACAAATTTCCAGATTATCATTTTGTCTCAGTGGTTATGCCTGTGAGAACAGTTTGCAATACAGCTGGCAAATTCAGTATTTCTTCTACATTTTGGCAAAGGGTGAGCTGCTGCTCACCAAAGTTTGGTGCCTGGTTTGGGCAAAGTCTCACAAAACTCTTAAATACCCAACTCCTATTTGCAATGGCAATGTAACAGAACATGCTACATACAGTCCTAAATCCATGGGACAGAAGTGCTTCTTCAGGTCAGAAGGAGGCAGTCCAGCTTTCTTGCTTTAAATTCCCTCTCACACCATTGACCAAAATAGCAGCAATCCTTCTCTACTCTGTAGAGAAACTACAAGATATGCTAATTATTAACATTTTTCTTTCTGGTACTTGATTTTCCATGTGGTCTGAGTGGCTTTGCACACTTACCTGAGACCGGGGCAGACAGAGAGGGTAGGCACTGGGGGCAGTTAACTCTACACAACCTTCAAAAGGCCCCCACAGCTGAACTATGGGGTATCCTTAGGGAGAATGTCTCCATCCATCTGGACAAAGCTGAGCCTTTCCTCTGGTAGATGTAGAAGAACCTGTCCAGAATGAATATAGGCAAAGACAGTCCTGATTCTCACCTATGGTTTTGGTTGTAAAGGCTTGTGCAGCTTTGGTCCCTGTCTCCAGGACTGCTTTTGTTTCTTCTAGGACACAATATCATGTAAAATTCATAAAATTCCAGCAAAACTGTAATTCCAGTTGAGTGTCTCAACACTTAAGTTAAAATCATATTTCCTTTTCCCCTCTCTGCTGGAGCAAAGTCTTTTGCACATCTGTTTACACAACAAAGTACCTTCAGGTGTAAAGATAAAGAGCAGTCTTAATCAGGATATCTCATGGATTGTGGTTAGGACATTTTCCAAACAACGTGGATTCAGTCCCATTAAAGGAAGATAATGAGATGTATCATTTCCTGGGTGAGTGTTCTGACTGTGGGATTATTAAACAAAAGGTGAATATCACCATTATTACTATGAAGATATAAAATAAAGTTAACCATAGTTGCAATGACAAATAACATTTTGTATTTCTTGGAATAATTTTACAGGAATTGAGTGTTTCTCAACTTAGTCCTGTTCATAGGTGGGCTCCTGTTGAGAGATAAATATAGATTTCCCTAGAATATATACAGTTTAAAAAAAAAAAAAAAAAAAGTTCTCAGAGAATGTTTCTGGCACTAAATGAAATTAGACATCTTAAAGAGTTAGGCACTCCCAGCCTGGCAAACTACACAACTCTCTGGAGTTCCAGATTCACTAGAGAGACGGATCCTTTCTTAAAATTTTATTTAAAGTGAATTTATTATTTTTTTGCACACTGGAGTAGTGCAAGGTAACAGAGGGGTTTGGGGGGCATGACCTTGTCTTTTTAAGCCACCAAATACTCCCAATATGTTCACAGCTTCACCACCTGATTCAAAGGAAAAAAAAAATCACAGTTAGGCAATCAAGAAATGTAAGAGAAAAAAGGTGGAATTGGAAAAATGTGTACCCTTAAAAAAGGGCAAAAATTAACCAAATTATAAAAACCCCACAAACATATCAATATATATTATAAATTAGTAAAGCTACAGACATTAAATTTTACCTTTGGCTAAGCTAGGCCTTAACACAAAGCAATAGATCTAAAGAGAAATTTAGACAATTCTTCATAAATTGTAGGAGACCACTGTCTCAGCATGTTCCTTTTATTCTAATTAATCAGTTTCTAAAGAGGCTGAATAATTCCTGAGTTCTGTCACTGAAATTGTCCTTACAATAAGTGAAGTATTCTTAATAGATCAGGAAGATCTTTTTCTAAACCATAACGATGAAATCATTTGCTTGAATAGGTTTAGCCACATGGTGCCCGTTTCCATTATAATCCAAATAAACTCACCATTCAAATTAAGAACATACCTGTGGTGATCCCAAGACAAATCAGAACGAAACCAGCCTCTGGGAATTTACATAAGGGAAATAATATTGATGTATTTTTTATAATGCCAACCATATGCTTCATTGTAATGTGTGATTTTTAAAAAATATTTTATTGATGTTTTAAAGATCAGAAAGTTTTGTTGTTCAAAGGTTAAAAATTTTATAGTTATCTCCAAATTTTCCTTGTTACATTATGAAACAGAAATATGCTATCTGAAATTTGAAGGCTATTATGATGCCTCACTGTCCTTGTTTTTACAGAAGACTTATCAAAGAAATCATGGATTATCAGCCTGCAGTAGCATTATTCATGGATGTGTAAGGAAATTGGCCATCCTGTATCTGCACGTGTTTGCTCAGATTTCAAGCTGACCAGGATAAAGAATAGCTGGGAGCATGATAGGTTACCATTTTCTCAAGGTTATACAGAACAAGTATTTTTCCTATTGTTTTGAAATTAATGAAATGATTCTATAAAGATAACACCTTCAAAAATTGAGTATTTTGGATGTATGATTTATACCAATCATATCAAAACTGAGCTGAAAGGGAATGGTTATTTACAAAATAGAAACAGTTAATGATAAAAGGGAAAAAAAATTAGTAAAGAAAATATGAAACACTCAAATTTCTTGCACATCATTGTCTTTTTCAAGGCTTAAATATTTTGAGTAAATTAGCCAACACACACAACTGCTCTGAAAACTTGCTAGGGTGCACCTTGTGGCATACACCAAGGGAGTACTTCTGCAGGCCCATTTAGGGAATATCTTTCCCCTTTGTCATTTCTTTGGGCCCCAGCTGGAGAGAGGAGAGAGGAGAGAGAAAAGAGGTTTGCAGAGCAGGGCAGAGCAAGAGCTGTCAGTGTGCAATACACGATGTCTTGCTCCACCACAGTGAAAAGGAGAAATCATGTCTTTGTGTCTCCTCAGAAGTTGTAATTGTCTGGCTGTTCTGTTTTCCTCACATAGTTCTTTGCAAAAAAAAAAAAAACAACCAAAAAACAAAAAAGCAAAAAAACCAAAAAAAACACCTCCCAAAGAAACCAACAAAAACAAACAAAAAAACCCCAACCAAACGACCAAAACTAATACACAGTTTGTTGATATTTTATGTTGTAAAATCACAGAACAGGAGAGGGAAGCATCTCCGGAAGTCATCTGGTCCAACGCCCTGCTCAAAGTAAACAGCAGAAAATACCTTGAGTTTCACTTTATGGTTTGAATTTCAGGAAAGCAGTTTTATTGTTTCTCTAAAATGTCAAAAATCCCAAACATGCTTTAAAACGAGGACTATTTATGTGTCATAAATAGCACTAAGAAACCAAAAGTTCCATTAAGAATGTGTATGAGCATATATCTCTAAGACTTCCTTGAAACTTCCTGTGAAGCTAAATGTAAAATTTCTTTTTTTTATAGGTCAGATGACTGACTCTTGTTTAATAATCTGAATTAATATTTGAATAGTGTTGTATGCTAGAAATTGAACATATTTAGAAAACATTGGATAATTAAAACCTTTGATTTCAAAATAATATTAACAAATAATAACTTTTATTTCTAAACTAATAATGTGTCATTTTAAATTTCACTCCTATCTTTCCACCTTATTTTAATTTTAATCTCTTAAATGTACCAGTTTTTCTCTCCTTGTTTTACAATGTTCTATCTGACGCAGTAATGAAAATAGTTGATTTGTAAACAAGTTCATATTACTTGTGGCTTTGAGGTATTTTGGTACACAGATATTTGTCCAAGGTTGTGTCCATGAATGAGATTCTTTCTGTTATGGTTCAATCCCAGTAGCAGCCAAGCCCCACATAACCACTGGGTCACTCCCCCATCAATGAGATCAGGGAGAGAACTGGAAGGGTAAAAGCTGGAAAACTCATGTGCTGAGATAAACAATGTTTAGTAGGAAAAGAAGAAGGCTGACACACAAGCAAAGCAAAACAAAGAACTTATTCAGCTCTTCCCATGGTAGGCAGGTGTTCAGTCATTCCCAGGAGGGCAGGGCTCCGTCACACATACAGTGACTGGAGAAGACACAAACTCCATCACTCCAAACTACCCCTCTTTCCTCCTTCTTCCCCCCACTTTATATCCTGAGCATGGTCACACAGTCTGGAGCATCCCTTTGGTCAGTGGGGTCACCTGTCCTGGCTGTGTTTCCTCCCAGGCACCCCCAGCCTCCTGGCCACTGTGGCCACACAAAAAGCAGAGAAGGCCTTGGTTCAGTGTGAGCCCTGCTCAGCAATAACAAAAACATCTCCGTGTTATCAACCCATGTTCAGCACAAATCCAAAACACAGCTCCACACTAGCCACTGTGAAGAAAATTAACTTTATCCCAGCCAAAACCAGCACACTTTCCTAACTATTGTTTTGGGAGAGCATTTAGGTGGAGTTTCCACAGAAACCAGACATAACTATTATTTCTACTTTCTAGATTTATTTTTTTTTAGGGCTCCTGCTGTTTCTGTTTCAGTTTTGTGATATACACTGGCATTAGCATGTTTTCTGCTCAGCAAAGGAGAGGAAGTATTTGCCCTGATGTTTTCTGCAGCTGCAGCTTTGCTGGCTGAGAAGGGGACTGTTCCCTCAGACAATTCTCATTGTTCCTACAATAAACTCCTCAAACCTGTCGTTTGTGCTTGCTGCTCCTCCTAATCCTTTTTAGCAAACACAAGCCATATTTACTTAAGCAGCTTAAATAGCTCTTTACAAACCTGGTTCATTTCAAAAGGCCTGGGCTAGTTGAACAGGTCAGAGAATTATTCACACCAGCAGCTCCTCTGCCTGTTCTGCTGGAGTTTCTGCTGGGGAGTAGGGCTGAGCAGCTAGAGGATGGTGAAGGCTTCAGCCAAGAAAGAAGTATTTGGGCGAGGAGAATAGACTGGTAGCTACAAACATTTGAGTACCACAAAATGTCCTTTGGAGGTTCAGTGGAAAAACTCACTGTCAGCTCTGGACAGCCACAGATGTGCTTCTAGTCTTGTCCTTATTTATAAGGAGAAATTTTATACCAGAGAAAAGGAGAAATTTTATATCAAAGGTTTGCTTTCAGAGTAATAAGCTCTGGATTAATTCCATTCTTGTTCTTTGGCTTAGTTTTTCAGTTATTACTTCAGGTTCCTCTTGGGTTTTGTATCTTTATCCATTTAGAGTATTTAAAGGGAGAGATGTTCTATGATGTGTTACAATATTTATCTTCCTTTGTGCAGACAGCAGTAATTCACGACTGGCACAGCCAGAAGTGACTTATTAAAGCTTTCTTCACGGGAAAAGAAAAAGGTCATAAAGTAGCTCAGTAGGCCTTGTGCTTTATGATTATGGCTATATTGTATCATACACTCCACCACTCCCACCCTTGCAGTTTACCCAGTATATCTTTAGTCTGGCTGGACCTTTTGAGCAAATATCTGGTGCCATAAACCAGATTACCACCCTGTTTGGTTTCAAAAGTCACATTATAATATTCTTTAAAATATGAGAACTAGACTGGGATCTTCGGAGTCACTGGTGCCTTCTTTATTCCAAAATCCCCAAATGCAATACCATCCATATTGCTTATTTTGCTGCTTTCCCTGAGCGCTGTGGCAAGATGAAAAATCTGCTGGCCAGAACAATGAGCTGTGGGACTTGCAGACATGCACTTTGGACACACATCTGAAGAGTGTAGGTGGGACACAGCTGAGTCACTGCCTGTGCATGCATCACCCATGAGTGTGATTATTGTCCATGAGCCTTGTGCTCATGGAACCCTGTCCCAGATGTGTTAGACACACTAACTCTCATACACACATTGTCAGCAATAATTAGCTGGGGGTGCCTGGGAGCCCCTTTCACTGTCAAGATTTGAGAATGGGTGACACCAAAAGGCTCCCAGAGCTGTCCCCAGCTTGCAGTGCAAGAACATTTCCACAACCCTTTGGCTGTGATGGAGCCCTGGCCACACTGCCAGGGGGCACAGGTCCCCAGACCACCATCTAATACAGGAGCTCACACACAATTGTCCCCAAAGCATTTCTGGGAAAAAGGCTGCACAGTTGTACTTCAGACAATGTTCACACCATTTGTACATTATCAGATAAGGAAATGCCATTCAGGAATGCTGAAAGAGTACATTGTTTTGAAATGTTAGTTTAGTGATGAAAGATCTTTTGTCAGCTGGAGAATTCTTTTAGGATACTTATATGAAAATTCTACTCTGTATTAGATTTCTCTCTTAAAAAAACCTGTTTCATTGCCTTCATTAGGTAAAGGGATGACTTAAACAAAGGATTCATAACAACCTGCCCTCCAAGCACCTTTTCTAGTAGATAATTCTCTACAAAGTCATCTCTCAGGTCTTGCAGTGTTAGCAAGCACATCAAATAATATCACAGTTACTCATCATGATTCAGTAAAAGATATTAAAGACAAAGACAAGCCATTCACACATGGGTGTGATAATGAGAAAGGAGACAAATGGTATTTTTTTGCTTGTACTCTCAAAGCGTCTTGGGACTGCACAAATACTGACCAAACAGTTCTTGTGAAAAGAGTTTATAGTGTAAGAAAAAGTCTTTCTTAATCTAAGAAGTCAAAGCTGGCACTGTTATAATTGCCAGTCCTCTGGGATCAGCAGGACAGACTGGGAATGAAGTTGAATACACCCCTACAAAGTCTTTTCCAAATCATTGCAGGGATCCATTTGTGAGTAAGGGAGGTCCAATTAGGCATGTTGCACTCCTTCATTTTGGTTTACACATAGCCATGAAGTCTGGCAGGACTCAGCAGCAGAACTGAGTCATGCACAGATGGAACCAGATGAGTACACTTTTTAAATGTGCTCATTCTAAAATGAACTTCCAGACTCCTATATTTTTTCTTGTCTTCTCTGGTTGTCTCTTTGATAATCTGTGCCTCTAAGCTATTTGAATGATGACTTTAAGACATGCTCAGAAAACTTCCTGCCTTGAACCTGGTATATGACCTTTTGTCTTTCACTTGTTTTAGAAATTTGACATCCTCTTGAAATAAGATTAATTCCTAGTCAATATCCATTAAAACACCCATTTACACTGTCTTTTGTCTTACAGTAATTACCACATGGATGGCTTCTGTGCATATTTGGGACTTTTACTGATCACACTGCTGCCATGGATTTCACTGCCTTTGTTGCAAGATCCAACACCTTTAGAGGTTGATCCCATTGGAATTCATAGAAAAACTCTTGCTGATTTCACGGGCTTTGGAGCAGTCCCTAAATCAGTTTGTAGTTTAGTTTTTACAGCAAAATGACTTACATATTTTTCTTCTACAGAAGATTATACTTGCTGCATTGTGCAGCAGTGATTTAGACATATTACATGCAAAGACAATTTCTTTGGAAGGTTTGCAATCTTCAGTCCTATCTCTCCCTCCTGGGTATTTTTGGTTTGGGTTGCCAAACAACAAAATCAAAGCTTTGTGATCTATAACTACATGGAGATGAGCTTCAGAAATGTAAACATAAAAGTGACTGCTACATCCACTGACAGCTTCAGGTGCCTTATCTGCTCACAAGTATTTCTACTCCATCTCAATTAATCTGTGACTGTTGTATGCAATATTTTTATTGTGCACTGCCTGTCTTAACTCCTGGCACTGCTCCTACTCTGAGAGGGTTGGAATTCACTACAATTACTCCTTCCACTCTTCAGTTGTATATTCAACATACTGCACAACTGGCCCAAAACCTCCCACCTTTTTCTAAAAGTTACTTAAACCACCAGTATTTGAAGTTCCAGTGTCAGATCATAAACTTGATGTGTAGCAGCAAAGCAGTGGCACAGGAAATGAGTTATGCTGAATTACCACCTGAGATAGGAACCACACTCATCCTGGTGAGAAAAGCTCTGCCAAAGAGCCAGAAGCACCTATGCCAGACAAGGAGTAGGGAGGTCATACACAAGTTGATACTGGAACCATGGTTTCCTGGGGTAGCACATAATTTGCTTTCAGTCCCTCCATCAGTTGACAGTTTTCCCAAGAACTCATCATTTGCATTTGCAGAATGTCAATCACAGAGATAAACTGACTACTAGACTGGGACTACTTAAAATACTATGGGGGTGATGGCAGAGAGCAGTGTAAAAATTTAGATTCAAAATCTGGAACAGGATTGAACTGCTTTTCAATGAGTAAGCCTCAGGAAACTCTTCCATGAAATGCTATTTTAATGCTTTTCAGAAGGCAGGAATCACACTCTTTTTCAAGTCAGAATGAAGCTTATGAATTTATTTCTCTTTGCTAAGATGGGCCCTGGGACTTAAGGTTCTCTTTGAGTAGCTGTCAGTACATTGCTTTCAGAAATAAAGTAACCTTTAGAATGCTGCCATTTTCACCTCAGCTTCCTATTATTGACAGTTCCAAACAAGGGGTTTTAACTGAGATTCACTCAGTCAATTTCCACATCAGCCCCACAGTGGTTTTAGTGCACTTGTTGGGGTCAAGAAGGAGTGACCAGGGATGAGAGCCTCCTCATAAACCCATTGCACTCCTGCAGATCATCTATCCCATCTTTAGGAGGCCTGGCAGGAGATCTCATCCAGATGCTCACAACACTTTTTCAATTGGCCCTCCTGTGCAAGGCCAGAGGAAATTACTCCCTTGGGCATGGCTGTGACTGTAACATTGTTTGAAGAAACATAACATTTAGTCATGTTAATACATTGGTTACCCGAGATCTATCATTGCATGGCCAGGTGATTTTTTATATGCAATGGTGAACATTACTCAGAATATATGTTTGAGAAAAAACAAAACAAAACAAAAAAAAAACCTCACCCCAAACCAAGAAAACTACAACAACAACAAAAACCTTTAGCTATCCTGTGAGTTATAGGAAGCTTAATTAAGCTCCACAAGAAGAAAACAAGTCACAACATGAACAAATGTGAAGCTGTTGAAAATCTTACCTTTTTCTGAAGCAGAAAGGCTTCAGAAAATATGAACTGAAGTCCTGTGGCCTCAGGGTAACAGAGAGTACACAAGGCTCTTCAGATTTGCAAATTATTTTGCTGCCTCTGATGAAGTTCTCAGAATATAATTATTCAAAACCTGAATGTGAAAAGTAAGGACATGTAAACTCAATATGAATATTCAAAGGATTCAACTGATGTTTAGTACAAATATAGAAAGAAGAGAGGCAGCATGAGTTGTTAAATCAAGCTACATGTCTGCCTGTCAGAAAAATGTGTGCAATTCTTAACAAAGAGCCATCAGGTCAGATCCTCAGCTGATGGAAACTGTCTTAACTTTCCATAATTTAGCAGAGATCAGCTGAATATCTGATCCTTTCCTACCAGTTTTCTCTTGAAAAATACATGTTCATATCTATTTTAATAGCCTGTACCATGTAACAAAATAAAATTCCCTGAAACCTTTCCCCTGACCATTCAGAAAACTACATCCTGTCAGAGATGCTCAAGATGGCTGAGAGCTTTCTAAGAACTGTGTACTGTAAGACTTTGAATATAATTAAAAAAAACCAAACAAACAGGTGTGAGGGGTGTAGAGTGGGGATAAATTTCTGCTTTGTTTTGAAGTCCAGCACAAGGAGTGTGTAAGTCCATAACTAAGGGGGTCTTTCAGACATTATTTGGTGTTTCTCTGCACCATGTGCTAACTAAATATTTTATCAGAGGTAGATGCCACAAAGTCAGAAGTATGTGTCTCTTAAAGAATTTCTTTTTCAAATCACTTTTTAAAATTCACATAATCTCTGTTTTAAGAAAAGGTCATTCTCTTTATTTGAAAGCTTTAATGAAAAATTAGTTTCATAAGAGATTTTCAAATGCTGTTGTACCATTTGTCATTTTTGATATCTTTTTACTAAGCAGACATTTATCTTTCTGAGGTGTTTTCCTCTGTACATCATTGAATGAAAGTTGGACACTCAGAGAAAATAGCATCAGCTCCTGTAAAAGAGACCTTTGATATCCTCTACAGAGATGCTTTTTCTTTCTTCTTTTTAGGAACATGCTAACAAGTAATAAATTGACTTTGCAGTAATAAAATTGGAAACTGTGAAAAAGGAAAGATAATTCTATTATATACAATAAAATATACGAGCCAATAAAACTGCACATTTCCCAAGAACCTGGGAATTGAGGCAGTATAGAAATGAATAGAAAATTTTCAAATAATTGTTAATCAAAGCCAGTTCATGGAGTAGACATCTAGTTAGATTAATATTGGTGTGAATGATTAGTTTATTTTTTGTGGTTTTGCTAGTGAATCAATATTAAGGTCAAGGATTCAGAAGGGTTCAAATTTACCTTCCTCTAAACAGAAATAGGAAATAAGATATTGTTTTCAAAGCATAAGAAGATAAATTGATAGAAATACATCCTCCATCCCAGGATGTATAAAGCAGGTATCAATTAGAGCAAAGACAGGAGATAAGCACATAATGTGCTTAATAAGGTTAATTTTAAAATTGCATATGAAACACTTTCCAATCACAAGACAGTTCTGTTAAAATAGAAAGAACTTGCAGTGCAGGAGATTTGCAAAGATGTAGTTTGAAAACGTTGTGGTTGGGGCTTACTTGAGTGTGGCATTTCAGTAGAGTTGGAAACAGAAAATCCAGCACCTTTTGTGAGGCTCCTGTTGCTTCTCTATCCAATACCCTGGCTGGCTGTTAGCAAAAGAATAAATGGGTGTCTCCTGCCTGCACTGATGCCTTCCTCAGCTTTCACATGCTCTTGGGGAGGTTACAGAGCTGGAGCTGCTGTAACAGCTCTATATAACATTACAGAATAATTAATATAATATAATATAATTAATATAACATAATGTAACATAACATAACATAACATAATGTAACATAACATAACATAACATACACTGTCTCCAGTTTGGGAGATGGCAAACCAGGTCAGGAGCCAAGCCACAGATGGTCCTGTACACATGCCAGCATGGCAAAGTCCTCGTGCCTCTGCAGGAAATGCTCTCTCTCCTATATCTGTTCCTTTTTAACATGTTACATTTCTTTTAGACAAAAATGGCAGCCTCGGGTGGAAGCTCTGTTTTGGGCTGTCCCTGGTGACCAACTCAGGATAAACAAAGGAGAAAAGCAGTCAAAGAGTGCTGCAGGGGAGGAGGAGAGTCACAGCCAGGAGCTGCAGCCCAGAGAGGCAGGGACAGCAGCAAACCTCAGCAGGGCTGGAAGAAGCCCTGCTGAGAGGGGACTGATCAGAATATTCTGCCACTCATAAATCCCACAAGTCAGCTGAAATCCAGACTGCAAGGGAAGATGCAGACTGCAAGGGAGATTTAAATATGAGCTCCTCTTTCCTGACGTAGTGATTTTGAGCTTTTTCTGAAAAATCAGTGTTCTCGTTTCTATTATAATACAATAAAATTTTGTAGTGTTTTTGTCAGGTTTTGAAGAGGTTTTATGTAGGGCTTTTTCTTTTCCCTATGAAAACAACTCACAGGGTTATGTCAACTCAGTATATGGGAAAAGAAATTATAGAGGTCTGCCTATAATATCTGGCCAATTCAGAGTATCACCATTTGATTTCTGTTAGTTTTAAAGCTAATCTTAAAATTGAGCAAAACTTTTCAATTCAAAGATTCTTTGATTTTCATTTCCTTCTGAAGTTTAAGGCTTCATTTTTTTTAATTTGCATTTATTTCAAGATATTGTAATTGTTTACAAGATAGAATTTTTGTTCTCATTTTCTTAAGAAAAACAGGTTTAAAGTGTGTTATTTCTCAGTTTATTGTCCTTAATTTCTTAATATGGTGACAAATTTCAAGTAATATGGCAGCATATGATACCCATGAAGTGTAATAGGACTTCATTACCAAATTTCATGTTAGAGGGAAATGCTAGAGTGGAACTCTTGTTCTACTGGATACAACATGTCTCAAGCAAAAGAGAAATTTGCTTCTAGATGGGAAAACACAAATTCAACCAGAGTTTTTGATCAATAATAAGAAAAATAAACAATGCTAGCTCTGTATTTAAGAAGTCTGGGAATTCAAATTTCATTCATTCCATTGCTCATGGACTAGAAATTGCTTTGTTTTGTCAAGAGCTAGAAAGATGATCCTGATTATTGTTAAAGTTGAAAGAACTTAATAATACTTTCACAAGATGTACACACAGGAACTTGGCAGATTATTATATACTTCAGTGTGTCTAACTGGATAAAGCCTTGTCTAAACTAGCACACCTTCTTCCAGGCTGATTTGCAAGTACAGACAAATCAAATTGTGAAGAAAAAGACAAAAGATGGACATGAGTGAATAGGATATGACACTGCCTGAATGACAGATAACTCTAAATAATACCACCAGTCAAAGGCCAAAAGAACTACAGGGCTGGAGTTATGTCAGATGAGCTCAGCCTGTGCTCTGCTGGGGAACACCAGTTCCTCCTTGTGAAGCCTCCTCTGTGGTGTGGGCTCACTGGAAAGCAGCATTGTCCTTCTCCTGCCCACGGCAGCAGCCCAGTCGTGTCCTGTGCAGCAGGAGTTGGCAGGGATTTCTGCTGACTGTGGAATTGCACCATTCTCACCGCGTTCCTCCAGAGCCAGTCATTGTCCTTACAGGAATCTGCCTGTTTGCTTCTCAGAATGGCAATGTACCCTCACCAGCCTGGGCCTGGGATAGGATATTACTATTCGATTCCCAATAGGATTAAAGGTTATAGTCAAAACTGTTAAAGTTTCCAAGGAGCTTTGGAACATAAACCATCATGAATTCCACACTGCCACAGGAGTTTGGACAGTTAATTTATCCATTTTGACAGTGTATCTAAATGTGTTTATAGGGACTCTCAATTCATGAGTACATTTCTCAAAGCACTCTCAGAATAATTTATATAGAATCTTCTGGTTCAATGCTTCTTTAAAGAAAAGGAAATGCAGGTAAAGCATATGTATATAAAAAAATCCCTTCATGTTTGCTTTTGATTTACTTCACAGTGGAAAAATCTCTAGAGCTCCCCTTTACTCTGCAGCTTTTAAGCAGTGAAATAGATGTTGTTTGTGCTAATTAAGGCAATAATCACTCTATCCATTTTCCAGTAAAGCCTGGACCACAGTCAGGCTATTATTTCTTTGAAGCAATGCAAGGTTCTTGGAAATTGTGTTCTAAGTTGCTAACAGGGAAGTATGCATACTCTACAAGCAGATTTTTGTTAACATGAGTACATAAATAAGACTTTATTAGCCACTTAATACTAATAACATTTGTTGTTCAGTTTATTGAACACTCAGTAGCTCTACAAAAAAGGCCAAAGCCAAGGTGTTTATTGGTATGCTTCAATTACATTTGTGGGAGAAAAGACCTTTATATCCTGTCTGATTTTGTAAGTTAAATACCTCTGTGAATAAGGTAAAAAATGACCTGAAAACGATTTTGATTAAAGTACACTATTTTTCATGTTTAAGATTATTTATTTCCAAAGCATGAAAATACCCATGTAAAGTGGAATGGTTTCCAGAGAGAGCTTATTTTGTAATGCTCCCAGAAGCAAGATGTCAGGCATATAGCAGGGAAGGTGTTATTTTTTTTTTTCCTGTTATGACTTAGCTGGACTGGATTCTAAAAAGAAAAAGACTTGTTTATCTCCTCTGCAGCTTTTAAGTCCTACAGTTAGGGTACAGACACAGCAGTTGCATTGTCTTCACATTTTGACTTTGGAAATAAAGCAACTCTAGAAAAAAGGAATGAGAAGTAACTTGCATTTCTCTGTTTTTTGAGACTTTGGTTTACAGTCCCTAATTTTTCATTCCATTCCAGTGGGAAAAAAAAAATCCAGCCTAAAGCAATGGATCAAAATTAAACTGAAAAAGTATGAGTTACTAATGAAGTAATAACCTTTGGGCTTCATCTATTTTGTTGATATTTTCTGTTTATCCAAGGAATACAAGCTTCTTTTAAAAAAGAGAGAAAAAAAAATTCATTTATTGCTCTAAAATTTAAAAGAGAATATTAATATTGGACAATCTGCAAAGAACATAAAGAACTGACCTTTATAATTAATCTTGAGGCCATTTTTCCTTTGGCATGAAATTTCCAATTTTTGGTCTTTGGACAAAGGTGGCTTTCTGTTTTAAAGAAAAGATGCAATTTTTTTTTGTCATTTGTTGCTGTAATATAAAGATAAAAATGGACTTGAGATTGTTTTCAGGTGTTACAATTTTATTAAAGATTGATATTCTTGGACATGAATAAACTGAGATAAAGTCTTCATGGACTCCCACTATCAGGAGATGTTGGTAGCTGAGACTGCAAAAGTTTCCAGCAGCGTCTCTCACTGTTTATCCATGAAACACCTCCAGCTTCCCAATAATGATCTCTACCAGGATGGACAGGTGCATCCAAAAATGCAGGGGCCATGTACTAGACAGCACCAAGAGTGGTTCTGTTAGCAGCAGTTAACTCCTTTGGGAGTGACAGGTCCTGACTGTGCTGGCATAATTATTACTTTGAAGATACTCTCATGCCTTGGTGACATGTCCCCCAGTTTGATACATCTAGTAAATAAAAACAATAGACAACCTGAAAAAAAACCCCCAAGATTTGGAGAATGCAATAAAAGCAAATCATGATCCATGAGGACTATTCCAGCTCCCCTACTCAAGGTCACCACTGAACTTGGTCTAGCAATAGCAAGACCCCTCTTTTTTAACTCCCACCTATTGTTTACTGACTCCTTGAGTCAGAAACCTGCTGAGATGCCATTAAAACCCTTGGATAACAAACGAGAGAAGGATGAAAGCTTGCCCAGGTGGGCAGAACTGGGGCTGGCATAATGTGACCTGGAGGTCAGTGGTGCTGGGAGGAAGAAGGTGCATCTGCAAGGTGCTGCCACTCTCGGAGAGCACCATCCTGCCACTGGGGAAGGGGCTAAGCTGTCATGCCCACAGCCAGCCCAGCAAGCCTGTGACCTGGATTGCTCCTATGCATCACTGCCTGGATCTGCCAAAAATATTAACAAAGTGATATCCTAAATTATGTCAGCAAGGGATGTGGGTTTTCCGACTGGAATATAGGAAATCCCCTATTGTGTGAGACGTCTGGTAGAGCTACTAATAGCATGGAAACCCTGTGCTTGTAAAAGTAAACTTCTCAGTGAGAGAACTATTTAAAGAGGTGAAGTAATTGCAGCTGGCACAGCAGCCATGTGGTGCATGCAGACTAGATTTTATGGTGATTTCTGAATGTGTTTTTCCTCAGCACATGTTATTTCCCACAGTTTCAGAGAAGGATGCTCCAAGAGAACTATACTAAAGCAATAGAAAAACTTTCAGAGGCACACACAGCATCATTGGCAGCTTCATCTCTTTTCATTGTAATTATCCCAAGCTTCTTTTTGACCTTGCTTCCCTTAAGAGGAAAATAAATATGTTTGTCTGCTTGGATATGAGTCTGTGTACAAATGGTTTTTAAAAATTCAGATAGACCATTCCCTTGCACACAGATTTCTCCCCGTGGAGAGGATGAGCACATGACAAATACTAGTTCCGTTGCTTATTGCTCTTCTGGAAAGCACCCAGAGTTTCCTCCAATTAGTATAAGAGGAGCAATATAAAACAGAAAGGAGGCCTCTGCCACTAAGAGGACAGAATCTTCCATCTTTTTGTTTAAATCCAAAGTGCAGTCCCATTTGTCACATTTATTTAAGATCAGGACTCCTTGAACGAGATGCAGATTCCACAGGGTGGTGTGTGGCCTCCCTATCTAGGCCAGGTGGGACAGAGGGGCAAACTCAGCATTCCCTGCTGCTGCACGAGGTGATGGCACTGCCACCCCCTGAGTCACCCACTGCCCTCCCTCTGCTGCAGGGTCTCTCCCTGCACTGCTCCCCAGTGTCTGCCTGACCCAGTGGGCAATGGGCTCCCACTGATGCTCTAACAGACAGCTGCAGATGCAAAAAAATGGAAATTGTTGTTTGCAGGGTGAGCAAGCTGACTTATCTTGGCAGATGATCAGGAAACCTGCAGAGCTGGTACAGGACTGGAAAGAAACCTGGGAGAAAGTGGATAGCAAATATAGAAGGGGAGCAGGAATATTATTTCTTTTGAAAGCCTGGGCCCTCTCACACCATCCCTCCTGAATGGTCAAATGCTGCCCAGGTCAGTGCAGCTGGAGAGCCCACAGAGCCAGGGCTTGCAGCTCCTTGTCTCCTCAGGAATGAGACAGGGACGTGGCTGGGCCCCACACAAGGCATCACATCAATTCCCCCTGCATGGGATTCACCCAAGAAGGGTGAGTTAAACTGTGTCTGTGAACATGAAGCTGAAACCTTTCTTTGCTCACAGCCCTGTGGCATGGTGCACTCCTGAGAGGGATCCTGAGACAGTGACAGCTATAGAAAGGAGATGGGAGGGTGAGGAGCAGTACTGCCCAGGGAAAATAGGCTGAAATATGTGCTGTTAGCATGACTGCAATTTTCTGCAATGGCAATGCATATCTCATTCAAATGCATGGAATTTCCCTTCAATTCCATACAAATAGAGTTTGTACTTGGAAATATTTTTGTCTCCAATTCATAACCAGAATAATGGGAAAATAAAAACATCTTTGCAGGCATGTGTTGGGGCAATAGTGCTCTGTTTCAAGTGCAAAAATGGCATAGTAAATAAATTAACAAAATAATTGCCACCTGGGGTTAAACCACAACAGTATTGACAACTATCACATGAGAGTATGTTTTAATTTTTATTCATACATGTTATTTAAATAGCAATATTTAATCTTTGTTAAGGGAATATTTTCCTCTGAGGAATTATCTCCTTTGGGTTGTTATTGGTAGTGACTTGTTTTAATTTTTGCAAGACAGAGGAATATAGGTGCAGCAATATGTCAGTGACATACATTGAACATGACTGGAGCTTCAGCTGCCTGTACCCTTCTTACACATCCACTGTCAGCAAATCACTGTTTCTTTAACTTTTCAGACAACCTTTCAGTGTTTCAAGCCTGATCATGTTAGGCTCAGTGCAAGTTTCATTTCCATTGAGGTCAGACACTTTACAGGAAGAGGTGGGAAATTTGTCTTGTTTCAAGGATGAGAATGGGTCAGGTTGGAAGTGACCACAATGGACATCTGGTCCAACCTCCCTGCTTAAGCCAAGTCATCCAGAGCACAGGGTGCAGGATTGAATTCAGAGGCTTCTCGAATATCTCCAGTGAGGGAGGCTCCACACCCTCTCTGGGAAACCTGTTCCAGTGTATGGCCATTTGCACAGTGAAGTTCTCTCTGGTGTTCAAGTGGAACTTTGCATCACTTTCTACCCATTGTCCTATTGCTTGGCACCACTGAGAAGAGCCTGGGTCCATCTTTGTGGCACCCTTTAGATATTTGTACACATTAAAGAGGTCCCACCTCAGGTGCCTCTTCTTGAGGCTGAACTGGCCCAACTCAAGCCTTACCTCATCAGAGACATTCTCCAGACCTTGACTAACTTAGTAGCTCTCCTCTGGACCAACTCCACTGGCATGTAACCAGGTCTTCATCTCCTTTCAGGACAAAGACCTTAGTTTATCAAATGTAAAAACATTTATTAAAAAATAGGAAAAAAAATAGCCTGAAAACCATCTCTCACCTCTTTGCAGGCAGGGCTGCTTCGTTTGGAAGGTTCAAAGAGTTCAAACCCCCACAGTGGTGGGGTAGCAGGTGGCATGTTCCTGGAAAGGAGATGTCAGCCTGAACCATGAAGCAGCTATGGGGTCACCCCTTGGCAAGCTGTTAGGGGTGCAAACATAGTCCTACAGACTGAGATAAATGCAAAAGCACAAGGGCAGCCTAACAGGGTATTACAAGTTACAACAGCATCACCTGACATTAGATGAGGTTATTCCAATTTTCAGTCAACCATGTGGTATCCCCCATCCTGCTCAGAGAGAAAGAACAAATGTGAGCGAGGCAGAGAGCAAAGAACATGCACAGGGAGCTCTAAGTGTTCAGACTGGAGGGACTCATCATCTGGTCTTTCTATAAGGTCAGTACCTGTGTTGAGCATTCAACATAATCAGACAAAGGAGATTTCTTACAAATGTCAGCATGGATCCTCTCTCATAACTGTTCTGGCCTTATAAAATGGAGTCCTGGGCAAATCTTTTGAAAATTTAATGACATGCTCATTAGTATGAACGTTAGCTCATCCTCAATAACTACAATTGTTTCCCACTTTCCATATTACAGAAAGAGTGACTAGAAATATTCAAACTATGATGGTGACCCTTTTAAAAGCGAACATCACCCCTACCAGGTCAGTAACCTGTAAAAAAGAACAACTTCCTGTAGAAGTATTAGGAATTAATTTCTTTTTTCCTGGTCTATTGTTCTTTAGTGTTTTCCATAGGACAATCTTGGGTGTGTCTTTCCTCTTAGTATGAAAAATATCAAGATGGGATCCATAAAAACAGTCATCAAATTTCTTTAAGCCCTAAGTAAAAATGTAACAAATGAACACTTCAGACCTCTGAAAGGCTGCACGTCCTAGAGCAAACAAAACAAGTCCTTGTCTTACTTCTTTGGTCTACAAAACCTTACTTATCGATGGAATTCTTGGGTGACATTCCAGTTAGCAGCCAGTCAGGAAGCTGAACTAAGAATTTATTTCAGCTGTCTCCCAGACTTAAATTTAAACAGAATAGTGATTATATATCGGAGCTATCTGAATATAGGGCCTTCTGAATAGTGAATTCAAGTCCAAATCTTGTACAGCTCTGAAATATAAATTCAACTCTAAGATTTGAAAAGGTCAATTTTCTTATATAGTTATGAAGAGGCCTGGAAGGGACGATAATTTCACTTTCCCTAAATGGTATTATTTTAATTTCTGTCATGGGGGGAAAAAAAAAAAAAAGTTCTTTCCATGTTGCAGTGGAGGTTTTAAACAGATGACATGTCACACAGATCTAATTTAGATGGGGGAAGCCCAAGGGGTGGAAGAACTGAACACTGCAAAATGAATCCCAAATAAATAATAGATTAGAAAATACAATGGAACTGCAAACTCAGTCTACTGATCTCAGCACAAAACTGCTGTTTGCAACACAAGGATACTTTCATCATTTTTATGTTTCTTAATATGTCTTTCTCCATTTCAGTGTTTGAAACAGTCTGCAATCCTTTTGTACGTTAAATAACTGCAAATTCTCTTATTGAGGCATGTTCTTGATCCTGTGGACAATACCTACTGTACTAATGATCAAATAAACACTCTTGGTCATTGATGTTTTGGATCATTTTTATCATTGTTAATTCTTATTCACACACTGCAATGAATTAATAACATCCTGGCCAAAAAACCTCTCAACTCAGCTGGTTTGAAAGACCCAGTTTATTCTTTTACAAAAGTTAAAAATATTCCTTCAGGTCTTTCTGCTTTTTTATTGTGGTACCACATTAATTTTAAACTATCAAGTTAACTTTAATTTTATTTTCATGACTTCATTTATTTTTGAGCTGATGTTCCCATTTCTCAGGCTAAGACAGCTATCAAAAAGTAAAGTAAAAACAAAACACTTTTGATTATGGTTGATTAACAAATTGTCATGAAATACAACTGAATTCTTCCCCAACTTGGATAAAATCAGATTTTTCAAGGCTTTTTATCACTTGCATATAATAGAGTTGTATTCTGAATATTTCAGCTTCATTCTTTCAACAAATCTCTTATGCCATCTTGTTAAAGATGCTTTTAAGGCTACCTTTTTTTGCAGGAGGGGAACCATCCCATCAAGATCCAAGGCTTTGAATGGTAATGTTAAAACACCAATTATTTGTTACATATATATTCACCCTTATTTTTATTAGTAGTAAGTTAAATTAATGTCACATGTTATGCTTAGAAGAAAGCACAAACTATTTATAAAACTTGTAATATGAAAAGACAAACCACATTTTTGACATATCAGGTATTACAGACATGAAAAGTGATCAGCACAATATTAGGTTATGTTATAATGTCACTCAGACCCCAACAGATTATTTTATATTTTTCTTGAGATCTAGAGGAGTCTATCATTTTATTTAAACAAAGTAACATAAAAAATACAATTCACAGTAAAAAAAAAACCAAAATATATCCTGGTTTATTAATTGTGCAAATAAATATTTAGGTAAACAAAGAACACTTTGTGAGTTGAGAACTATACTAGGGTTTGGTTTTCATTTCTCCTTGCACTACTGGTTTACTTCATCTTTCTTCACTGTCCCTGGTTCCTGGTACCCCTGTTCTGGTAAATAGAGGAGAATTTCCCTTACCTAAAAAACTTCCTTGTGTGTTTTGAACACAGGTGCCTGTAAGCTTAAGAATGTTTAAGTTATAATGCAGGGAGTGGAAGATCTTTGTTTACCCTTCCTGAGTGTCCCTGCTGATCACTTAAGGGAATGTCCCCAGGGGCTGAGATTTTCCATGGATATGTTATTTCACAGCCTGCCTGACAGGCTTCCAAAAAGCCTGGCACATGGGGGAAAGCTATAATTGCATTGTGTTGTTTTTTATTTATTTCATTGGACAGAACAGGCAAGGAGATGATGATAACTTTAACCTTCCACGCTCACATCAATCCTATGCATATGTAAAAGTAAGATGATCCAAAGTCACCAAATGACAAACTAAAGTTGTACAGGCAAGGTTTAAGCACAGTCCTCAGTACCAACACATTGTGGTACAATTCTTAATAATATGACCATGTACAGTTTTAGCTCCCATAGGCAGTATGGGATATTTATTAAAAGCAAAAAGGTTGTGGTGGAGTTTTCTTTTCTTATGCTTCTTTTCCTGCCTTCTTTCTATCCCCCTTCCTGAAGTATATTTGATTACTTCCAGTGTGACTACATTAAAATTAAACATCAATGGTCAATTATCCAATCAAGTAACAACTTTCAACAATTCAAAAATTCTTCCAAGCTAGGTAATAACTTAGCAACTGAAAATGCTGAAACATTTTGAATTACTTACACATACGACCTTGCATTTTGAATTGCTAACACATATGACCTTGCATTTTCTACGAGTTTGTTTTCTGGTGTATGTCAGAATCATTCTGTAACATGAAAAAATCCCTATAGTTCTACCAGAAATAGAAACACACTTTTTTCTGAGTGGATGTCTCAGAAAACAAACTAACAAACAAAAAACAACAACAACACACCCCCAAAAACCAAAACCCACCAAACCAAATGGCTTTCTGAATTGATTCAGCTGATAACATACCAGAAGATTCCATCTCTCCATTTTCTAATTAATTAAAAAGCACAAGTATGAGTACATCCAAAATGAGAAATTCTTGTGGTGTGAAAGGTTTAATCAATTAATATATAGAACCCACAGCTGGGGCCATTAATTACCCTGTTAGTCTCTTTCCTTCCAAAGGGCTGACTTTTCAGCTGACATAAATCAGTTGTGATTTAGTATATCTTTTCCAGGTTGAGGAAGTGAATTCAAGTGTCTTTGGTAGTCTATTGTCTCCATTTGCATTATGTTTGTACCTCTTGGTTAAAAGATAGGATTTCTAAAACTTTTTTTTTAATATAAAGTATGGATATAATTCCCTTGTAATTTATGGCAAATAGACAAAAAAAAAAAAGGAGAAAAAAGAAAAAAGAAGAGAAAATAAAAGTGCATTTCTAGTTATATCTTCTATTTTTATCCTATTATCAAGAACTTTTCATCTTTTTCCAGATGAGCAAAATGGGACATCTGTTATTTCAGTTAATGTGGCAGGTCCTATATTCTTTGTTCTTCAGTTTTACCAAGTGATTGTGGTCTCTGTCTCTCTCTGAAGTGCTGTCTCCCTGCCCACATCAGCACATATTTATAATTCTGATCCTTCTGGTCCCCTGGTGCTCTGCTTCCTGTTTTTGATTATTGTCTTCCAGTTTTGCTTTTTATCTACCTAACTACACAACCCCATTGTGTAAGTCTTGTAAGGGGATTTTACTGTCCTCCTGACAAGAGTGTCAGGTTAGGCATAACTGTAGGGGTAGTACCTGGAGGATCAGGATCACATGAAGGTGTCTAGAACTGACCTCAGCTGTGGCCAGCACTGATGAAACCTATCCTTTACAACAGTGGGTCAGACACTGATTGATCTTGGTTTAGAATAGACCAACTTCCTTAGTACCTGCTTTTCTTCCTGGATTTTTTTGCAACCTCCACAGTTACCTGCTGGTGCTGTGGCTCCACTCACCATTATCCATGAGCCAGCAAATCTGAAGCCATTTGGAGAGATCTGAATGAGCTCAGCCATTACGGAAGCCATAGCTCACATACACTCTGAAGTGTATCTGGGAGAAATCCAGAAAGCTGTACACAGAAAATTAAGAAATTTCCGGGTGTCAATGGCTGTTGCAAAACTCCAGTGTGCATCCAGGCAGTGTCAGCTGCCAGACTCCCTTCTTCCTCATCTCTTGGGTCTCTCAAATGATCCAGGCCCTCAAAAGAGACGGTGTTCATTTAATCCCTTAAATTAGGGACTCAGCTAAGGGTGTTGCATTTTTTAGGAAAGTATTCTTGTCACTTTTGCAACTTAGGCAACACTTCTGCCAGTGCAGAGGCTTCTTCTATTAAAAGAAATGCTGTCTGAGCCCTGACATGACACTGATTCCCCGTATCTCAAAGACAGCCAGCTGCAACTATCAGATAAGCACTTGGTCCAAGCAGGAAATGCATTCTGAAATACATTCTTTCTTCAGGACTTCAGGCAGGCTGGCTCACTGTGTTAGCAGCTGTGAACCCCTGTGGAAGGGATGGACATCCCTGTATGTGGAGTATAATAAATGCCTGACATCTAAACCAGTTTGGGGGTTTTTTTTGGTTTGTTTTTTTTTTTTTTTTGCTCATACAACCTGAGTTTTACAGCACACAAGCAGTTTTCTTGCATCTAAATTACCTATGGTCTAATTCTAATAAATTCTTTCTTGAGAAGTATTATATATGTGGAATGAACAACCAAGACAAGTAGCATGCAGAGGCTGAGATGGCCCACAACCAATACAATATAACTCAGTGGATGTCTCAGGTTCAGAGTGCTTTCCTTGAAGAATTCATGTCCTTGAGAACAGATGCATGCCCTGAATAAAGAAACCCTCATTGTAGCTTGTAGTCTTTGGTGATTCATGCATACCACATTTATGAACACGAGACAGGAACTTACAAAGATTGGCAAAGCATGAATCTCGTGGATGTGTTCAGTAGAACACTGAAGGAATATAAAGCACCCACCCATGGAAAGGCAAATATGACTGAAACTATTATCCCACAATAAAACCATCTACAAGGTCATATCCAGGTGTTTATTGAAAACTTACAGAGATTTCATCATCAGTGTTGAACAGATAGTGCATAAAAGGTGTTGGACAACACTAGGTCTGAAAAAAGCAATTACACCCAACCCAGAGGAAAAACATTTCAGTAGCTAAACAAGATTAATAATAAATATTCACTATTAGTAAATTAGATTATATTAATGTTTGTTAAATTTAATATTTGAATTTAATTGTGGCCATGCTTTTTATTTTAAATGTGTATATGAACATATCTGTTTTTTACAGAAGTCCCTTATGCTGATTCTTATACTGGGACTTTTTAAATTTCTGAGGTTTTCTACTCCACTGAGAGATTTTTAGATTTTCTACTAAACAAGTAATATATACGAAAAGCCCTGCACCATATCTACTATGTGAAATACATAGATTAGAGTGAAATTCCTAGAATGATAAGTTCCAGATGGTAGTTCTTATGATGTAATATTTCCTTACATATTTAACTTCAGCATGAACTCGTCCAACATGCATGTTTTGTATGCTTATTTGTGGAAACCTTCCCAGGAGCATAGGGCACCATGCTGTCATCTACCCATTTGCTTGTGCAGCAAATGAGAAATATGGAGATATGCAATTAACCCTCACTCTGTTCCCATTAAGGAGAAACCATAGAAACAAGATTCCATATGTAGGGAATCCATTACATTTCTGGAGTTAGGAAAAATGATGCTGGGTCTGAAGCAGCTTACTTCCAAGAGTACCAGAGAAAAAAGCAGTACACTGACATGACTTTCTGCTGTCATGTTTGACTGCTGAACATGGCATTTATGGGCATAAAACCAAGTTTCATGAGTTTAATTGTAACATCACAGTTAAATATATGTCTAAAAATGTCTTTGAGAGCATTTATATGTTAAGATTTTTTTCCAAGTCTCTTTGTTTGGGGACACCTGATACAATTTCTGTTGGTGTGTCGTGAAGTTCTACAGTGCTCTGAGTTTCCCTTGATTTATAGGACTCCATGCAAAACTTTAAATCTTTTCCAAGGTAAGCCTAGTGGATGGAATTTCTGAGAAACCCATACTAATCTAAAAACCCAAGTCCTGTTCACCTTCAATAAAACTTAAGTTCTTTTAAAACACTCACTTTCTTCAAGGTGAAAACAGTTCCTTAATGGGATTTACTAAAGTGTTGTGGTTAGACTGAGACTGTTTGCTTATCTACTCTATTTATATTGTTTGCTTTATTACTTCCTGCTTAAAACATAATAAATTTTCCTCCCATATAGTTTTGCTGGGTTATTTTTTGGTAGATTGTTTTTCCAATGGGAAAATGGGATTCACCAAAGTTTCCCCAAATAACCACTTTCTGTGGAGTCCAAGCCTTTGCATTTATTACTCATTATGTGTGCAAAAGTTAACTTCCATACTTTTTCTGCTTTTCCACCTTTGCCTCCTGACTGCAGTGAGACCCAGACTCACACAGGAAATTAGTCACTGCCATGCTGGCTGCCTCAGCAAACACGGGAAAGTGTGTTTGCACTGAGGATGAGGTCCCCCAGTGAGTAATGGGATATCTGTGAATCACTGTGATGGGGCAAAACTCCACCTAAAGTGCAACATCAGTGCCCACTTTGCACTGCAGCTGCTGAACCCTGGGAATAAAGGTGCAGTTTAACTTGTGTGAATCCAAACTAGGCCCACTGACTTCAGTCTGGATTTATGCTATTGTGGGCTCATCCTACTCCTGTTTGGAAAGTTTCCACTGATTTAATGAGAGTTGGACCAGACCTGGAGTAGTTTCTTTTGCAACAATCTGTTTACCTTATGTCACACTTCCTTTTTAAGTGTATAAACTTCATTACTGAACATTCATTGAAATGAAATTAAACATGAAGTGAATCATTTGTGCAGACTACCATAGCATGAAGTTAAGAGTTTCCTTATGCCAAAGTATTAAATTTTAGGTTATTTCCAGGTTCAATTTTTAGTATTTTATAATAAACATCTAAACTTTGAAACTAAGTGGAGCGCCTCAATGTCAAAGTTCCCATTAAAAATATTCAGGACCTCTAAGATAACATTTTAGCTGAAAGTTCACAATTCATAAGCATTTCCAATGATAAAATACTAACTCTAAGTGACATTAAACATTTTCCTATCACCAAACAGGACACCTGAGCATTGGTCTGGATAGTGCCTTGCAGGTCTCTGAGTCCGTTTCCCTCAAATGGGAAGAAGTAACTTCAGTCAGCATCAACTTCAGAAGTTTCCTCTTCTGCACAACACAGCGCTGACATCATAGACCAGATATTCACCATCAGCCTACAGTAGACATTATCCCTGAGCTACAAGACTAAATTTCCAACTACAGAAGGCAATGAGGCATGATTAAAAGCTTTACAAATACATATTTTACTAAAAAATCTTAGGTGATTCTGAGAAGCCCTATCCCTGCTACTAAGGAGGCCAAAAGAGAAAAGTACAGTCTCCACCTATCTTATCTAAGGGAGATGTTCTTTCCTTCCACTCAAAGTGGTGATTGCTTTCATCCCAAAATCTGAGGGGATCTAGTGCAAATAGCAGCACCAGACATCAACCTATAGCCTATTTCCAGCTGTGGATAAACTCCAGTATTTCAGAAGACAAAAAGAAATTAAAAAAACAGATGCCAAATTATTCGGTCTGTGCGACTGAGTTTGAAATAATTAGAACCTTAGAGGAAAAAATGAAACATGGGATCTCTGAGGAAGCTAATGGGAACCCAACATCAGATTATTCCAGGGTGGATAAGGCACAATGCCATCCTTTTTCCTTATTATGGAAAAACCTCTGTGTTCAGTGATTTGGAGCATTCTCTACATTGTCTCCCTCAGCCATTTACCAAACAAAACACCATGCCCTATAATGCTTTCTCTTCACCATTGCAGTATCTCAGCAAATTAAGGTGTCTGAAGTATTTGTCCTTGAAAAGCTCCTACTATATACCTCAAAAAGGAACTGATAAGCAGATAGAAGAGAGATAGAAGTTTTGGGTGTGTCTTTGATTGTTTATTGAGAGGAAATTGGTGTTTTTGATGATTCAGAGCACTTGACTAATGCAGCAGTCGTATAATGTGGTATTCATGATTGCTGTTTGGAGGTGCTTGTTTCTTTCATTTTACTCCCAGGCAAGGCTTTCAAGACACTTTTCTGGCCTTTAGGGGCAGGTCAGTTAATTCTGTATTCCACTCCCAGAAAGTTAATCAAAATGTCAGTCCCATTAAAAAAAAATAAAAAAATGTATGTATTCTAAACTTCACAGCATCTGTTTCATGATCCCATTGTAGGTGTCTTCTGCCACTACCAAATGGCAAGAGTAAAAGGCAGAACCATGAATGCATCAAACCAGGATTCTTCTAGACAGGGAGGAGGTTTGTGAGACCAGTCTGCAGAGCTGAGACATCTGCACCAATCTGAGACTCAAGATATGCCCTTTATGGTGGCATATCCATGTCCTACACGCTGTAGTCAGAACCATTGCTTACTTCTGGGGAGAGTTACTGTCTCTAGGCAAGCTCCAAAATCCTACAGATTAAAATCTTTGCTCTAGATTGATTCCAGTTTGGAAAACCGATCTTGTTTGCTTTTACTAGACATATCAAAAACTACTAAGGCATCATAGAATCCCTGCTGTTATAAGATGATGCTGCTGGTGAGAAGGTCTAATTCAGGAGTTCATAGCAAAGATGAAATAATTTATTTTGCATTTGTTCTAAAGATCATTGATATAGTAATAACATGTGTTAGCTTAAGTAAAAACCAGTGTTAAAATTTGAGATAGCATAGCGTCCTCTCCAAACAAAAAGGAAATATTATTATTCGAGGCCATCCTTACCTGTCTTAATAACATCTTATGGCAAAATTAATTTACTTTCAAAATTCCAGTTGCCATAACAACTTGGTGCAGCAGCTTATATGATTTAACAAGATTCTAAAAAAACTATTTCATGAAGAAAAACAAACTTGAATGGAGAGGGATTTTTTTCACAATTACTGGATTTAAACATTAATATCTGGCAGATAAATCTTTTCCTGTAAAAGCAAAAATACTCTTATATTCAGAGCTTCTCTACTCCCTCTACTATGTAATGCTTGGAGCCTTCACACTTGGCAGCAACAGTGACTCAGTTTGAGAGAGCTGCAGACTGTGCATCAGCTCAATGAGCAGTTGTCTTTGACTTTGGACCCATCACCCTTCCCATAAAATGATAAATATCTACAGGGGTTGGTTTCTTTGCATCACAAATACTGTTGTGTTGAGAACTGCTGCCAAAGAAGACTCACACAGTCACGTAATGCAAAAAAAAACCCCATCTTGTTTTAATGCTCATAACCATCATCCACTTATCTCCTATTTATTATTAATATATTTGCAGATAGGCAGAAGAACATCTAGATGAGACCAGGGCAGCAGCCTAGAATGGGTGCACAGGGAAGGCAGATGTGGCCTCCCCTCCTGCCCTGCCCAGCCTGCCAGCCTGGAAATGTGGGACAGCACCACAGTCCCTCTGCCTGCCTGAGTGCAAGGAGCAGACTCTGACCTTCCTCTCTGCCCACGGGGATTTCTCCTGTGGGCTCCAGTCTGTACTGGGCCTCTCCAGCTTAATCCAAGGATTTGAATTCTCTTGGAGCAGAAACATGCTCTTCTATTGTCTACAGCAGAAGAAAAATTATTTAAACACCTCAAAAGATTAACAATAAAAGTGAAAATAGCCACGGTACTAGTACTCCTAACCCATGTGAAAACCCCAGCCACAACAAAGAACCCATCGGACACTGGTGATAAGCACAGAAGTATCAGGACAGATGAACTATCTCATACAGAATTTTGCATCTGTGGTGATGATTTTAGGAAAATCTCCCAGTCTGATCCCTTTTCTTAACAAAAGCATGAGCCCCCTCATTAGGCTGCCTACCAGTGGGGTCAGTTACTGGTTTCTTGCTGTCACTTAGATACCTGTCCTCTCTAGGTTAGACCAAGAGATTGCTCAAGTTATGTCTGTTTTATATCCCAGAGGTCATTAGCAGTCAGAATTATTCTGACCTTTTGCCACCATATCAAGGAGCTGGATCAGAGGTGAAGAGAAAGCTGTAACATTTTGGCATCTGTCTAATTTCCAGAGGAGAAAGACAATATTACAAATCTCATTCTTGCTCATTACTGCTTCACATTAAATAAAGCTGACAGAAAAAGTTGGAGGAAAAAATTGATAATGACAAATTAGGTTTCTTTTTTATGTTTGTGAATTATCTCTGGACATGCTGCAACTAGTTTTAAACTATTTATTCGTTGAAAATAACTTGCCAATAATTCACTGGCTACTGAAGGCTCAAAACCAGTTATGGTTATTTCTTATTTAGAATCTGAAGCGTGTGGTTAGCATTGGCTGAATTGATAATTTATGTGATACTGTTCTAACATGAATAAATGGTTTGGGGTGGAAATATTCATATTTATTAGAGGCAAATTTGCTGATTGTTCATATTCTCTATAATTAATTTAACAGCCAAAATTCTTGCAAATCTGACTTCTATGAAATATGAATGGGAAGATACTGGTATCTCATACAAAGCAATTTTAGTGTACTGCTGAATCGTCTTAGGCAAATAATTTCAACAGTGATCCAGGAAGAAGCACATTTACCGTCAAAACTGGTATAATTTCAGAACAGTTTCTTAAATAATAACATAAAGAAAAACATTATATCAATAATAAACAGCTTAAAAAAAGAAGAAATTCACATCAGGCTTATCAGTTCTTCTGTTCCGTTATGGCTGTAGAAATACTTTATAGTTATTACATCTCCTTTTTTTACCACACTATTCTACTAATTAAAAGTTAATTTAATCAGTCAAATAATATTATCCAAATGTCATTCATCCTGTTTTGATTTATTTTGCTTTTTAATTTCAAATAGCTTTCTCAGTAATCTGGTTTTCTGAGAATTTATCGTGTTTTTATCTCTGGCCTGTAACCTATCCAAATAATTACTCTAATTTTGATTTTATTGGCCTATATCCCATTCTGACTTTGCATTTTTCTTTTGTGTAGTCCTATTCTAACTTATATTAATCTTTTGCTTGCCTCATGTGCTTTTTTGCTGTAACAGCTGGGAATTTAAGTAATTCTTGATGCTTTGAAATCTGTTGCTGATAATGTGCCAACAAGGACAAAGACTTTTCAGCTGTCTTTATTGTTAGGTTTTGGGTTTTCATTANTGTTTTCATTTTGCATCTTTATTTACTGGTTAGTACAAAGTGTGTACTATAACTGCCTCATATTTCATGAATATGTAACAGAAGTCATACAATAATCATTAGTAAACAAGATGAGGATTAAACACTCAGTTAATGTATGTTTGCTTTAGATCATATTCTGATATTTTTACCTTTGTTGAATAAATAGTCAATGAAAATTCGTGTGACCTCTTAATAATGTGGGAGGCAGCATCCAGGTGTGAAGAACCTGCTTCAAGGTGTAGCACCCAGATGAAAGATTTAAATAACCACTGATGGCAAATTGAGGGGTTTGGAGGCCATGAAGGGAATGTAGATGTTGCAGGTGGTCTTGATTAAGCAAAGGTGGATGGAGTGGTGTCTTCTGTCTTTTGAATTTGTTCTTGCTCAGTGCTGATGTGAATGGGGAAATATTTTTTCATTATTTTATTTTAATTACTCGAATTTTTTTGTTTGTTTTGTGAAAATTTAGCTAACTTTAAGGCTTGTTAGTTAAAGCAATATTGGTAATCTGCAGCTGGAGATCAGGCCAAACTCCTATTACAGGTGGTAACAAATATTTGCATTTGTGGGGATTTTTGTTTTGTTTTTGTTGGTGTTTTGGGGTTTTTTTCCTCTTTCAGCAACATTTGGCAAGGTATTTTTCATGCCTGGTGCTCCTTCTGGGTAGCACTGCTGAGTTTCCTTACACAGCTGTAGTATTCTATATAAGGCTGGTTGCAGAGTGTAGTGAGTGCAGGAATTCCTGTTTGTAGCTTTGGATTCTGTGGGCTTTTATTGCTTTAATGCAAATTGTGGGGCTGTAAAATATTGTGATGTTGAAAGAATATCTGACTTTTTCAGGTTTCGGGAGGACTTTCTACTTGTTCTGAGCATCTTGGAGGTGCTTAAAAGAAATATGTCAAATAAATATTACAGCTGAGAGGAAATGATTTCTATGTATCATGTATGGAGTACATTCTTTAAACTTATATATAGCTAGGCTTTTTTCATCAATTGTACTTAGTATATAGAAAAATCAGTGCTATCTTCAGAGCACAATTATTTATTGTGTAGCTCAGTATCAGCTCAGTAGTTGAAGTGCTCTGTATTAAATTATCTACCCTTTTCATCCCACTTAGCAGTATGGTGGTCCAAGTGTGGGTATCTGATCAGACTCAAGGAAAAGCAACTAAGTCATTATTGACTTTTTTGGAGTTGGGAGGGTTCAAGCCACTGTAAGGACATGTAATGCTGTTGCAGTAAGCTAAAGCACACAGGACTGCCAAAGTCTTCTGATTTGCAGCTTTGTGTGCTCCAGCCATGTCTGGTAGGGCAGTATTAGCTCACTTTTTCACTCACTTTTTTAACTTGCTCTCTGTCAGTGGTTTGCAACACTTCTTGTACCTGAGCTGTGCTTGTAATACATAGAAGAGTGCCAAGGTTTGGAGGGTTTAAAAAGTGGTTACATGGATATGGATGCAGAAGGTTATATATAGTATTTAGCTTCTGTTGGGGATTAAACAGGTGTTTGCTGGACAAGTTGTTGTATATTTGGGTTTTTGTTTTTTTTTTTTTTTTTTAAATATGTGTATTCATGACTTCCCTCAGTGAGAACATTTTATCTGATTCCCTCTCCCAGCTCTCAGGAGGGGAAGAGCTCAGAGGAAAGTATACATTTCCCATAGGATGTGCTGGCTCTTGCTGCAGTGGGCTCACTGCCTCTCTGGGCTGCAGGCAGGTCAGAAAAAGCTGTCTGTTCCTTACAGACCTGTGAGAGACAGAGTGGAGTCACACAGGAAAAAGGGCAGCAGGGCTAACACCATGCCATGGCTGCTGGTAGAGGCACTGCAGTGCCCAGAGGTCAATGTGAAACACTGAGGAAGGGATGAAGAAAATGTTTGGATTTCCTGGGGGAGTGAGCTGCAGCACCAGGCACCAGGGTAGCAGATCTTGCACAGTTCTGTCATTTCTGCAAGTATTGTTTAATAGCAGGAAGGAAGCCCCCATTTTTTGGAGAACTGTTTGTAGCTGTGTGTTGTGCAGGCAGATTGCTGACTATGAGCCACAGCACACGTACTCCTTGGTGTGCACCTCCTCAGCTGCAGCCTTGCTGTTGCAGGTGCTGCTCGTGGAAATTACAGAGAATGATGGTTCAGCTTCTGTGGGTTTTTAGTGGAAATCCTCTGTTGCCTTATTAATCATAAACACAGACAAAACAGTGATGAGGAATGTCACTAAGCTGACTCAAAAGAGAACATCTGACTTCCCTTAATTTTCTTCTCTTTGGTGGGAGAGGGTAGAAATAATCCAATTGTATATTGCTATATGGAACTGGCAGTATGCCTGTTTCTACAGTCTTGTGGCCTAACTGGTGACCCTAAAGCAGAATGTAAGAAACAGGATTATAAGCAATGAAAAAAAATCTTAAACAATAGCTGCCTGCTCCTTAGATAGTAGACAGATGTGGGCTAACAGCCTTTCTTTCACTTCCTGGAAAATCCTACCTTGTGGTAGGATGGGGGGAAGGGTTGGTATTGCTGGGATTTGTTAAGAAAAAATTTCAACAGAGATTAGAGAAAAGTTGGCAAGTGTGAAGCTCATCCTCTTGATTCCCCAATCTGACAATCTCTGATGTCATGCCAGAGGAAACAGATTTCTGTAACGTCAATTATGTGTAATGTTCCAACTGAGGCTTTTGAATATTTATGATGCTTGGCTCACTAAAAAGGCCTTTATTGCATTTAAAGATAGTCCTTTGGATATGAAAATCTGAGAGATCCTTAAAAAAAGACTGAGTAAGGAACTTAAGCTCTGAATTATACCATATCTTGCATGACAACTTTCTCCTGACTGAATGTCAGGACTGATCATAGAATCAGCCCTCTGGGAAGTGCTGAGAAGCAAAATAGAGCCATGGAATCCTTCAGGCCAATTGTCAGTGTCTGTCTAGTTTGAGATTTTTGAATCGGGCTACATATCCAGCCTGCTTCTTGTCTAGGTTTAGAAGACAGGTATCTGAACAATTTAGATCCCCTCCCTCCAAGTTGTTATAATCTAGACTAGAAAGACAATTTAAGGGGCTTTCTCTAGGCAAAGCTGTGGGAGTAAGAAATAAAAGCTCTTTACTAGTATGAATAACAAACCAAACAACAGAAGAAAATAACCACAGCATTAACAACTAAACAGTAGTACCAAGACCCCCTGAAAACCTTGCCTCCTAAAAACCCAGGACGGCGAGTTCCCGGCGGCTCGGTGGTCTCGGTGGCTCCTGCAAGGGGCTGGGAAGGATGCGATGAGACGAGCTGGCAGATGGGTGTCTGAGCAGGGTGTCCAGGCAGGGCAGAGGGGGAAAAGGCAGGTCTCACCAGAGCAGGAAGAACAGAGCCGAGGAAAAGCCGCAGTGGCGGGGCAGGGCAGGGCCCTCCGGCTTTGTTCCGGCAGACAGGAAAGCTGAGGAACTCGGAATTCCCAGGCGTGCAAGCAAACGATGCAAAGTTTTTCCCGGGACTCCAGTTCTTTCCCCTGAAGCAGCCTGTGTGCCCTCCGAGAGTCCAGAGAGCCCAAAAAAAACCAAAGCCGTGTGCAAACTGCCTACCCCCAGGGAAACAAAAGGTGTAGCCAGTTTCTCTTTGGCCCCCTTTTGTCTTTGCCCAGAGGTCTCATAAGTATCCAGCAATTAGTTCCTTAGCAACATATGGGGAAAAATTCTATAAGTGAGAAGAAAAAGCAAAGGCAAACAAAACTAAACCCCAACACTTCTACACAGGTTCTATTGCTTGAGAAGTTCAGGTTTTGGTAAGAAAATTAATTCTTATATATAGAAAAGATTTTCAAATATTTCTCCTGCTGTCCCTTCTTTCTATGCCATTGGACTTTTTGCCAGTGGCACAGTTGGGTTTATCAAGTGTTGCTCATCACAGCTGGGCAAATTAAATGCCACACCAGAATTTTTTAAGGCCCTTGGCAACACTGTGGCTTCAAATAGCAAACCCTTATTTTAGGAACCAGAAGGTTAAAAGCACTTTACACCGCCAGTGTTGTTGCTCATCACCTGAGCTCTACAGGAGGATTATTACAAATAATTTCTTCAAGAGAAAGGTCTTTGGATGCATGTGCTCATAATCAGTGTTGATGGAAACAAAAACAAAGGGTCTCCCCAAAGCCCTGGCCTCCATGTCCAGAGGAGCACTGACAGAAATAGAGACAAACTTCCAGTGGGTACAGTGTTTGTGCTCTCAGGAATAAATGCATATTTTGAAATGAGGCTACTGGTGTCAAATTACAGCATCAAACACAGATTAAGCAAAAAACCCCCTTTGTAATATGTCTTCTTAAATCTGGATGATCATCTGAGAAGATTTTTCTTTGTTATGAGCTAACTTCAGTGTTGTGGAAGAGCTGTGTTTACAGTCATACTGGACTTGCTCTTAAGTAACAGGTTTATACTGTACAGATACATTGGAGAGAGACTTCTCAGCTTGTTTTATTTCTTCCTACTTTGTTTCTACCCTCTGCCCACAAATTTTCAGCAATATGTGAGTTAAAGTTCACATAGTGCTCAATGGACAAGCAAGGAAGGGTAGAGGAGGTAAAGAAAAAAATCAATGGAACAGATAAAGTAATGTACTCCAAGTATATTAAGGTTGAGTTCTCTTGAGGAAAATGGTTCAAATCAGATTATCAAGATCTTCTGTAATGCATAGATGTGGCATTATGAAAAAAGAACTGTAAGCTAGTCCACCCCCTTTTAGCCCATTCATTTAAAGAAAAATAGGGTCTCTCAGGGTCTCCCTGAATACTCTTTTCCCCAGCTCCTGTAGCAGCTACAGAAACCTTGTAGAGGCTAAGAAAAATGCTTCACATCTTCCTGGTTTGCCAATTGCCTTTATGAGCAGTTCCATCGTCACCTGGAGGTTTGCTTTGGTCAAAGCAGCCACCATTGGAAGAACAACTCGAAGAGCTGTGCATGCAGTGATGAAAAGATTCTCCTTCCCCTACCTGTGTGTGCTTTTGAAACCAGCCCAGCCAGGTAAGTTGCAACTTTTGCTCTCTCCTCACTTTCATATTCATTATCTGCCTGTTAACTCGTGCTATTTTTCCTTTGAACTAATTTTGCATATCAAATGTTTTACTGAAACCCAGTGAGATTAGATCTATTCTGCTTTTTTCCCCCCTCTATGAAATCAGGTGTTTTATCTCAGGTTTGTGGCTACAGAATACTTGGCACCCTGCTTTGCTTTCCTCTTGCAATTGCAAACTCTTGCTGCTTGATTCATGTCAGATGCATCTGGCTGAAGAACCAGCTGACTCAGTTTGCTAAACTCACAGTTTAATTATTTTCCCCTAATATTCTAGAAAAGGAGTTCGGTGCCAGGTAAATGAGTTGAAATGCTTTGTTCATTGATCAGAGGAGTGTCAGTGCTAGGCAGAGTGAGGCACCACCCACAGGGGTGAAAATTATTCCTTTTATTGGTGTCTACTAGAAAGCAACCGGGTTAGTTTTTGGTAAACCAAAGAACTGTTGTGGTTTACTCTGCCTCCTGTTTGCGCCAGTGTCCAATCTGCTTTTGAAAATGTTTTTCTACACTGGAGTCTGGGGTTTTTTTGTTTTTGTTTTTGAACTGTCTAATTAATTTTTCCCTGAGGTTTGTATATATCTGTACCCCATTTACTGTTCTCCATGTACAGGAGATGCACTAGGTGTGTTTCAACTAATATACTACTTTACCAGTAGCATGTAATAACTTCTTTTAGAATCCAGAATGTAAATTATTCTTCTTTGAACTGGAGTGCATTATCATCTGAATTTTGCTTTCACCTTAAAAGTCATAGTTCTGACTTTAGTTGGATAACCTACTCTTGCTTATATTCTTCACAGCATTGTTCTAGCCACAAACATGAAAACCATGAGAATTGTCAGGAGACATTGAAAAATGAAACTGTGTTGCAGCATAATGCATAAGGTAGTATTGCCTTCAGAATGACGCCTTTTAATCTGAACAACAAAGTTTTCTAGAAAAAGTGAGTGAAGAATGTGCTAATAATAACCAAGGAGGTAAATGCAGCTTCTTTTGAATGCTTGCCTTTCAAACAGACTTGACAGGTTTAGCATGTTTGCACAGCCATGGCACAGGTTCACCACAGACACATCCCTGAAGGAATTCTCTGCTAATGGGAAAAGTCATCAATGTAGTGGCTTTAACCCTTCATCTGAGAAGTAGTCTGAACCTCCATCCAATTTCCAAAAGGTCGTGCAGAACTGCTGGAAATGCTCCACCAACTAAGATGAAATTGAAGTAAATGCCAGAGATATTTAGAAAATATTTTATTTTCAATCGCTTGAATTCTTTGCATATACCTCGCAGCTAAGACAAAATGGAAATTTAGATTAACAAGAATACCCTGAAGCCATAAGTCAGCATTTAAACTTTATCTCAAAAATGCAGAATACATAAAATCTAACAGAATTTGGTGTATCTGGAGATATATTGTCCACTTGTACTAGGATCTGTTTGTGTGGATCTCACTTAAAGTTTGTTGGTATTTTGAGAAAAGAAAAAATGAGAAATATTCTTGTCAGGAAATAAAATAGATGAAAGAGTCTAGCAAGACTTTTGTACCCTTTAGCTGGAGTTAGCCTTCATTTCATGAGTGAAAACTGGAAACGTCTTTTAGCAAGAGGAAAGTTTAGAACGTCTAAAGTCCTTGATTTTGCAGGGAATTGGAGTTTCTTCTATTTTTCTTGACAATGCTTGAGAGAATCTATCTCTAGAAAAAGCTTGAGAGAATGTTATCTTGAAATCTCAATGAATTTATACTGAATTTACATTTTGGAGAGCAAAAGGTGTTTTCTTATTTCCTTGCAGTTTTTTAAAAAAAGAGTAAATTTAAAATTTAAAGGTTTGGATTAAGCTGTCTTCCTTTTTTCCACATGAAGTGGTCACAATGAAAATTCTCTCACCAATATGACAAAAGGTAAGGTCATATCTCTATTCTTTTTTTTTTTTTTTCCCTCCCCTCTGGGCCCCTCCCACATGTACAAGGGGTTTTTTGAAAACTGACCAGTGATTTTGTCTTAACACTTCCTTCTTTTAAGCAGGATGTGCCAAATTGGAAGATCTATGGTAATGGGAATCTTTGGAAAGTGCCTTTATGTCAGCTTTCCAGACACTTAAAATGAATTAATTTTAAACTGTTCTTATTGTGCTTAATAAACATATATTTAATTTATTTACATTCCAATGAAAGGCTTCACATGGAAGAAAATATGGAAGATATTGGACATTTTTGGCATGTTGTTTGTTTTTTTGTCATTTGTAGTCTGAAGCATAGAATTACTTGAAGTTTCTTTAAGAGAAAGGTATATTTTGCAGCTTTACAGAAACTTGTGAGAAGCATGTTTTTAATCTAATCTTTGATCAATATCAAACTAATTTTTTATCTTCCAGAAAACAAATCAGGAAAAAACCAAACTCTTTTATAAACACAATTAAAAGAGAAGAGTGTTTATGTAGTGTTTAAATACAGCTTTATAATAATTAAAACCAAAACCACTTACTTTAATCTGGAAAAAAAATACTTTCACATTGGCTTTAGTATTGTAATGTTTTACAGCAGTAGGTACTAAACTCCTTCCAGTCAGACCTTGCTTTGGTTAGACTAGTGATCCCCAATACTAGACTAAAGAAATGTATGGGACCCAAGAGCCTCTTATAAATAAATTTGGAGAACAACAGTTAATTCTTCTGTTCCCAGGAAGAGTGACATTTTCCCTCTGTTTTCTCCACAACAAGTCTTAGAAAGGTTATACCTCAAGGAACTATAATATATCCTCTCTTGCTTTGTGTGGCATGAAAATTTTCATCAGCCATGGAAAGCATAAAAGTTTATTCTCTTTTTGCCCATAATTTGCTGTCTGCTGGTTTTTTGTTTTAACGTTTGGTTGTTTAATTAAGTGTATATATACTATTCAAAGCATAGGCCAAAGAAATATGAAATTTTTGTTCTTCTTTTTTATCTCATTTACCAAATGATATCAAGGCAAGCTTCCTCTTCTCCATAACCTAATTTTTCCCAGCTTTATGTATGCCTCTGCTGTACTGGCGCAGCTATAGGGTGCTTCTGCTGACTCTTTGAGGGTAGGACAAAACAAATGAGAGCATTAACTGAAAGCAACAGCAGTTTTTGGAGACCCTACCAATCACTGGTAGTTGCTTTGTGAAATATCTTCAAAACTTTAATTTCCATGATTGCTTTCGTTGTTGAAACATTCTTCCTGAATGAAATACTTGATTAAATTACCACATTTCTAATTTCTTAATTCAAGAACAGATTTCCCTTTACCATTGCATTGCCAAACAAAAGTACAGGGTGTCCAGAAGAGGAAGGAATAAGCCCTGCATAGTGCCCCGTACTACTGCCACAAAGGGAGAAGACAATGAATGGTTTGTTTGTCCACTGTAGGAACCATGACATCAAAAGGAATTCTTCACTTAAAAAAAAATAAAAAA
>VWYP01024489.1:297520-367849 GCA_013400435.1 Pycnonotus jocosus
AAAAAAAAAAAAAAAAAAAAAAAAGGCAGATCGTGCAGGGTCTTCAAAAGACATCATACCAAATATTTATGATACCAAAATCTTTTTCTAGGCTCATCTACGGGTCATACTGATCTTCAGGAACCAGTATGAGTTGAGTCCCTTGCTGTGTGATTGCATTTTCATTTGCAGCAGAGGCTCATCCATGTCTGAGACCAGCAGGGCCTCTGCTCCTTTCTTGCTGCTGTTGGTTGCTTGGAGAGGCAAAGAGCTCACTTCAGGGTTACAAATAGAAACACTAGGGACAGCAAAAGAAAAGCAAAACTAATGCACACTGAGAAGAAGGAGCATTAGGAACTTTCTTCCTTATAGAAATTGAGAAAGGGAAAAGGTGGCTTTCCTCATCATAGCCCAGATGAAGTCAAGACAAGATCTTTCCTAATCTGGGGCACAGGAAAAGGAGAGGAGTGAGAGAGTGAGCAAGTCTAAATGAAAACAGAATTAAGGGAAATCTTACTGTTTCCTGATGGGCCCCAGGAACCCACCCATGTGGGATGCCATAGGAAATACACGTCAGGAGAAGGTCAGGCTGCAGGAGAGACCATGGGCACAGAGCACCAAAACAGCAGCTTCCATAGAGCATTTTGTCACCAGAAATTGGCAGTGTCCAAAGTTGAGCATATAATGCATGTTGGCACAGTTCAATGTACCAAAATATTTTAATCTGCATCAGATTATTTCCAAACCTTGGAGTAGCAATATATTTTCATAGAAAATAATTTTTTAAAAAAACTCCTTGAAATTCAAATGCTACATGTATTTGAGCAGGAAATTCCTTTCTTTAAAACTTTGTTTTTTGACTTTTCTTTTTTAATAGTCTATCATAATGTGTCCCTGGCACCATGTAACTTTATTATATGACTTAGATCTCAAGCCAGACAACAAATGACAACTCTGCTTGTTCAGAGGTGAAGACGCATTGTAACATTTATCTGAGGTAGTCACCTTGGAAGTCTAATCAATATAATCAGTGTCATCAGTACTGTTGAATAGATGGCTAAAATGGGTTGGATACTCCTACTCTATTTCTCTCCTTCATAATGAAAAGGTTTGCAGTTGATACACTCCACTTAGTGGTGGAGGAATACAATATTTAATCTGATGAAATGTCTTTTTTACTTTAATTGGAATTGCTTTATGTTCCCAAAAGTTCCAGGTCTCCCCAAATCAAACTTTGACATATCACAGCAGTTCTCACCCCATATTAATATAATACCAAAATAAAAACACTCCAGGTCTCTGAAACTACCCTGTGTCTTCCTGGGTGTTAGTGGTGTGGTTTGATGATACAACACAGGTTTAAAACCTGCCCTATGTCTTTCTGGCTGAAATGTTTTCTCCATCCCAGGGCATGACTGACCTGTTTGCAGTTCATGCTGAAGGTGTTCATGAGCAGTACTGTAGAGTTGAAAGTCAAGCCCTGTTTTTCCTAGGGAGCCTCAGACTCTTTGCTCCTGGCTGCCCTATGAATCCAAGGGCTGGATTTGCTACTCCTCTGCCTCGGGATAAAGTGCTTCCAAAAAGCCTCTTCGATGACTGTTAGCTTAGGTTTGTATTGCAATGCAATTTTCCTTTTCATAGTGTTTATATGGGTCCATGTGTTTATCTTAGGGTTTTACTGAAAGAAAATAGATGGGCTGAAAGCATTCATAATCATAGCATCTGCTGTTCATACATATATGTATGTGCATAAACACACAAAAATAATAGTACTGTATTACTCTGGTACAGTGCAGATTCACTTTTTTTTTTTTTAAAGTCATCCACAAACAGAAATATACCAGGTTTATTGTGAAATGATTTTAGGTTTACAGCATTCACATAACCCTATGGGAAAAGGAAGAAATAATTGAGATCTACTGAACATTTTGTGCCTAATTTTTCTTTTTAAAAGTTTTCTTATTGCACAAGTAACCACAGAGTATTTGCTGCCACAGCTGTTTCTCATGCATGATGTAATTGTTTTATTAAGCATTATTTATTTGCATAGATCAGATTCTTTTATGACTGTGAATGCTCATTAGATCATGCCCAGTGCCACTCTGAAGCTGGGAGTTTCAAAAGATCGTGGCATTGGTTTAACTCCAAAGCAGGGCCCTAAATGGAAAAGGTTCCCACTGGTTCCCTTGCCATGTTTGTAAACAGTTTACAGCACGGTCTGTGAACAAAGATGGTTACAATAGTACTAAGGATTAGCATAACTACCTAGTACAGTCAAAAAGAAAAATAAAAAAAATTTAGACATGATAGAGAAGTATCTTTGACTACTTGTGATAAATTGATAATTTAAAAGCCTAGAAAAATGCTAACTTTTTGGTACAATATATTGTTCTTATGAAAACATTTTCTTCTCGAATACTGACCAAATACAATTTGTCCAAAACTCTGTGCAGTTTTACTGTGGCTGGTGGTGTCTAGAATCATACCAATTAAAATACACCACTTTCAAATGACATTCAATTGCTCATTGCAGAGAAATCCTGACACCATGCTGCCACTCTGTCAGGATTTGACAGTCACAGTATTTATAGGCTGTGAGGAAGAAAATGGGCTCAGGACACAGCAAATAATGCTATTTGTGTCCCTGTATTAATGCTTCTGGGCTGCAAAGTCACATGTGCTCCCTTGAAATGCATTAGCGTGGTTAGGGCACTTGTTAGTCAGCATTAAGAGGGCTGTCATGTGAATCTAATTTTGCTCAGATTGTAGGAAAATAACGATTTGCCTGTCAAGAGAGAACTTTAAAAATCTGTCAGAGGAAATGGATGAGGAAACACTATAATGTACACAAAGTAAGTGTAAAAAGGCAGATCTTGACCTTTAACTCATCTGGGTTTTTTTTCAGAGTGTAAGCAAAGGGTACCCAACAGTTTTCACAAGCTGTTAGAAGAAATACTTTCTCACACAGCTCATCAGTTCCTTGTGGAAGCCATGGCTGCAGCCAGTGGCAGATTGTAAACAGGACTGCAGACAGCACTGCACGTGTTAATGAACAACAACAAAAAATCTACATGATTAAATGTATCTGGGGAAATATTTTCAGATCATTCAGACAACAAATCAAATTATACTGATCGCTTCTGTTGTGGATGGGTTATTCCATATCTGCTACTGATGGATGGTTTATATCTTATTCTCTTAAGCTTTCTGGTCCTTTTCCAGCTATAACATACCTCATTTTTGTCTGACAGCAGTAGTGAAATGCAGTTAAAACTTGTCATGTTCACTCTTCTACCTTCTCCTACAAATTCCTTTTTCCACTAACAAGTGAAAATAATTTAACGAGCTGTTGTAGCTGCTGTGAATGAAGACGCTCAGATGAGGTATAAGTTTATTAATGGGGAAGGGCTGTGTGTCTCCCTGGTTATGTGATGAGGTCACTTCTGGCTCCAGGCTGGTGTGAAGTTGCACTGAACAGGCTCATCTGCAAAAATGGGAAGACTCATCCTTCAAAGCCTCTCTTACCCATCACCCACAGAAGTTGGTATAGGATGAGCTAGGATATGAGGTTCAATAACTTTAACAGTGCTGTGTCTCTCCTTGATGTGTGTTTGTTAGCAAGACAGGTCTAGAAAGCCACCTCTAGAGAAACAAAAATTTGATTTTAATGATGTGTAAAACAAGTTCATTAAGAATTTTTCCATCTTTTGAGATTTTTATTCTGATATCTGGTCTACTTTCTTTTAACAGACAGATTTTTCTCCTTCTCCCAAGTGGTTTTTCATTCACAAACAAAAAATACTTCGTGCTCATCATCTAACCTAGAAAGGTTTGAGAACTGGGCTTGTGCAAACCTCATGACGTTCAACATGGCCAAGTGAAAGGTGCTGCACCTGGGTCAAGACAGTGCCAAGCACAAAAACACGCTGGGCAGAGAATGGATTGAGACTACACCTAGAGGGAAAGGCTTGAGGATGTTTGTGGATGAAAAGATCAACATGACTCAGCAGTGTGTGTTTGCAGCCCAGAAAGCCAAATGTGTGCTGGGCTGCATCAAACACATCATGGGCAGCAGGGTGAGGGAGGTGGTTCTGCCCCTCTGTTCTGCGCTTGTCAGACTCCACCTGGAGTGCTGCATCCAGCTCTGGAGCCCCCAACATAAGAAAAAAATGAACCTGTTGGAAAAATCCATAGGGTGGGTGATGAAGCTGATCCGAGGGATGGAGCACCTCTCCTACAAACACAGACTGAGAAAGCTGGGGATTTTCAGCCTGGAGAAGGCTCCAGAAAGAATCTATAACAGCTTCCAGTACCTAATGGGGGCTTACAGAAGAGCTAGAGGGGTACTTTGCACAAGGAGATGTGAAAAGGACACAAGGTAATGGCTTTAAGCTACAAAAGGTCATGTTTAAATTAGATATAAGGGAGGTATTCTTTACTGTGAGGGTAATGAAGCACCAGAAAAAGTTACCCAGGGAGGCTGTGGACTTCTCATGCCTGGAGGTGTTCAGGATGGATGGGGCTCTAAACAACCTGGTTTAGTGGAAAGTTCCCTGCCCATGGCAGGGAGGTTAGAACAAGATGATTTTAAGGTCCCTTGCAACACAAACCATGCTATGATTCTCTGATCTTTTAATCGACATAAGACATCCTGTGTCCTGACTGTGTGCATCTTGGAGGTGTGCTGAAAAGATTCAATCTATTGCAGTACTTTTCTATTCCAGCAGTCCTGCTAAGGATGGTTCATGATGTGGTGCAGCATGTGCTGAATGTTGAACTGTCAAGAGTACATAGAACTATGAGTGCAAATAAAGATGCTTCACAATGTTGAAAAACTTTAAAAAAATTGCAGGCAGCAAATTGATGTTGCCATTATTGAGTGGGATGGACAAGTAAAGCAAAGCCTTAAAAAAAGACACCATTTTACCCACAGGCTTTTTGCTCTTTCTGAGCTCACGTTTTCTGTCACCACAGTTTCTGTGGATTCTATAATGAAGGTGAGACTGACATGTTGGACAAACTACTTTTCAGGAGTTTCTCCACTGAATGAAATCTCAAAATGCAGTCAGATACCCAGACTCTTCACTGATGTCGTAACCACTTTAAATGGTGTGGAAACTAGAAAACAGCATCTGGGAAATGATGAGAAGAAAAATAGAGCTATGGGATCCTTCAGGCTAATTTCTGCTGGGGCTTAGTACTCAGTACAAGAAAATTCAGTGTAAAAAATAAATAAATACTCCTGAGGAAAAATAGCTTACTTAAACCAAGAGCCATAGCACTCCTGAAATGAGAGCATGCTGATAAAGTGATGTTGCATTTCCTAGTGGGTTCACATGAATAACTAGTCAATCAATCATGACTGGTTGTTTTCTCAATTTCTAATCTATCTGACTTGAGCTCTTTACCCACAGAATAAAATTTTCTATTTCTCTGTCTGATCCAATAACAGTTCATGTGATAGATGCATATTCTGCTTGGATAAAATGAAGGAGGGGAAAATTGCAGGAAGATATTTGAAAGCATTTTTTAATAAAAAATTATTTTTAATAAAAGTTAGGAATCAGGACTATTCTGGCTAATTTCATAGTGACAGCTTTGTCAAAGGATTAGAGTCTAACAGTTAAAGAACACACTAGGAACCTTAAACTCTTGTGTCTGCACTGACCCACTTTATAGTCTTGGATTCCTCATTCATTTCTCTTTGGCTTCACCATCATTCAGCAAACTACCTCTGTAAATGTAGGAATGTAAACCTTTTCTTTTGCTCCATTTGAATTTTTTAAGGGTTTTCTCTGGGTTAATTTTTTCTTTGATGGAGTGCATACATATATATTCTTGGTAGAAAAAAGTGTATTTTGTTTGGGGAATATTGTGACTGAACTATTTTTCCTGTGTACTGAAAGCCCAAGTTCCTCAAACCTTTTTCATTTCTCTGCCTCCCCTGTCTCCCTGATTTTTGTGAAAATTTTGTGGACATTCATCCTGTCTAAATACTTTTATGGGGTATGACCTTCATCAACTCTTTCATAACTTGCTATCTATTATGATTTTTTTTCATTTGTTCTCTTGGTTTTCATGATACCTCGTCATTCCCCAGCTGTCTCTACTCCTTTGATCTGCATACTATGACTGGGCATATGACAGCTATAGCTTAATGGAAACTTAACTGTATGGAATGTGTCTCTCCTAACATTCTGCCTGAATTCTGGTCTCTTTCCAGACCAGAGAAGATCTTTCATCTTCTCTCAATACATTTCTTGTTTCTCCTCCAAAGGTCCAACAGTTCCATTTCCTTATATTTTATTAATTCTGTTCCTGAAAACACTTTCCAATGTACCCTGCTGCTTCTTCTTATTTATGGAATGTCTTCAGTCACTCCCGTTTAACTTCCTTTCTTCTCCATTAAACTAATGTAGAAAACCCAGCATGTTTTCTCTCAAGTCAGCAGAATGGCCAATCTCACATTTTTGAATATCCAGAGGCTGTCTGAAGCATCAGATCTTACCCTGATATCTTGAAAACAGGAGATGATACCTACCCTAATCTTCCTTTTTTATTCTCATAGAGTTCTTTCTGGCAAACACGTCTGGGCAGTCGATAATCCAGGAACACCTTATCCAAGAATATTAGACACACAGAGTTGTAATTCACACAGGCAGCTTCTGCTTGCTTTTTTACCCTTTGCTGGAGCCTATCTAAAACAAAAGCATTGAAATCAAATAAGTCATTTACTAACTTGGAATAAGAGAAGAATCTGGCTTTAGAAAACTCAGACACCTTTGTAACAAATGTATGACATGACTTCACCCAACCAAAATAAACCTGTCCCACCCAGCAGGTTTTTTTTCTCCATTTTTTTAAAAGATGTGGATTATGTGGCCATTATTTGGCTACAATATCAGTCTCAGAAGCCTCAGCTTTTTATCAATCAGGAAAACATGTGATATCTTTTTCTGTAGGATTGAGCAGTCACTTTTTCCCATGGTGTGAAATATTCTACAGTCCTTTCATTCAGGCTGGTTAAAATCTGTCCTTTTCTTACAACGCTCTGTTTTGTCTGTACGCCTACTCAGAGGTATTTCACTAGCTTATCTCCTTTTTATTATTGTTTAAGGGGAGAAAATGTTTCCAGTTGCCAGCTGATAAAATAAGAAGTGAATGACAGCAACCTAAAATTTTATGAAAGAATCTGGTTTTTAAATTTAAATGTAGCTGGCATCACTTATCTTCATATAGCTTCTGCCTATGTGGAAAAATCTCTCTTTTTATAACAGCTTGTCAGCTGAATAATAGAATGGGGGGAGCCAACTTGAAAGACATGGCTGATTGGTGCAATTGAAAGGGGCTTTACAATTAGAGTTCTGGCAGAACACAAAAAAGAAATTGTCTGGCCATGAAGAACGGAGCCTACTTTAGAATTCCCTTTTCTCAGCCAGATAGCATGCATCACTGTTCATGCGTTCTCTTGACATTGAATAGAGGACTTCAGAACTACCACCCCAAATTATCCCTTACTGTTTGGTTCTATTTGTGATATTTGTTTGGGGGAGGAAAAAAAAGATCTCTATTACTGACTGTAATGGCATGTGGCTAAATTCCATTCCATTTATGCACTTAATCTCTTAAGCTTGTCTCCCCTCCTCCCCCCCAGCCCCTGATATTGCAACACACATTTTACTTTGATTAACTCTTTTTTGGATTAGGAGAAAAACCCCCAAGATTCTTCTTATTCTCATCTCCTCTTCCTTCCCTTCATTTAACTTCCTTTCCTTTCTCTCATTCCTCTTCCTCCCCTCCCCCTCAGTGGTTGTGTATGTGAATTAAAAGAGGAAGGAAGTCCTTGCAGGTGTGTTTTGCATTACAGTGGTAGAACAATAGGACAACCTTCAATTAACTAACTCCATACCTATTCACAGGGAATATTTGTTCCCTTGTCTCCAGCATTATTTAATATTTGAAAACATCTCCATTTACAAAATGTACCTGGTGACGAGAACAGGTTTTCAATTCCGTTTGAACTCTTCTATGCCATTCAATAATGTGCCAGACTTTTTTTTTATTTATTCTTAAATTATGCATATGAGTGTCTCTAAGCACAAAGGAAAAGCAGAATACATGCTACAGTGAGGTGTCTTTCACGGCCTTGAAGACATTAGTGGGGGAGGGAGGGTAGATGTTGGTAGTGCCATGCATTTTACTCCTTCCTACATGTAAAATCAACATGCTAAATATTTATTTTATATTTCCATGAATCTTACAGATTTAAAAGCATCCCTGTCAAGGTAGCTTTCATCATTTTTACACTATATGTTTTAAATTGCTGTTATATATAACAGCTACTGAAAGCTTAACAGTGACATTTCTTTCTGACTGAAATACTTGCTGTTTGTAGTTACAGAGCTGCTCATTAGGGCTATTTTTATCCTTTCTTTTAAAGAAGTACGGGAGAATGTGAAGTTCCCAAATCCAGGCAGTAAATGAAGAATGGGAAAGGAAGAGTCAGCCCCAGCTCTGTTCTTTGTTTACCATGACCAAACCGATTAAATTCAGAAAATTCATATTCCAATACAGTGGTTTGGTTCAGTTTTGTTTTGGTTGTTTTTTTAAGGTGAAAAATCATGGATTATCTTGGCAAAAATTAGTGGTTTTGTTGAAGGAAATATCACAGATCTATGAGCAACATCTATATTTCTGGCAAGGGGAAACAAATATTTAAAGGGGGTTGGGGAGAGGAAGGCAGATGATGAAAAAGAAAAATTTTCACATGAGAGAGAGAGTATATTTTTTTAAACAGTTCTCCTCATGAATTCTCATGACTTGCTGCCGCCCTTTAAGAGAGTGTGAGATGGCTGGAATTGTTGGCTACATTCCCTGATCCTAACATTTCCTATGCAGCAAAGATTGGAGAGAAGTTTACCAGTACTTGAATATTCAGATTATGCTATGGGTCTTTTGTGGAAAGCCTTAAAGCTTTAGCATAATTTAAGGACCAGTTTGCATTTTGCATTGTGGCAACGATCAGACAGATCCATCTTTTACAGTTTTGAACTAGGGACAACAAGATTTATCTGACAAGAGCCTCACAGAGAAAAGTATCTTATTATGGATGCGACTTAGCCTTGCTCCAGTGTCATGCTGAAGGCTTTTCCAATAAACATAGCTATATATGAGTTAACAGATGAGGGAAAAAAAAAAAAAGTAATTTCAACTGGGAAGACAAAGGTGACACAAGTATTTGGTACACAACTTATTTTCTCTTGTGCTGTTGCCTCAGGTACTGGTGTGGCTCACTTGAGGTAATCTGCAGGGTCATCTATTCTTGTACAGATTTTGGGTTTATTTTTCTTTCACAATAGATGAAGTCAGTCTGAGACCAAGTTCTAGGCCAGCTAAAAAGATATAACTTTAATTACCTGGTGGCAGCATTCTTTACTGTGTCAGCTTTATGTTTGTTGAACCCAAAATAGCTCTGTACCAGACTTTCCAAAGTTTGATCCCAGGAGGTTTACTCTAAGGTTGGGATATTCACTCTTCACTCCCCCTTCTTACTCCTTGGAATCTAGGTCAGCCCAATGTGACAGAAATGCAGACAACTGGAATTGCTACTCATTTTGCAAACTTGGGCTGGAGTGTGTAATGAAGGATGATTGTGCTACCTGGAGTGAGCCAGGGAATTTATCTCAGTGATATGTTATTCTCCTTGGTGCACAGCTCAGATTCCTTTGACTCACTTCAAATTCTAAGTGCTTCCTATTGCTCTGTGCACTATCACTGGGCTGCTTTCACCTTTTCAAGCATGTTTCCTTAATGCAATATTCTTGTAAAAAAATTATCCCCCGTGAAATGGAGAAGCAGGAAGGTACAATAACAAGTGAAAATCCAAAGGAAAGTCTAAATCTTCGTTTAAACTCACCATGAAAGTGACCTTTGCTCTGATCTGGAAGTCCGTGTCTCTTATCTACAAATGGTATTTCTCTGAAGGATGAGGGTGCTGTTTAACTGTATAAAGGTTTTCACTTAACAGTACTACTTTTATGCTGGAGCTCATAGCAAACTTTAATCCTTCTGCAAAGCTTTAAATCCTTTCCCTCCCATGTAAATTTCTTCACAATTTAAGCTTTCCTTCCACAGGCAGAATTGATATTTCTCTGTTTGTGAATCAGAAATAGTATTTCAGAGACCTTGAGTGGTCAGTTACTCCATTATCTCTATCAGCTCAAGCTCAGCTCCTGACAGTGTCTTCAGGCTTTTAAAAGACATCAAATAATGAAGATACTGTAGTTTTCTTAAGAAGTATATTTATAAAACTATCCTTACAACTCTGAAGTAGAGTTTTTATGTCTCTTCCAAATCAGTTGCAGTTGACTTCTGTGAGGTGGTACCTCCTCAGCCACGCTCCTCCTGGGTCTGCTTATGGGACCTGCAAGAAAGAGACCACCTGTCCTATTCATCTCCATGGACAATCCCCTCTGAAGCTTAATTGAGTAGTCAGCCATGTGTCAAAGCTGCTGATAAGTTTACTTCTGTCAGTTTGGGCAAAAGCATCAGGCTAAGGCACTTGTTAGCTGCTGCTGATGAATGGGAATATCAATCCAGGTAGAATGAAGCCGGGCTTTCTCCCACCTGCTAATGTTTTGTGTCTGGCTACAGATGAGGAGCTGTTTACATTTTCATCCTTGGAAGGTGAATGAAGAAATTCTGTGTCAACAAAAAAATTAATTTGGTATACTTATGAGCAGAGGCTTTACATTTGGGCAAAACCTCTTTTTGTGTGTATACAAATAAACTCAATTTGTTACCACAATGCAAACAACTGTTAATTATCATCATAATCAAAGGAAGCACGATTCTTATTTTCTCTGAAATAATTTATACTTCTGAATTCCAGGCACGGAACAGTTTCCAATAAATAATTTAGGCTATTTGTGTATCCTCCAAGTTTTGATCTTCTCTTCACAGATTCGTCTTCAACATTTTTGGGAAAGTTGTCAGATTTTCTTGTATTTGACAGAGAACTAGTCAGACAATTGATCATATGAACATTAAGAGAAGTGGAAGGAAAGAATGGAAGCTCTCCCTCATTATTCTAATTTCACACTAAAAAATCTTTCTCCATTCTGTTTATATATATAACACAAGTATTACATCTGAGTGTATTAATACTGATTATAGTCGGAACTGTTTAAGGAATCTTGACCCAAAGTAGAACTTTGTCTGTCATTAATTTGAGTTACTGCCACTTGTGTCAGCACTATTTAAAAAGAATCAATGAAGATTTCTGAAGGAAAAGCCTTGTCATCTACTCCCAAATGGACTAAATTAATTAAACTCTTGGACCCAAATCTATGACATGTTTTATATATTGTTAGTTTTTATGGATTTGCTGCCGACATTGATTGGATTGAGAGGATGAGCTTTTCTAATAGAATAAAAAGGAGATTTGCTAAGGGTTTTTTTTTGTTTGTTTGTTTGGTTTGTTTTAAATGTATTTGTACAAATTAATATCAAGGAGATAAACAGTATGTCTGTCCTAGCTAAGCATGTGAAGTCTTTCACACCTCCAGAAGTAAGGCGGGAAAAGATTTTAAAAATTTTTCTTTATTTAATATATCCATTCCCAAAAGCAAAATGTGTGCAGACAGCTCCTTCAAGATGTGTGTTGATTTGCTGAGAAATCAAACCCCTTTTTGACTGGCAATGTGCTCCCAGACGCAGCTTTTCCTTCTGCAAGAGACTGTAGCAAAAGTATATGGGAGAGGAGGAACCATTAATTCTGTCAGTGTCACAGTTAATAGAGAGGAAAAATATCCATTAGCTTAAGCTAACCTGCATTGCAAAGCTTTAGGAAGAGATGCACAAAGACTAAGTTTAGTCAGTGGAGTTAATCTCCCTAGGCTTCTTTCCATAATAAGCAGAGATAAGGGTAGACTGGGCTGTTTGCATGAGCTCAGATCAGTCTCACTCCCTGAGCCCCCTGCCACGGAGCGATTTTCTCCCTTGGCACGGTGGGTGAACCTCTGGGAGGGAGGTGCCAGGGGCCCAAACTGCACTGAGAACAGACCCGTGGATTCCCCTGGCAGGGCTGCATCATCCTGCCGCTGATCCAGCTTTAGGCATCAGCCAGGTTGCCAGCCAGTGTCTTGTGTGAAGAGAAACAGCCATCTTTGGTGACACTGCAGCTGCACGATGGCAAAAGGTGAAACAAAGGCCTCCCAGACTGAGGGGTTCTCATTCCCCCTGTGTTGGCCAGCCCATGGTGGCCTTCTTCTCCCCCTCACAGCCCCTGAGCCTTCTCAGCCGAGCTGGTGGCCCAGGTGCACTCCAGTCAGCCTTTTTCCTTCACTCTTATGTGGGTTGTGGAGTTCAAGAGGCAAGAGGGACCTGGCTGATTAAGCTGTAACAAGTATTTCCATTAGTCTTGCAAAATCATCAGCTGTTTCTAAGTTATAGGCAGCGGCAACCCTTTGGAAGGCATTCAAAGGCACAGGCCTAAATCTCCATGTCTGCACAGATCACAGTGGAGTGGGATCTTGGCCTGTGACTCAGACACTTAGGCAATGAAAACAAATAAAATAAAAAAGTTTAATAGTGATTAATAATTGACTATATGAGAGACTTTGGATTGTATTCCAATTTACAGTAAAGATTGGGCCTAATAAAGATGCTCTGGATTGCACCAAGGTGCTGCAGCTTAGCCAAAAGGAGGCTTCTAGCCTCCTGTACAATTGTCCCAATGTACTTGCTGAAAATTCTTTTTTTTTTTTTCCTGTGACTTTTTTCAGGAAAAAGAATATTTGCAGACATGGAATGTCTTGCAAAAGATAACAGGAAAGAAGAAAAGAAGAAAAATGAAAAAGAATGTAAATGTCCACTTTAATTATTTCCATATCTTTAGACTAAATAAGTTTGCACAGTTAATTGCAAAAATGATTAAGACAAATGCTATTAGTCACCATTTAAATCCTTTTTAGAATAGGAGAAATGTTGATAACAGGAACAAGCTTATCCTGGGCCAATGCATTTTACCAATAATAGATTTACTGACTAGAAAGCAAATGAAGGGGACAAAGAATTGAAGAGCTGTTAGAGAGTAGAGTCAGAGCAGTTCTCCCAACACTTGGAAGAAATGGGAGAGAAAAACATGGCTTGAGGTTTCTTGTGTTTTGACCTCTTTTTACAGAGAATGAGTTGTATCTGGAAGAAGTGTTTAGTTATTTTCTAATATGGTGTTCATTTTCAGGCGAAAGGGTATTAACAAAGCAAAGGCATCAGTGCAGGCATCCGGGTAAAGAGTAAAGGGGAAGATATCAGTCTCAGTTTGGAGAGGACAGAGGAACTGTTTGTCCCGATGCAGATTTTCCTGTTGCCCATGGCATGGAACAGTGTTCCTGTTAGTTTTCTTTTGTGGCTCAGTGTACAATGACCCTCAGCCCAGGTGGTTTTACCAACACAAAATGTCAAGTTGTTCAGGGATAAATTATCATTGCTGGTATTGAAACTGTGATATCATACCAGGAAGGGGAAAGGCATTGCTTTTCTGATAAACTCTGGGTGGATGCTTCTCTGGAGTGTGGTTCAGGGTCCTTTAGCTGGAATCTTATCTAGAAGGGAAAGACTCCAGAACTTTTCTTCAAGATCTGACCTGAGTGACCAAAGGCCAGAGTACAAGCTACGGTGTCTCCTTGAAGTTATTTAGTGTTTCAGCATCTGTTTCTTTGACTATTTTCTCTTTTTCTGCTATGAATGGGTTGGTATCTATCCAGAGAATGTTTTTAAATGATTTTTTTCAGACTTGCCAGATGTAATTTGGTCATGTTGATTTTCTCCCTAAGGCCAATTGTAAATTGAATTATAGCAAGAAGAAAGACATTTGTAATGTTGTCAATACAGTAGGAACCTGCTTAGGTTTTCAATTTTGGTGAGGCTTTTTTCTGGTTGTTTTCACAGGTTGAAAATTCCTCTGTTGACATTCATTGCTGTAAAAACTGACTTAAATGGAACCATGAGCTGCAGAGGTTTTATGTTGGCTTTCCAACAACAAGTCCATGTCATTCAAAACACTAAAGGAAACAGAGATTGATATAAAGCTTCAAACATTTATTGGGTGTTTGTATGGCTGTTATGGAAAAATAAATAGATTTTATTTTCCCTTCTTTTAGGCATCATGGACTGTGAATAGGGTTGGGCTTTTAAAATTATTTTTTATGGCTTTTGGCATTTTCTAAGTAGATCAATAACACCATGCAGCTTTTAATGCTGTTTCTGGGAAAGCTGCTGACGCTTTCAGGACATTCCAAGGGAGGAGTTTGTGCATGACCAGGTTGTTTGTCCATTCAGTGTGAATTCAGAAGGATGAAAAACAAGACAAACTTGACATTTTTGGAGACTATTGTGCTGTTTGTCTCATAGAGAAAATAAGGTTGACATTTTAAAGCATGCAATGAATGGTATGTAAGTAATGCTGTGCCACTGATTTACTGTGCAATCAGCCAAAGTGATCTGTTTGATTTTACAAACAACTATTTCTGGAGACATGGGCAAGGCAGGATAAAATGTTCTCACAAGTTAATATGCTTTCATGTATGGATTAAAAATATGAGGGAAGTTTTCATAGGGTTGTTAACTCTCTTTCTTCCTCAGTCCTAGATTATCAGTTTAGGAAGACTATGAACTAGTGTGAGAAAAACTTGTTTATCTATTTCTGCTTGAGTATCTAATGCCCTTCCCTGGGAAGAAAGGGGAATGGGAGCTGAAATCCATGAAACAGCCAGCAGTGTGAGAGTCAGAGCCTTGTTCATAACTGAATACATCTACATTTTTTCTTTAACAATACTAAACACAGTAAGAAATACTGAAAACATCCAGTAGAGACTAATCAAGATTAAATGCCCTCAAACACAAATGGAAGACACTTATGGCAAATTTTGGCTTTGCTGTGTCAGAGAATAAGAGTTAAGGAAATAGACATTTTCTTTACTGTTTTCTGTCTCATGCAAATTGTTCTCAGGACAGTTTGTCATGGATATTCCCACTACACTTACTTTTGCTAGGCAGTTGTAATGTTTTTGATTCTGCTCCTTTTTAATTTTTCTCCTTTTTGTCCTGGCATGGTGTTAATCCTGAGTGGAAGAAAGATAAAGCAGAAACTGCACCACCTGTGTTACTTAGAGTACCCTTCTGTCACCTTTGATTAACCTCTGGAAAATAGTGCATTTTCCCTGGGAAATCCACTGGTGGTGGTATTTCCAGGCTGGGACTGTGTGTCCTTGAGAACCCTCTTCCAGAAGTGAATTTCCTTGTACATGATATGAGAACTGCTCTGCGAAGCAGTCCAGCCACAACCCTCAACCCTTCCTACTGCAGCCTGATTTCTTCACTTTGAGTCACCCCCAATTCACTCCAGACCATGTGACTGTAGGATCATAACTCTTCACTTTCACTCTGAGTCACTGACACATCTGAGAATGAGAATATTTGTTAAAATACTTACAGCTGTGATTCTTTTTATTATTATTATTATTATTATTAGAGATGGGGTGTTAGGAGGCATTATCAACTTCTTCCCTGCAACCAGAGCCTTGTTTGTGAGTGAGAAGCATGAATGGGTTTGGATTCCAAATGTGCTCCCTCCTGAACATGAGGGGAATCTTAATTAAGGAGTGTGCTGCCAGCCCCTATACATTTAATTTTGTTAAACATATTCCAGAAAATCTAGTAGGTTTATAAAGATTACCATGCCATTATATCATAATAGTAGAACAGAGTTTTTTACTGAACCAGAAAACAAGCAAATGAATAGAGGCAGAGAGATGACAGCCTGCTGTGAAACCAATGGATACAAATTGGTTTCCTCTAGTCACAGTTGCCTTTAACTGCTTTAGATTCTCAGCAGCTTTTCATTAAGAACCTCCATGTACCCTTTTAAAGAAGAAACTGCATGACTCTTTTATTTTTGGAAATGAAGGTGCAATAAGCATAATATCAGCCTGAGATTGGCAAATTGGTAGATTTTTATTTAATGTCTTTTGGCCACTAGTTTCTCTACAGGGCTAGGTACATATGAGTAAGTTACACAGGGCAATTGTTTTTGTGGTATTTATGCAACTTGTGATTAGGGCTGCTGGAATGGCATTTAAAATATTTTATAAGCTTTGGTTTGTTTTGGGTTTATCCCTATTTTTTGTTTTGTCATATAAAAACATCCCCAAGAAATACCTGCTTCAATTAAATGAAATTCCTGAAAGTGTTACTGTCTGAATCAATATTTTTCTCATGAGTTGTGAAAATACTCAGAGTACTCAGCTTGAAATATTCCTATGTTTAGGCATATGAATTTGCATAGTTTTAAATTTCCTTGGTTCATTGCTTTATTTTCTAAATCAGCTTCTTTCTTTTGTTTTTCTTTCATAGAACAAAAATAATTTTCTGATAGGCACCAAGAACTTGCTTTTTCATTAGGAATCAAATACTACATTAAAAACCATGTCTCATAAAAATCATCACTGGTACTCAATGCTGCCTACAATTTGGATCTGGTCCAATTATTGTTCACTCCTATTCAAGGAAGTGGTAATGGGAAGAATTTTCAGCACAGAACCACAAAAGACAGTAATCCTGTTTTGCTGGAAATAGCTGTTACTCAGAGATTTCCTCAAAACTCTGAGGTTAATTTTTGGTTAAAGAGCCTCATACTTAGTAGCTTACCTAAATAAACTAATCCTGATGTTACTGAAATTGGACAGTAATACTCAGAAGTGAATCTTTCATCCTTAGCAGGATTTATGGTATGGAAATTGCTGAACACTTCATAGTGTGCTAGTTTGTGACCTGGGGTTCAGAAGTACAAAGGAATTACAGAGATATATGATAATACAGGACAATAGTTTAATTTCTGAGGTTGCCTGAGAAGCTATAAAGTTAATATCTCATTTCTTCTTCCACCACCTACTAACCCACAAGATCAAAGTGGGTCGTGTAGTCCTGGAAATAAGGAATTGCCGAATAGCTATGGACTTCATTCCCTGAATTATCTCTACGGGAGAATAAGGCTTGAAGAGATAATGACATATGTGATAGATCAGACACAGTTCTAGTTCCAAGTTTGGGCAATTAGGCAAGACCTGAGCTAAGCACAGAACTCTCATCACTTTCAGCTACAGGGGTGACCTACTTTCTGTATATTGATTCAACTCCTGAAATTCAATATTCTGTATGAACAGAATTCATGCAGAATTTGAAATGTTTTGGCCTAGGACTCCAGCTGATGTACATCTATCTGGATGGATCTGCTAGAGGAAGCAGCACTTTGAATCTGACCATGTATCTTCATCTCAGCACCTGGTATTTTGAAAGTGTGTATAACTTAATAAGTATGCTTTTGTGTCAAGTTTCACTCACTTGAATGGATTTCAAGGTGTTTTGAAGCCCAGCCATATCAGTCAGCCCAATAAAGAAAGGCAACTCAATTCAGGGGACATTTTAGAGCACGGTGCCTAAGCACTTTGAGAGCTTATCCAAAAGCACAATAAATTGATCTCTGTTTGGATGTATGTTTGCCTGGACTTATCACTACTGTAATTTGAACCAACATCATCAGCAATTTTCTGCAGCTGCTCTAGCTTGACAGAAACCCAGGACTGTCACTGAGATTTTACAGTAGAGCTGCTCTAGAGATCTTAATGCTTCCCTGTATTAAAATCCTAGTTATCTCTGTTAACTTTTATTTACCCCACATGTCACAATGCCCTCCACCAGGCTAAGAGTGTGAAGGACATTGGGAGCCCACAATGCTCTTTTGTAGTCTTGCCTGGTAGGAACGTCAGGGCAAATCTTCAAAAGCAATGTTCAAAAGAGAGGCTGCTAAAGAAGCCTGAGAAATGCAAATCCTATTTAAATAAGGAAATGATGTTCTTCAGTGATCTCAATAAGACCAGCTTGAGCAAGCTAGGAATGCAAACGAAATCAAAAGACGTACAGTCTGGCTTGACTGGCAATAATACTGTATGTGTCGTGGAGAAACTGTAAATGACAAAGAGCCAGAATGCCTCAAAGTTTTGACGTGAAAGGGACCAGCAGGGTGCAATTTGGTTGAGGATACCATTGGTTCTGGGCCACTGAGATTATTTAGGAAATGAACCATCCTGCCAGAAAGGTTTGTGAGTACAAGCAAAGCAAAGTCAGAAGGGAAAAAACAATCCCTGACGTTTACGCTTTTACAGCTACTGTATAAACTGAACTCATTATGCCATGATAGGAGTTTTTTTGTTGGGGTTTTTAGGTTTGTTTTTTTTTTTCAAAATGTCTGTCTCTCATTCAGAATAGTCCTTTGAGGGCTGCTGTTGTATTTATCCAGGCTACTGGGCCAGATGCATGAATTCCAACTCCCTCATCAAGAGTGTATAAAACACTGAATGAGAATGGGAGGAACCAATCAAATAATGTGGGCAGAGCTGGAATTCATCCTAATTTGCTACATACCCTAGCCTAATTAATGAAGAAAGAATGGCAGAGGATCAATTGGTACAAGAGGATACCAGTGAAATGGATTAATATCTGTGAGGCAGTTTCTGCATTAATAATCCAAACACCAACAATTACAATTCCTACTGTTTATTGTCTTTCACTGCTTATCTATTATAGTTGTACCCATTTCTGAATCAAAGGCCTCATTGTGCTAGGCAGCGTACCCATATGGATGAAAGCAGCAGACCCTGCCCAGACATTCTGAGCTCCTGTAACATGCACTAAACACAGCAACTGAGCAAAACAGACACCATTGGCTTTGATATACAAGGGCTAAAGGCTCCTTTCACTTGTTATAAAAACGTTGTTACAGACCATTACATGGGTATATAGTAATTGGAAAAGACAGCATATTAGGCCATATTTCACTACCCAGTTGGTAACGATTTCTGATGATGTATTACACTCCTTAAAGTCATGTACTGGTCTAGTTTGAGGAAGGAAAAATTGTGTCAGAATAACAATCTTGGTCATTATATTTTCATAATGTTTTGGTGGCACTGATCAAAATAAAGCTTGCACACTGTTTCAGTTTCATTCTTGTACAAGTGCTTTAGCAGGAAAGGTGTTTCTTTTGCCTAATTGAGAAAAATGCAGGACAAACTTAAAAGATAATGAGTTGCATTAGAATTTCAAAGTTTCCATCTGTATAGATCTTAAATAATAAGTGGAATATATCATTAATGGCTATTTGAAATTCTAATAGAGTTTCAAAATATTAGTAACTGCCGCGGTGCGCTCTCCCTGCAGCCCCGACTAGCTTCAGGCACACCGGCAACAGTCTTGGGGTACGGCTCGGTCAGGTGCACAGACGGTGCACGACCTCACTTTCCCTTGTGGGGTCTTTTCCCCCCTGAGGACGTCAACGGGGGACCGTGGCGAGGGCAAGGAGAGACGGGAGACTTTTTGGGGGGGCAAACACGGGTTTATTTGAGAGGAGCCCCAGCGAGGGTCCCCTACCTCTCAGGAGCCTGCCCCAAAAAGCCCGCCAAAACCCAATTGTATCATCCTTTTATACGGGGGTGGTACATCGGGCAGGACCTGGCTTCCATCCAATGGCTCTGGGCAGAGGTGTTGGACACAAGGTGACAATCAAGGACACAACCAATAAGGGGGGGGTAGGGGGGAAGGATCGGGGGTCCCGTCGAATCACCCTTCGAGCTCAGGAGAATCTTCTGGAAAGGAAGGCTGAGTCCAGGGTGACAGACAGGAGGGGAGGAGGGGAAAGGGTCATGTAACAGTTTGATTGACAAAAACAGTAAATAGGGATAGTGGGGTACATGGAACAAATCGTTTACATTAAACAATTATAACTTTGACAGTGACCCACTGCCACAAGTAACAAAGTCCTGAAAGCCTGTCAGTGTTCATCAACTGAGGGCCTGCTCCATGTTCATTGGCTTGATGGTATATTCAAAACAGAAAGCACAAATATTCTGCACACTAATTTTAAAATATTTGATGACAAATATGCTGCTTTTTACATGCCATAATGCAGTTTGCCCATTATGGAGGCATTCTGATTATTATAAATGTCTTTAAAAAGGTGTGTATTAATTTATTCCAACAGTAAATCCTAGATTTACAAAGATCTTCACAAGATCAATTGTGCAGCTTTCTAAGAGGAATGAGTTTTAAAGAGTTGATATCTCATACAGTGCCTGCAAAGATTAGAATAGCTTACTAGTGTACATCAAAGATTTATCCACCTTAAGCTCCTACAAGAGAAGTTATTTTTTTCACACTTGCACATGCTGTGCATGCATAAGTGAGTAATGTTAAGCTGAGATGAAGGGGAGGTGAGGTATATCTGATGCCAGCAAAGACAATATACAGATGAGTAAAAGCTATTTTGTAGCTTCTAGCTGCCATTTTCAGAGTTAACAAATGTAGGTGGAAACATTTCTGGCTTAATGCAGGAATATTTATTTGGCTTTTTTATCTGTCTGCTTTCCTTGTTCACCTTAATGTAAAAATGATTGCAGGATTAAGTGACATCCTCCTTTAGATGAAAATAAGAAAATCTATAAATTAGTTTTATTCATCACTTATTTCATTGTGAAGGGATTTAAATTAAATTCAAGTTAACAAAGAATATTTAAAGCATTATTGAACACAGAGTATTTAGTATAAAATCAGAGAGATTCATGGATCACTGCTAAACTTGAGTAAACGGGGGACTTTCTCACTTTGAGAAAGAAATGTCGCTTCTAAAAAGACAAATACGCTGCTGACAGCAAAGTTCATAGAATATCTTGAGGTCAATGAGATTCATCAGGATCTTCAAGTCCAACTCCTGACCCAGCACAGGACAACCCAAGATCCCAACATGTCCCTCAGAGAGCTGTCCAAACACCTCCTGAACTCTGGCAGGCTTGCTGCCAGATCCCTTAGTTGGTCTATTCTGTATTTTAGTAGGGGTCTCTTCATGCTGAAGATTTTCACAAACCTCATAAATGGAAGGATTCCAGGTGAATCCAGTGGGATAGGGCTGCATCCCAAAGAAGTCTCACTGCCTAGGTACTTCCAGAGCTGACTTTGTTACCTGAGGAATGTTTTTCTCATTAAGGCACCTGAGTTACTCTCTCTTATGGAGGCCATTTTTTTATGCTCAGTCCTCAGACAAAGGATTTCAAGGTCAGGCATTTTTCACAATAGAGTTCAATACGATGTACTGGCAGTGCCATTCTTATTGTGCTGCAAGACAATAGAAATTACAGTTCCAGGTGTCCCCATCAGAAAAATCAAGCACAACTGAGCACTTAACTGTTTTTCCTCAGTTTCTCTGAATCAATTCTTTATTTCTCCCCTTTGAAAAACAAGCTGATATCTATGGTATAAAAAAACATACAAAATATTTTCTGAATTAACCATTCACTGTATTTAAACTCTGGGTTACATTTTGATCATACCCAGAAAACCCAGAAATATACTAAAGATCACTGCTGCATGTGTTATGGAAAAAAAAACAAAACAAAAAAAACAACAACAACAAAAAAAAAAAACAGACTGTTGGTAGCTGGGTTAACAGTAGGCAACAGCTACTTCTACAGTCTGTTTCCAGATTTTAGCATTGTTGGTAGGCATTAAGTTAATGGCAGTCATGGGGAAGTGTTGGCCTGTGATTTGCCACAGGATGTGACAGAGCAGAATTTTAGATAAAGGCAGTGTCAGAAACCAGGGCGAGAGTGGAGGAGGAAGGACTGTATTTTAGAAATTAGGTATTCATTTTTGGAAAAAGCCAATTTTAAATAACCAAGCAAGCACAGCTGTAGAAACAGTCTCTCCAATATTAAAACAATTTAATCCAAAAGAAAGTAATTATTAATACTTTTTTTTTTCAAAAACTGAGAGCAATTTGAACCAATACTGTTGTGAATCAACCACATATCATTAATATATGAGGAAAGAAAAATTTTGCTCAATTCAAGCTTTAAGATGATTTACTACAACTAAGATAATGAAAGTCTGTGTAAGCAGAAGTTTCATCCTCTATCCATTCATCCTCAGACCTCAAAACACCAATATGCTATATTGGAGACAAGGATTCAAACAATTGTTTTATTCTTTTCATTGCTTGCCACTTTGTGTCAACATTAGAATTAATTATTAGCAATAACAGGTGGTAATAGGATTTTGTACATCCTACTGATTTCTTAGTATAGCTCAGTTTCGGTAGAGTTACTTGCTTTCCATCCACTAGAGATGGTAAGGTATTGAGCTACCTAACTACAGGTTAGACATTGTGCTTAGACAAACACCTGGCTTTTACAGAGCTGAACTCAAGTCATGGCTCTCAATATCTCTCTCAAGGTTGTGGGAGAAGGTAGTCTTTGAATGTAACACACTCTTTAAAAAAAATATAAAAATCTGCACATGTAATAAAATTTATTTTCATGTTTTAATACACAGAGGTACATCAATACCTCAGAATTTTTCAGACTATCCAGTGTCAAACTTAACATATTAAATAAAAACCTGATTCCTGTCAGTGAATGGTTTAAAAGGTATTGTCACTGGTCTTTGGATGAGTAAGTATTAAGTGCTGGAAATATATTGTAGACAGTAACACAGGTGGGTTGAAAAGTAGCAGTTATTATCTGGTACTTTCTTAAGTAAATAAACTGATACTTTTGCTTAAAATTTATCAATTTACCTATCCATCCCTGAAAAACTGAACACTAAAGTATTTGTAGAGTAGAAACCATAATGAAGAAATTCAAGGATAGAAGAAATAGACTAATTATTTTAATGTCTCTTGGCAACATAAGAACATGACTAGAGAGTAAGACGTAACAACCCACCAAAATTTTTTTCTTCTGAATTTTGAAAGAAAAGCACCAAAGCACCAACTATACTGCGAGTTTTCAAAGACATTATACTAATTAAACCTTTAAAAATATGTTCTTGTGTCATAGATAATATCACAGAAGGAGAAAGCAGCTAAAGCTACACTCAGACACCTTACATTGTTCTTTGTTATGCAGTCCCTGTCCAAGACCATCCAGACTCAAGATCACAGCAATTAATGACACTTGCTTATTCCTGTGATTTCCTGCTGATAATTGTGGCACTCTCAGAAATAAACAATACCATTCAGCAGGATTTTAATTGAACTGGCTGCAGCACAGAGCTGAAAGATATTCTCAAGGGAAGCAGTATGCATGGCTCTAAGTGAAAGCAAGAAGAAGAGGCCAGAAGCTCTTGCACAAGACTCTGCACAGCCACAATAAAAACCTTCTGTTTTTAATAAAACCTTCTGTTTCTTAATAAAAACAATGCAACTGACTTTTCTTAGAGAAACCCACCACTCCACTACCATTTTAGCAGCCTGTGTTTTTTTTCACTTAGCAAGCCTTTTCTCTCTTCCCTTCATTTCTCATCCCTCATGCCTCTCACTTGGCTTTCACCTTTCAGATTCACAGCAGCGTTTGCAGATGTGCCTTTCACATATCAGGCTGTGTTCATTTTGGGAAGTAACATTCCAGCATTCTCCTGAGTTCAAACGCACAAATGCAGGAATTCATTAAAAACCAAAAACAATGACCTGAGTGCGAAAAGAAAGTAATGTTCTTTCTTCCTGCCTTCTGTCTCTTTTCCTTTTTTCTCATTTTTTTAACTATCAACAGGATCATGTAAGTATTTATGATAAGATAGCTTAAAGGAAGAACAATACATACTGTTTTAATAATGTTTCATTTAGTCAGACTTAACCTTTTTGAAAGTGATTTTTGCTGCACAGAGCATAAAAACAGATCTTATTCAAATCAAAGACCAAAAAACCAACAACCCACCACATTAAAAATTCACTTTATAACTATCATCAAGTCAGATGGTTTAGTCTTGATATCTTGGCACCTTTCTGCTCATTTATATTCTTCACTCCCCTACTCAAAACCTTTTGTAATTGCTAGTATTTTTTTTCTTATCAGGGTAGGAGGTTCATTTGTAAAATCCTCACAGAGGGGAGGAGTGAGCAGAATATCAGAGCATGAGCCTGCATGTCAGCATTGGAATCAGAGGCGTACAACGAACTTTTGACTACGTGGCTTTTACAGAGTACACTTGAAACAGTTCAGCAGGAAAATACTAATTACCATCATGACCCATAAATAACATCAAGCTTAGGATTTCTGTGTTAAAAAAAGCAGCTGCATGTAACACAGAGAGCATCTGGCACACTGAGTGGTCTGGACTACCCGGTGCAGTGATCTAAAGCACAGTGAGAATCAGGTGGAAAGGTTTATATGCTGCTGGCATGTTGTTGTCATTAACTATAGATCTCAATTTTGCTCTACTCAGGGAAGATGTACAACGTGCATAATTACTCATTGCTTATTCTGTGCACTCGGAAGCGTTTGAAGTTTCTGCCCTCAGCTGTCTGTGCCCAGCTAACCACTCCTCTCCTACAGCACACGTGATGGAACATAATTTTTGAACAGATATCACTTAAATTCAGGCAAAGACAGAGAGATGAGCTTAGACCTTCATGTATCTAAAGACCTTCATCTCATCTACAGATAAGAGATGAACAAGTGTGAGTCTACATACAGACTTGCACTGCTGAATTTAAAATAATGCAGACATGCTTTCATGGACATTCTTTCTTTCTGTCAAAAGTACCTTTCTCTTCTTTAGTTTAAAAGTAGCTATAATCAAGGGATAGTTGAGCAGAGGAGAATATGAGCTTGCTGCATAACATCTAGCACTGATTTGTCTAAATATGTTGAAATCTCAAACCTGTATAACGGCAAACATAGACAAGCCCCAAAACTGATGCTAAAGCCAAGGAAGCTGAAATGTTGAAATATTCTAGTATCCAAATTAAAATTAGTTATATCGTTTACACCTGTCAATTTAAGGAAACCAATTAAACTGCTATAATTTGAGCTTCAGTCAGAATGAGAGTTTCCACACATAGTTTTACAGTGAATTAATTAAAGATCTGTCTGCATGGGAAATTTGACCAGAATAGCTCTCCCATAAGAATGTATCTCTTTGTAGATACTCCTATTCCAGAAATGCCTGTTTGGTTTTGTTGTGGGGTGTTTTGTTTTATGTTGTTTAGTTTTATGCACCCTTGAATTAGGAGATCTGGGCTTCAAGTTGTTTTGAAATACCTTACTTTAGAAGAAAAGATTCCAAGCAGACAAAGCCCTTAATGCACCTAAACCCACACTGTCACTTAACTCAGCGTATAAGGCAAGGAGTGTTTTTAGCCTGCATATCTATTTTGCATATCCAGAGTTTGACCACAGAAAAATATTTCAACGGTTATTCAAAAAATCCTTTGACAGAGAGGAAAGCAAAATTTATCATGCTGTGCTGGCTGTTTTACTGTACATGTAAGCTCTACTTATCACTTTGAATAACACTGATGGATTTAATTCCAGACCACATGAATGAGCCACTATTTTTCTCTTTCCAGTTCAGTTGTGCAATATTGTCACGTGATGAGAGTGCTGAACTCATAAGGCAAACTGCAGGGCATAACAAGGTCTAGAAAAACCTAGCCAAGAATTTAAAGCCACTCCCTTGGGAAGAAAATTCTTGTAGTAAATTCCGTGTATAATTTTGGAAACTTTTTAGCTTCAATAGTTGCAAGGAATCTGTAGTAGAATGTGAGGATTTTGAACAGCTGTGGCTGGTTGCAAACCAACTGTGAAGGAATGTCAAATTAAAGATGATAGTCAGAAATGATAGTCTGATATCAAGAACCTCCTTCTCAAATGATAAATTTCTGCCATCAGGGAATAGTTTTTTACCGGAGCTTTAGAGTGAGTCAGAGTGAAGTTTCACCAAGATCAGTGTTTTGTTTCTGGCAGTGGGTAGTATGGGATGCCTAAAAAAGAGCATAGGAATGAGGCAAACATATGGTTTTCCCCCAGTATGTCTTGGGAATATGTTAGTATTCCTCTAACATCCAGCAGTTTGCTGCTCAGGGGCTTCCTGAACCAGAAATTATTTTGTAGTATTATATTACCTTTTCAGGATTTTTATTACACCAATGTGTCTGTTAGACTCCATGTCAACCCTTGGACACCATCTCTGCTTAAAAGCTGAGACCTGCCACCTGCCTGTTCACCTGATACTCCCAGCTCTTGTGCTAGAAATGACAGATTCCACAGCTCCATCCTAATTCCTCATGGCTACAGTACATAAGCATTCAAATTCAGCACATTGGTTTACATCCATCTAATTCAGTGTAAAATTAAAAAAAAAAAAAATCATAGCTATCAATTTTTTTCAACCTAACCTTGTGAGAGAATGTTACCAAAAAACCCTCAAAAAACAAACAACTTAGCTATATAAATATCATATTCATTTAAATTTTTTGGCACAAACTTTCCCTACTGAGCTGAAGGTTTACTTTTGTGCCTGAAGTGCAGGCACTTTGGCTTGGCTGACTCTGTAAGTGCTTGTTTAGCAGAGCCTGTATCATCTTTTCTTAGGTCAGGAAAGTAGCAAGACCTCTCTCTTCTCCCTGCCCTCAGCAACACAATATATAAAGACAAATTGCTGCATTTTAGAAAAAGAAAAAAAAAAGGCACTGTCTAGAGATGGTAGAAAGCTCTAGCAAGGAACTATTCTGGGATGCAGGTCTCTTCATGGTCCAGTTGCTCTCTGGGCACCACATTGCCTAATGGAAAGTAGTAAATCCTTTTATAGCTGCTGTCTGGACTGTGTTGTCCTGTTCTTTTAGTGCCTAAGTGAGACACAGACTGTGAACTTTTCCATTTTGTCTGATGTGGCAGGGACAAAATCAGCCAGCAACGTTCTTTGAGTTGTTTGATCAAGGAAAGGAGCAAGTTTAGAGGAGCCTGTGTATGTACATATGGTCTCAGATTGCTTGCTGCTCTGAACATGCCATTTCAGTCACTAGGGTTGCTTTTTTGTTGTTTTCATGTTCGTTTCCCGCTAGGTCAGTGAGCTCATCCTGCAACCAAACAATCAGTACTGATGACACAAAAGAGGGAGAAAAAATTAGAGAGGAAAAAAAGGGACAGGGGAAGGCCCCTGATGGATTCCATCTTGCCTGGGCACAGAAATCCTGTAACATTTTTGCTGTGTTTTGAATTCACACCTAGAAACTTCTTAGACACCACATTAACGCTTATATGAATCTCTCGGCAGATAAGCATGCATTTCAACAAACACGTGGACTTCAGTAAAAGACTTTAGAAGCTAGAGAAGCCACTACACTCTGAGAAATAGCAGTGCCATTCTTATTTGCATTCAGTGCTAATTTTCTTTTCCCTACCCCAGACTTTTTGACTTCAGCTTCCAAAAGTGAAATCTGATCACACCCATTTCTGCTGGATGAAGAACCAGCTACAGCCTGCTGTGCTTTGATTTGTAGTTATATCAATAATCAACTTGGCAGCTCTTGAATGGAAGATTAGCAAACTCCTCAAACACCTGTCTTTCGTTAGAACCAGTGCCATGGCTTCTCTCTCAATCACAGAGTTGGACAAGACTTTTTCTTGCAGTGGGGACACAAGGCCCAGCCACTGCCTTGCAATATCTCTGCAGGAGAATACAAACATCACGTGCCTGATTGATATTCTGTTTTTATGCACACACCAAAGCAGTTTTGCCCTGTTGGCTGCAGCATCACACAGAGCTCGTGTTAAGCTGCTTTGCTACCACGTCTGCTTTGAGTATTTCAGCATCTCAAGCCCTGCCCCACACCTTGCATTCATGGCCGACCTCCTTCTTTCCTAAAGGTGTGTCTTTTCATGTGTTTCAAATTAAAAGAACTGCTCCAGGAATTGCCAAATTAGATCACAGAAATTAATCATCTCAGTATTTACTATCCCACCCATACATGTCATCTGCAAATTTTACTAGCAGTGACTGTTCTCAACACTACAGATAAGGATGCTGTATAGCATTTGGTCAGGAACAGATTGCATTGGGACTAGCTCCATAGTATCATGATTCATTATTATTTTCTTTTGAGATTTGTCAATTAAGTAAGGTTTAATTAGAGAAAGTTTTTAATTAGAGCTGGATAGCAAATGATTTTTCCATATTGCAAAATCTTCAGGATTTAATGTTTTTCCTTCCTTCCTTGAAATAGACCAAGAGCTTGAAATTTCAAATTCATGAGGGTGAAGAAAAAGAAAAAAAAAAAAAAAAAAAAAAAAGAAGAAGGGAGAAAACTGCATGCATAAAAGACCTTCAAAGCTTGGATAATTTTTACATTTACACGGATTTTTATTGCAATAGTATTTCCCCTACTTTTCTGAACAGCAGCAATCAAAATTCCTGCCAAAAACACCCCCAAAAAACTTCCACTAAAAAAATGGTGAGATACATGAAGAAGCAAAGAGAACATCAAAATTTAAAAATAGCTAATCAAAAAGCTTCTCTCCTTCTTACAAAGGCCGTAGTTTTGCAAAACTGTCACTTGCCAAACTAAGTTTTAATCCATTTAACAGAACTTCACTGATTTTTGTATAGTGATAATTTTATTTTCAGAATATCATGCGGGACTACATCAAATATCTGAGGAGAATCAGGGAAATAGATTCTTACTGAACTGATCAGATGTAATGTGTCACTTAAAACCTGAGGGTCAGGACAGCAATTCACCAGAATTCAGACTATTTCTGCAAATCCTACAAGATGCTTTGAAATATTCTCCTTGACCAATTAGTGCCAATCAAGAGTTCACTCTTTTTTCATCTCTTCCTTCAAGTTTCAGCTGTTTACTTTTCAACAGAATTTTGTATAACATTTTCTAAATCAGTGTGTGGTGTTTGGGATTTCTACTGGTAAGAATTCAGCTTTTTCCTATGCAAGGTAGAGCCCTACCTCTGCCATGAAAATGTGATTTACAGAGCTAGGGCCCTAATTTTCAGCTATTTTTGTCCTGAACAACACTTCTAAATCTTGTTGTGAATTACAGCCCAGCTATTGTACCAACACTTACCTTTGAAAACCATACTTTTAGTGCCATAAAACTCCCCAATATCTAGTTTTTCTGACAAGGACAATTTTCCACACACAACCCTGCCCAGTTTTATTTACATTGCTTGTTCTACTACTCTGTAAATCTTTATGCATCCCTTATCAATTTTCTTGCGATTATCCCCAAGATTAGTTCTGGGATTAGAATCCTAACATTACTTACTCACCTTTTTCAAAACTAGTTTAACACTTCTGTGTAGAGAAGGTCTAGAACAAATTATATCAGTGTAAGCTGGTTGTAGCAAGATTTAAAAATTAATTCCAAAAACATTCACAGCTTTGCATAAATCAAAACATTTCTCATTCTTTCCTTGAATTTGCCTCAGAAATGAAAAACACTCTCCATGCATGAGAAAACTAATTCTTGCATGCAAATTCTCCCAAGGAGAAAGTTGATTATTTCAAACAGATCCACAAAGCAGGAGAGAATGGCTCTGGCCCAAACGTGCCAAAAACAGAGTGTGCTGTAATGTGCTGAGGACACCCTGGACACATTTCAAATGCAATTAAACCCATAGGTTTGAGATATTGTGGGCAGCACAAGAGAAACCTTCAAAGCCTTGTTTTGAAACTGTTAAAATTCAACTACAACATTTGCTGCTTTAGAGTCAATGGCACTATACCAGGAATTAATTAGTTTAGTAAAACTGAAAGAAATTCCACGCCCTCTGAATACTATCTGGTTACTCTGCTGTCCCAGGACACCAGACTGAGTATCTTGTAGCCATGAATGTATTTACCCTCACAATATGCCTGTGAGGTGGGGAGATATCGATACCCTCATTCTACAGATGATTAAATAAAGAGTGGGGAGACTATTTCATATCCCTTAACAGACTTCCTGAGTAATAATCTACAATATGTCTACTGTAAATACTATATATTTTATGCATTTATGCCTTCATGCCTTCATATAAGATTATGGCTTTTACTCAATTCCAAATATTCCATCAGGACAGGCTCAGGAAGGAAATATTCATCATCAGGAAACTCAGATACCCCCCACTGCAACCAGGCAAGTGTAACAGCAATATGTTGAGCTGCATCAGAGCCCAGAAGTGAGTTGAAGTTTATGTATGTTGAAACTTTCCAGGAATTATTTATTCACCATGTCAAAGGGTGAAAACAAGGGAAGCCCTGTTTCTCCACACAAAAATCTGGGCCAAAAGTAAATTTTCAGTTTTTGAAACAGATGTATAAATTGTAGTACTCTTACTCTTCCCAAGATAAACTGGGTCTTCTGGTTGGCCTCCCACAGCTAAAGACCTAAACCTCACAAAACGCCCTCAGAAACTTAATATGTACAAGCTGGGTAAGAAACCCTAAACATGGATAAAGTCTAAATGCAAAACATGGAGATTGTCATAAACAGATATATACAGCATTAACAGGTGTTTTGTGTCTCTTTGTAAATGAGAAGCTTTTTCATACACAACAACCAATGTCCATGCAGAGCTTATCCATAAATATGGCTCAAATGTAAAGTGTTCCAATAAATCTAACAAAAAAGGACAAAGAGACAAAGAGATGAGATGTCTCTGATCCAACAAGTGGCACCAGGTGCAGTGCCTGGCAGAAAAACACCCTGTCACCTTCCTCCATGTGTGCTGCACATGACTTTTTAGCATGTGTTGATTGACAGAGGGGCCATGGCTGTGCCTCATGAAGGCAAAGGCTCAGCCATAAGTGGGGCAGAATACAAATGAGGTGCTGTCTGGTGCACTTTGTCTAGCCCTAGATACCTGCTGCTGTGGAATGCTGCTGTCACTTCACTGAATATCTGACTGCCCACAGATTAATAGAAAATGTGGCAGAGAGCAAGGAGTTCCCATCAACAGAAATATTGAAGAAAAGGGATCTGACCTGAAAAATCTACCTGAAGGACTACTCAGAAAAACCTTACAGACAGTTAGCAGATGGTGTTGTCCTCTTGGATATGTTTTTATTTTTTCCATAGCTGTTTGTGTTAGCTACAGTTGCAAACCTATTCTTCCACTTTACATGATGGTCTATTGAAATCATAACACTGAATTTGCGACACCACAATTATTTCCATGGCAACTGGCTATTGTCAAACACAGGCACTGCGAGGATGGCAGCACAGGACTGATATGATCAGCAATTTTAGTCTGTCCATGAATTCCAAGCTGCTGGAGAGGGCACATGGTGACAGGAAGGCCAACACAAAAAGCCCTGCACTAATCAGACATGCTTGTAATGAAAGTAGGAATAATGATCTTCAATCATCTGCAGTTAACGAACACTTAATTTGTTACATCCTTCAAATAATAATACATTAAAAGAAACCCCACTTTGAAAAACAGTAGCAAACCATAATAAGGCAAGTTTTGGGTTCCAGCCCATCAAAATGAAAGCAAAGGGGAAATCACCCTTTTGTCCTTGTGTCACATACTGATCAACATAAATTCATTTGGAGACAGGTTTAAGCAAAAACAATTGACTTTCTGTCCATTCCAGAATGAATTCTGATCATTTAGCAAGAAAGGATCATGCTGGGATTTAATAAAATACATTTAAATGTCACATAAAAATATTGAAAATCCTGTTTTGGTGATGGTTTGTTGGGTTTTTATGTTTTTTGTTTGTTTGGTTTGGTTTGGGTTTTTTTTGTTTTTTGTTCTTTTTGTTTCCTTTTCTCTTTAATGGTGCTCTTCATTACAACCATTTGAAACAAATAAATAAAGTACAACCGAGGCTTTGTATCCACTTAAATTATGAAAGTACATAATGTGAGAAGTGTGATTCACTTGATTACAAATGTAACCAATTATCAAAAACTATCAGATAAGATAGCAACAAGAATGATATCTTATTTCTTCTAGATATGTCATTCACATTCCAGCTCCACCTTCAGGTACCTCCTGCACCCAGCTTTAGACTCATGATGGTCTAAACTACTAAAAGACAAATATGTGAGCTATGATTTATCTATTAGTGCCCTTCAAATGTTCTGTAAACCAAGCAGGGATCCTTGCTGCTGTTGTAGAGCTTGAGGGTTGTTGGTGTTTTTTTCTTTTTTTTTTTCCTGTAAACTTCTAGAAAGAAGCCTACTAATTATACCTTGAGTACTATACTTGTTTTGTAAACAGCAAACACTTTTATCTGGAACCTAACTGTGCTTCTGCATGGCCTTTGTGCTGCATGACAAACAAAGCAAAAAAGGCACAGACAGTACCTTGATAATCAAGATCCCCAGCAGCTGTAAGTGGATGTCAGAGCTGAAGTTTTGCTGTTCTACACCAGAGGAGGATGGAGCCTTTTGACCTTTACATTTTTATTAGCAGATCTCTGTCATCCCAGTGTAATCTAAAGGCTCTTATTCTATCCCTTTGTCTTCCAGGAAACGTCTGAAATAAGCATCGTGCTCTCTGGAGACAGAGGAAAGTCTTTTCATCATCCGAAGCCCTGTCAGGTAAGTGATTATCTGCGAGTGTGTGCTTACGCTGACTTGCCTCCATCACTCACAGCAAACACGAGGACAAATGCTGATCACAACTCGCTGCGCTTTCCTGCTCCCAACTGTGGGGAGCTCTGAATTTAGCTGATATTTCCAGATTAGCTGTACTCCAGTGCACATAGCTAAGCCTCGCTAGTACGAGGTGATACTTGGAATGTTTGGAATCCTACTGATTAATTCCAGCTAGAATCTGAATGACGTTTCAGATTTTTATTTTCTCTATCTTTGTCATCAGATAAAAGAATAAATAATTCTCTTTCAAGGCAGGACTGTGTAACCTGGATTGCATTTTCACCATGATTTTAGGTTTAATTTCATTTTCTTTTTTGACTTCCTACTAATGAATTTACAAAATATGCTAGCTAGATTTAAAAAGTAAACAGCATTGCAACTCTAATTCTTGTTTCCTATGAACAACATCTCCCCACTAAAATTATGTGCAAAGTACCATTTGTTATTTTAAAAGCACAGCTTTTCATAAGGCTCCTGTCATAAATAGGACATTTAATATTGGATTCATTGTTAAACCAGACGGCATGCAGAGCTGGCAGCATTTTGCAGCAAGGCACACAGCCTGTTTTATCAATGAGTTCACAAACAATCAATAAAATCTTGGGAAGAAAAGCACTCCTTCTTGCCCAAATGGCAAGAAAGATTTATCACAGGAGTTTTATCTGTTAATATGACTATGCTTCTTTCATCTCAAGCAGCTACTAAAACAAAAACCCTTTCAAAAAGTCACATTGTCAGATGATGACACTGGAAGTTGAAAGGGTTGTTTGGAAGGTTTTATTTTGACTACACTACACTGAGAGATAGGAGTTGGGCTATAAACAACTCATTCTGAGAAATACCTCGGTGTGTCCAACTAATGGCAGCACAAGATTCCAAAGAAAATATGGCAGATTCTTAGTTGATGCAACAAGAACTATTTTCAGCAAGATTTTCTTCTCAGGTGCATTTTTAGCACAACTGGTTTCTTACGGATCCTCTTTTTCAAAAGGGCCATAGTTTATTTCTGCATCCATTATTTTGGCTATTATTTGAAGCAGTTTCAGATCCAATGGCACTCCTTTTAAAAGCATCAGAATCTGACACAACTTTCCCCCTGTAAATCTTCAACCCCAGCTGTATTTCATACCTGATTCTACTCACATGATCAAAGTAAGCAAAATGCCTCAGGACAACGAAAGCTGTTTTGCCTTTAAAATCTAGAAACCATACAGCTCTGTGACTCATTTTGATATGGTGACACCAGAGATAAATCAGATAAGTGTGCGGGTTCAAGACAATGGCCACTACTTGGTTCACTGGGAAACCTGGATCCATCTGCACAGCCTGAGAACTGATGTCCTGAGCTGGAGAGCCTTCACACAACTCAGGAGTAAGCACAGCACCACGCCCTTATTGTTGTGCTCCCAAAAATCAAGCTGCAGATGAAGGCAAGCAAGGTGCAGCTGAAAGGAGCAGTAGGAATCATGACTGCCATCTCTCCTTGGCATGATGGGGTGCCCTTAATGTCAGACTCACCAGCCGCTGGACATTTAGCATATGATTGGAAAAGATATGCAGTGGGATTTTGTGAGAGATATCCAGTCTTGCAGGACATCTTTGTCTCAAAATAGACCAAAGATTTGAGGGCTGGTGGAGGTTTGGCTCAAAACATGCACAGAAGCAAGCACATAAAAACCTGAAAATGGTGTAATTCAAATATACACATCGGAAGGTACAAAGACACCATTTGGATAATTGTATAGGAAAAGCACTGAATTGAAGTAGTGAATTGTTCAAAGATAGATGTGTTCAGAAAATTGCCATGGGAATCCCCCATGATTTTTTGAACAAATAGATGTATTCAAAAATTCTGGATTAAATTCAAATAATTCTTTTGGCTAGAAGTTTCAATCATTTTAAATGTAAAAATGTTCGCAGTTGGTGTTTTTAACAAAGAGACTTCCTTCACTCTAGTTTTGAATGGATAATTTTCCTGTGTTTTCTTGTTCAATCAAAGAATGGAATGGATTTTTAAGATTAAGCAAAATATAAATTTTCATTTCTTCTAAAAGTCCATTCAAATCTATGCTTTTCCACGTTTTGACTAGAGACTGATAGGTATGACTGAAATTACAGTACTCTCTAGAAATTATCACAGACTCATTTTGGCAGGATTTTTTTCTTTACAATTTTCCTGGGAAAAGATTCTGACTGCTACTTACAGCATTGGAATTCCTTGTGCCTTTTTACTAACCCTCACCATTGACATCCTATTATTACTTATGCAAATCACTTAGCTTGCTTCTACTTTAATATCTTCTTAGTAAAATAGCAATAATTTCCTAGGTCAGAGAAGGCTTACGAAGAATTTTTATTAGATATGCAGAATACAGAGAGCATGGCTTCTCTGACAGTGGCACAAAATTTATGCAATTATATTTGTTTCTTGGAATTTTTCTTGATACACAGCTTACTAACACACGTAAGAATTGGACATTTATGGTGTTAAACACTACAATATTTATTATTTGATTCACAAACCAAACCTCTGAGTTGCAGCTAGTGGTTGTATTCTCAATATTTGGGTCCAGACCAGTGCGTGTTCATCCAAATTCCTTTAGGCTTTTAAGTCTATACAAACTTTGTGGGGTTTTTATTCTTGTGAGCCATATAAAAATATCTTGATTGAATTTTGGTTTAACATAGGTATAAGAAGGCACCAAAAGAGATATTGTGTAAAACTGACAACTCTTTAACTATGTTCAAGATGTATTTTTCCTTCCATTTCTGTACCTGTTGGTACAGAATAATTGCAATCCTTCCACCCTGGAGGATAAATCAGAAGATCATGACAGCAGTCAGGCTTCTTCCACAGATTGATATGTTTTGCTTCACTCACTCTAGTTCTCCTGCTGCTTTCCTACTTTTATCTCCAGATTTTCTTAGTCTGATTGCTTCAGACCATACATTGTGAGTGAGTGATGTCAGCAGCATGCCTCATGCGTAGAAACCTTGTAGCAGCCAGTGAAACACAACTTGACAACATTCCTCAGGTTTTTCTGTATGCCCCATCTGGCGAAAGACAAAATAGTTATACTAGCCACACCTTGAGGCTGGAAATGCCAGCAGCAAAATGCATGCTTTTCTGAAGACATAAAAAAGCTGTGAACATTTCTATGGTTTAAATCCCTTAGGAAGAATACTGTTAATAGGAATTTGTAAAACTGAACCTTATTCAGCAAATCCATTCCCATGTTACATTAAATAACAAAACACTAAACACTGTGTCAGGTAATGATGAGTCATCAAGTTACTGTACAATACAAAAATTACTGGTAGACAGATACCTTTGGAAAGTGACCCCATATTCTTTGTCAGCCTAGATCAATTACAAAATAATTTCCATTAGCTTAAGCAGTCTTTAAAATGATTGGGCAGGGCATGAACAGGCTATCTGATAAAAAGAAATACACTAAGCAGGAATCCTTGCTTGTTATTACGACGGGTGAAGTTTATTCAGTAGTGATAAATTAGGTCGATATTGACTTTTAAATAGGTTAGCCAGTAATTGGCATTAGAAGATGAATGTTTTCCCCATAATTTCTACATTTATAAAACTCCTTTATTGCCTTTTTTTTGCCTTCTCATAATTTGCATAACACTCATCACTAATAATGGTCAGGCAACACAGCGTGAGTAACTAGAAGACAGCACAAAGAAAATGGTAAGTGTGGTTAAATGTATGGAGCATCTGAATAGAGCAGTATGCTTTATAATGGAAAAGAGATGATGGATAAATTGCTAAAGATCTTCAGAATTACAATTATGAAGAATATTAATAGGATATAATTTTATTTCTCTACCAACACAAGCACTAGATGTCTTTGAATGAAGCTTCTTCAAAGTATCAAATTTAACAAATAAACTGCTTTTCCAGACCACATGAGGCTGATACAAAAGCCCATGTTTCTGGGAAGTTTGAAGTTTAGTATTAAAAAGAAAAAGAAGGGGTAAATCAGTAATTGCTAACACCTGAAGCTGCAAGATTTCAGCACTCCTTGGGAGTGTGTCACAGTCTGTTTGCAGGTTCTTATGTCTTATGTCTTGCCCAGGGTACCTGTAACTGGTAACTCTCATGGGATAGATCCTGAGCTAGAGGAAGCTCTGGTCATACTCATCAGAACAGATTTGTGTTTGCCTACAGACCAACACACTGCACTTCTACACTCATGGGGCATTGAACAGACAGAAATTGTAAATGACATTAAATTAGGAGTGTGTTAGACTGTTAGACTGTTGGCCTATTGTATTTATCCTGCCTGTAATTATGGCCAAAATTACTTCTTTCAGAAGCTGAGCAGAAAAGCCCAAATCTTTTGTTTCCGGATTATGAAGATGAGTAAAGTTACACTTTGAGTTAGATTTGTGTTTAGCAACCCCAGTTCATGCAAAAGATAAACACTTAGTAGGCCTGCAGAGGAGGATGGTTGAGCATCACTGAGTACAGCAAAGTTAAGGAAACTGGAAAATAGCAGGTGTATATATCACCTTTTTCCCAAACTTAATCACGCAGCTGATTCACAGCAGATTGTAGCAGAAGTGGCTCTTTCAGAGGCACTGAGGATGGAAACAGCAGGAAAGTGTTTTTTAAGAGAAAGTCAAGAAAGATAACCTTTGCTGAAAAGTCAGTGTAAGCGAAAAGGCACGGAGAGAGGAACAAGATGTGACAAGTTCAGATCATATGCAACTTTATAAGAAGTTAAATTGCTTTTCTATGGCATTTCATGGACATGAGTCACTCATTTCATGATACATGAGTGTATTTTTGTGAGCAGACGGTAGGAGATTCAGCACATCTCAAACCAAAACCATCATCTGATTTTAGTGAGAAGCCTATGCTAGAACCATTTATATTAGACTGGCTTTTGTTTTTAAGTCAAGTACACCTTGACTTGAAGGTTTAACTCCCTTGAATAATTATGTACTTACATAAAAAAACCTACTTTTTTATTTTAAAAGGAGGGGAATAAAAGGCTAAATATAATCTGATATGAAACTTTAATTTTTATAAAATACACATAAGAGAAACATAACATACAAGTTACTAATAATCACCTGGTTACCAGGATTTAATCTAAAATTTATTTGTTTCCAGTCACTTGTTGCAAACAAGGGTAATATGGTTGTTTCCCTTTTTCTGTGTCAACTAATCTGTTAAGATTTAAGTACCGTGAATAGCTTGAAAAATTTGATTCCTCAACCTGGGCTAACTTACTTCACTAAATTTATTCCCTAATATAATGAAATTGAATAAAAGATCACCCACCCATGTTAATGTTAAACAGCGTATCAGAGCCAGACTAGAGCAGCGTCAATGTTGATTTGTGCTTAAGATAATGAAATTTGAAAGTCTAAAAATGATAGGGTTGTTTATAGCAAGTTCATCTCTGTAAAATAATTGCATCCAAGTTCCCATAAACATAAAAGAGAGATATTCTGCTGCAGCTGGTTGAAAGGATGGTTTGATTAAGGAATATAGATAACATTTACAGCTTCAGAAAAACTTCAAAAGACTATCAGAGAAATCAGGGAATTTAAAAGACAGAATACAATTTTCAAACTTAAAAGCATTATTTTTCCTCAGACATCTAATTTAGATTATATACCAGAAGCCTATAATAAACCTCCCACAAAGAAATAATAGCACACTGTACACACTACGGTTGTTCAACACCCCATTTAAATACAATTACTGGTCCTTTGCCAGAAGCCAGGAAACATGTTTTTCCATAGCAACAGTAAGAGAAAGGTCAGGATAATATTTTTGCAGTAAAGCCTTTCCTTAAGAAGGATTTGGGATTACATTGTGGATTACATGCTTTTGAAATATGGTACTTCTAAGTTAAAATACACCTGGATCATCTCTGCCTGTCTCTTGGGATTAATTCTATTGGTTTGGAAAACCTACACCTGCCTCCTTATGTACCATTCTGCCTCAGAATTTAGTTAGAATACAGTTACTTCAATTGGTACTTCAGCAAGTGTGTAAATGAGAAGCTGCAAATGTTCTTGCTAATTCATTGAGAGCATAGCTCAGGATGTATTTAATTAAAAGCAATGAACCGAGCTAATTTACCTAGTTAATTTCATTGGATTTGGTCTAGCAGGCAACCTTTTAGATACCAGAATATTTAAAGGATAACGTATTGTTGTTTTTCTTCCTTTTTTATAAATCTTTTAAGAATTTGTTTAGTACTCTTTGCCTATTAATAAAATTATAATAGATTCTTTCCTAGCATTGTTTTACATTCTGCTAGGAGCTAGTTAACTACTGTGTATAGGTGGTACACTATTAGCATCTGGTTTTGAGAATTAAGCTTGCAAAAAACATATGCAGATGAGTCACTTTGGTCATGTGAATGATTCCATTCAACTTCTGCTAAATGCTTTGAATCACGGTTTCCCTCAGAATCACAATCCAGGGAGAACAATGCCACAAGTGCAATAAAACAGCTAAAATGGATCAGGTACCAGGCATTATTGTCAGCTTTTAAAAAGTCAACACATCTTTTAGAAACTCAATAGCTTGTGGAAATGACTTTAATATTTAGGAGTTTTTAATAGCCCTTTAAGAAAGGCAAAAAAATTCCAAAAAGGGAAAAATCTTCACTAGATTCCATGCAAACACATGAAGAGCTGTTATTTTGTGAAGTCACTATATTATTCCGTTTTCTTGAGGGTATAAATATTTATGGAATCATAAGCACAGTAATCTATGAATCTAATTTGTGGGGGAAACCCTTCCAACATGAAAGCCTGGAACTTGTTACCAGGAGGGCAACCAACCCAATCCTGGGTGTTCACACTCTTTCAGGAACATACTTTGGATTGGACTTCACTGGGCTGGGTTGGACAACAGGATTATTACCACGTCCAAGGATTATAAACATCACATATGACTCTCAGAGGCTGGAGAAACTCTGGGTTTTGCTTCATAGCCTGGAGACACCCTTGCACTGAACAATGGAGCTAGGGAAGAGGGCTGGTGGCTTTGCTTTCTGCATTTTGGTCCCTGAGGCAAGATCAGCTCCAAACACAAGATATCAGTTGGGAAGGGAATGGATTTTCCAAAGAAATGTGCTGTTAATGCAAAATATAACACTTTTTATGAGAATAGTAACTCTTATATTAAATTTTTTTTTTTTGTCAAGAAAAAAAGAGCACTCAGAAGAAAACAAATGGCAAAGCGTTTTTTACCTACTTTACACTGAATTTATATTCTTTGGCTTTTTGTTTCCATTTAAAAAACCCTAATAAATTCTATGATTTCTCTATTTTAGTTAATAATTTATCTGAGATATCTTGAAGGCCAGACTGAGCTGTAGAAGGAAATCCAGAAGTCTCACAAAGGAGTTCCTGCTGAGGTTTTTTCTGTATGTCACAGTAGAGCTTGTTGACATTAACATGATGTGGAGCACAGGTGAAGCAGACTTTAGGAACAGCATATTTAATGAAAGGGAGAATTCACAGTAAAACTGCACTATGCTTCAATGAACCTCTTGGTCTCCAGAAAATCATATTATCCTGTCATGCTTTTAAGAATGAATCCTCCCCCTCACTTTTTAACTTTTTTTGAGAGATCACAAGTAGATAGGGACGCTCAGGAATTGCTTGGCAGAATTTGAAAGAGTTCCTGAGTGCAGCAGCCAAAGGACTGGTTATCACAACATCATTGTGGTTGTAAAAGATGTCCAAGATCATCAAGTTCAACCTTTCATTGAATACCACCATGTCCACTAAACCATGTTGCAAAGCCCCACATCCACATGTTTTTTGAACACTTCCAAGGACGGTGACTCCACCATTTTCCTTGGAAGCCCTTTCAATGCTTATCCACTCTTCCAGTGAAGAAATTTTTCCTGATATGCAACCTGAACCTCTCCTGGCACAACTTGAGGCCATTTCCCCTTATTCTATCCCCGACTGCCTGGGAGAAGAGACTGACCTACTCCACACCCCCTCCTTTCAGGGAGCTGTAGGGAGCAGTAAGGTCTCACCTGAGCCTCCTCTTCTCCAGGCTGAGTGACCTCAGCTCCCTCAGCTGCTCCTCACAGGATCTGTGTTCCAGCCCCTTCACCACCTCTGCCATCCTCTGGACAGGGCTGTCTTCTAGTGAGGGGCCCGAAACTGAGCACAGGATTCAAGGTGCATTAGTCTTGGCATGAACAATAAGTCAAAGGATGTTTTCACTGACAGCCCCTGCTGGAGCAAGGCATGGTGGCGTGGCAGCAGTTGACAGACAGATGTTGAACATTTGAATCCCATTTTGTGCCCCAAAGCACTGCTGATTTCATTTGGCTGTTGTTTGGGGGCGTTTTTATTTTTGTTTTATAGAAATTTTGTGGAAGTGTCTTGTATATTAAAGAGACTTATACACTCATAAGACTTATAAGATTTATATACTAAAAGAGACTTAATTTAGGAAGACTAATTAAGAATTTGAAATTTTTTAAAATATCTTTTTAAATCGGTACTTCATCAAAATTAATTTCCCTAATAGTTCATTTTCAGGATCATTTTCCAATCCAGAGAAGAGTTCTGCTATAAAAAATTCTGATTACAAAACAACACTACAGGTCTAAATTCCTACTGATTTCTGTATGTACATATTTCTAGCAATAATGTAGCCAGATTAATAACTTATTGTAAGCATAGCTAAAGATGACCACTGTCCACATAAGTCTGGGAACAAAGGAATCTCAAAGAAAGAACAGAAATTTGTGAAGTAATGGAGACAGCATTTTACAACTTCTACTTCTGGATATCTTCCTTATATTAATCACCAAATTCACTGTCTATCCATGACTCTTCTTGTATTTTAGTGTTCGAGTTCTAAATGTACAAATCCTAGGTGCTTTCAAGAGAAAAATAGTCTCTTTTTTTTTTCCAAATCTTCTCATGAATTTGTTCCTGCTCACTTCGAAGACAATGATGTCTTTGTACTCATCTCTCTCAGGTCTTCTCTGCTACTGGCAATGGTTATCTCCACAGTTCTTTCCAGCTGGTACAGAGGGAACATTTACTAATTCCTCACTCCTATCTCCTACCTTAGAAGCAGAAGAATGAAGCAGAAGCTCAATTGATGTATCAAGTGGACATATTGTGTGTATTTGAGTGCATCAGGACTGGAAATCTATGATATTTTTAGAGTGTATGTGCAAGTCACTTGCCCCAAATCAGGCACCTTTAGTAAATTTTGAGGGAAAAAAAACAACAAATATGTTTGTTACTTGAAAAATATGAGTCATTGTATAAAATTAATGAATCCTATAGATATGAGGCAGCATTAGGAAGAAATATCTTCGTGTTGAATAAAGAAAGATGTCTATATATTTTTTTAAAAGTCTATGCCTCCAAAAATCATTATACATGTACATATATGCGTGTGGTGTGTCCATGGCTCCAAAACTTTTATGATATGTTTTAACAGAAAGTTCTAAAATAAGCTTGGTTTTGTTAATATTTAACTTTCTTTGACAGTTTTCTGACTACATTTTATGTTACTTTTCTACTGCCTCTTTCTCAGTTTCCCACAGCATGTGTCTCATATGATGCTATCTTTTCTCACAGATTCCTTGCCCTTAGTTCAAAAGTTTCCTGGGATAGGGCAAATGTCATTATGGCATGTAGAAATAGCAGTTTGATAGAGTAAGAAGTCATTTAATTCTAAATAGAGATTCTAAATCAATTCCATAAATATGAAGACTAATAATCTGAGAGGTTAGATTCAATATTAAATTAATTCCAAAATCTTCAACTTGAACTTTAAATCAGTTTTGTCTAACAGATTGTGAAAAGCTGGATGTGCTTTTAATTTCAGTGCAATGAATGGCACTCAATATCTCCCAATCTCTCAGTCTAGTATGGGCCCATAATATTGAAATCATCTGAGAAACCTCCTTTTCCTTCTAGTGACATTGGAATGAGGCTGAATGTAAGATTCAAAATGAATAATACTTTACAGTCCTTGTGATTGCCCTCATTTCTCTGCAAAAAAAAAGAGAGAATACTTTGAATATATTAATTCATAACTCTGAAAAAATAAAAAAGGGAAAAAATAGATCAAATCTGGCTTTTACAAAAGATGTAATGTTTATGCAAAATCTCAAGCAAATCAGCAAGCTTTAACAACAGCAAGCTCAAATCTGTGAGGGTTTTCTGCAAGTTGTTGGTCTAAGGCTACACTGCTGGATCCACAGCAAATTCTGCAGCCTCAGGCTTTCTTGCTTCCACACCTGCAGAGGAAGCACAGTCCAAAGGAAGCTGCTTGCACTAAACCTGAGAGATTTGGATAGCACAAACTCATTTAAAAGAGAATTATGTCAGTAGAGGAACATCTCCCTACCCTCAGCACAGCAGCCTGTTTTGACAACAATGTTAATTCTCCTTGTGCTCTCTCACTCCTAGTAAACCTGTGTCCCCAAGAAAATCCTTTATCTCATTTTTATTGATCTATATTTTCTTACAAAATTTTTCCAAACCAGCTATTTTTATATATTTTTTATATATTTTCTCTTTTGCATGAACTTCTCATTTGTCACCTGGTGTAATGTCTACCCTTGATCAGAATTCATGTTTTTAAGTTCTTCTAATTTTTGATTCCAAAGAAAGTATGAGGTAGCTCTTTTCAGTATGTGAAGTCCTCATGCTATCCTACCAGGAAAAAACTATAAGAAAAAGAAAGAAATGCATATCTGTCAGAGTTAATAATTACAGATATTGCTATTCTTAATTAATAAAGCTCAACATTTAATTTAAGAAACACACAAACAGCAACATTCTTGTTTATTGAATGTAAAGCAAAATACTATACAGCCCTATTCTGAAATTATTTACACACCATCATTTCTGTCTTTCATTTTAGTACAGGTTTAATGAGAATATTTTAACATGAACTTTTCAGTTAAAGTACACAAAATTACTGTTTTATCATACATATAATAAATAAAGTGAGCATTTTCTAGTATTTCTAACAGCATGTTTGGCTTAGTCCATTAAAAGCAGTGAATTTTTACATGAAGATGGATCAGCAAAAATTCTGATGCTTTGTTAAATCAAGTCTACAGGCACCTTTTAGTAAATCTTGTTATCTTTGTTTTCTGTCTTGTCCAACATTGTGGACATTGCAAAAGGGCCAGAGAAAAGAACAATTTCCTGACCTCAATAGTCCCCCTTTTTTCAGGATAGGGATATTTGTCATGCAGCTGAGATCAGAGGGTTTGTAAAATAATCCCTGGATAAACAATCTAGTCCTATCTTCTAATTCTTCCATGCATCCCTTCTCTGTCAGCTGCTGGTCATAGGGACTAACCTGGAGAGCTACATAGCCTTTTTCATCTGCAACTAGTGCAGAGAAATAGGAGGTTCTACAGAATGGAGCAGCTGGTCCTGAGAATTAGATGTGCAATCTGTGATCTTCTGAATCTTACAGAGTCTGGTCCTCTGAATTCAACACCCATTGATGTTTGCAGTACACTGGGTGCCCTCTGGAGCACATGATCTGAAATAAAGCCTGTTCATACACGCCTTGCACATGAAGGGATGATCAGGAGGTTCACTTCAAGAGTATGCCTCTAACCTGGACCATGTCAGTGCAGACACACTAACAGTGACCATTCACAGACACCCAAGGAAGAGTTTGCCCTGCATAAGAGAGCAGTGGGGATAACTATGATGTGGTCTGAAAATTAAAGCATCTCCAAAGCTTTTATAGTCTTATGTATAACATAATGGATGGATACTGAATTCCATTTCTGCTACTGAATCATTACCCCCTTGTCACCAGCAGCCAGTAAAAAGTTCAGGAGGATGCTGATGTAGCCAAATCTCTGGAAGTACTTCCCCTGTTGAGGCCATAGTTTGTCTGCTCCTTACATCTGACTTGGTATCAAAGTCATGCTAATTTGCTGTTCTGAATAAAAATTATTAAAGGAAAAATAGCCCTTTATTCTTTGGTTTACAGTATTTTTATTTATCTCTGTCTTGTAATATCTATGGTGACAGAGGCATATGTTATCCTGCACAGGCTGTAGTTAAACTGCACACAAGCAGTGATGAGACTTCTCATTCTGACCAGTCCAGGTGGAATCAATAAAAGATGAGAGAAAACAGAGATCATCTTTGTTAATCTAAGGCCTTACGTATTTTCTAAAAGTCCCTGAAATAGGGACAGAAAAAGGAATATTCAAAACTGTCTTGGTTGGGTGGACCCAAGCCAGACAAGCTCCAAAAGTGGGAGATGATATTTCCATCAGTGCTAATGCACCTTGGTGAGAAGCTCATTATCCTCAGAACAACACAACTGCATTGCTCTCAGGTCTCAAGGTAATGTGTCTCCCCAGCACTGCATTATTTTTTGTGGACATGCAGCCTTGGTTTGGCACTAATCCAAGGATTTCTTCATGACACAACATTTTCTTGCAATATTTGCAAGGCCACAATAAGCCTGTAAATGTGCTATAAAGTTCACTGTAGGGAGGGGGTTTGAGCCTTATCCACAAAATCATCCATCTTCTGATGACGTACTTGGTTCATTTTATCTCCCACTCAGTGTAGGACAGAAATATCAGATCAGAAGGTAATTTCTTACCACAGTTTCTCAATGTAATAATACCCTACAGGAAAAAAAAAAAAAAGACACCTTGTGACCTTGTTCAGTTCCTTGCATATATGTTTGTAAATAGAGGAGAAAATTCTCTCCATTGAAATGAAAAAAAACCCAAACCAAGGAGAGTGTAGAAATGAAGCAGAGGAAAGCAGGTCCTCAAGAATTTTGATATAATAGTGGTCTTCTGCCCGTGAATGTCTAGATAACTTTGGGAATAAATTTAAAAGCCAACATAGTGCTATAAATGTAGGATGTAAATGTAAGGAAGTAATAATGAATTCTCTGGCAAGAATTCACTTATACTGTGCTCAGTAATACTTACCACATCATAAAAATCTGGTTTCTTTAAAATGTGGTGAGGAGGAAAGAGAGTTGATCCTAGTAATAAAAGTTATGAGCTGTGAAGACAAGAACAGAAAAATTCTCATTCTGAAACAGTCACAGAAAAGGCAAATAACTGAGACACAAATAGTAAGTGATGAAATTCACAAAAAGAAATATTTTAGATATACACAGTAGAATTACAGGCATTTCCCCATTTTTACTAATCCTTCTTTATTTTATTTGCTATGATAACTAACACAACTGTCTGCTTTAAACTGGGAGAATTTTACTGAATAATGCACCTACAGACTACAGAGAGTTCCTGGGCCAGTTCTGCTTCTCACTTTCAAACTGGAGCTTAAGTACGACTTCAGATTATACAGAAATACCAAATGGCTGAATGCTGGACTGCAAGTGAGCAAATCACTATGAAAAACAAGCCACATTGCTTGCTCTGAGTGCACCAGAGCACAGATGCTATCAGCAAAGGCATCTCCTGAGAAGAGCATAAACTAAACTGAAGTCCATTTTTCTTTTTTCTTCTATAAAAGCTATTTGGGAGACAGTTGTGACAGTTTTCTATAAAACACAGGTAGGAGGCCAAATTTTGATTTTCTTGACTTTGGCATGATTGTCTTATTTGGGTATATTTTCATTCCTTCACATTTATTATATGGCAAGACAGCAAAGAACACCTGAAAAGAGGAGTTTTTTAGCACAAGTAGAAAATTAAGAAGCTATCTTTAATTTTTAAAAAAGAAAATTGTAAATGGCTTGTTTTGAAAAAGGTCATATTCACTCATCTGATCGTAGTAAAAACAAACAAAAACAGAAATCTCAGACATTAAGATATGTTTGGCAAATATAATTTCTAAAGAAAGAAATCAACCATTACATCTGCCTTTTCTCTTCCCTGTCCCCTCTTCACTCCCAGTGATTTTGTGCCTCATTGTCTCAGAATTTTGTAGGTGTTTGCACTGAACACACCTTGTAGTGGACAAGGAAATGCTCTTTTCCAAGTTAACCTCTGGTTGGAAACAAGCTCGTGTTAGCCATTATGGATGCCTGAGCAGCATGCCCAGAGTCACAGTGAACATTCCTAGGCAGGGAATTAAACCTCAGCCCTTTAACACTCCAGCCTTATGTCCTTGTGAGGCACTTGCTGGAGATGGGGTCTGTGCACTGCAATTTTTTTCCACTAGGCTTTGGTCCTTGGAGTTAAGATCTGCTGAGCTTCATTGCAAAGGCTGGATGTTCCCAATGACTGTGTGAAAATGAAGGACTCACACAGCACTACATCCTGTATTTCACAGTCACTAGAAACCCAGAGTCTTTCTGTTGAGTGCACCATGTGCCTGAGCAAATATTTTTAATCAAATTCTAAAGGAAGGGGATGATTTCTTACTCAGAAATAAACAGATGTCAAGTCAATGCTGGCCATTTCAATCTCCCATGTAGAGGAGGTAAATATGCATCTTGTACAGGTGGAGAAAGTACAGCAAAAGAAAAATACCATTATGGAAAGAAAAGAAAAGAAAAAAAAAGAAAAAAAGAAGAAAAAAGAAAAAAATAGTCATGATAAGATAGTTATTGAAAATACCATGGAACTGAAAATAAAACACAGAAAAATATTATTTTAGTATGCACTGTCAGTAGTGATGAAACATGAGAATTATGTTCTGCTTACTATTTTGAAAATGGAAGTATTGAAACCATTGTAGCAGAAACATTGTGAGGGCCTCCTTTGGCTGTAATTGATTCTAAACAAAATGGCTTTTTACTTGTCACATGATGGATTTTACTACAAAAGAACCTAAACCTAGAACTCCAAATATCGATATCCTTATCAGCAGAAAGTGAATTGCTAAGTAGATTAAAACACTGTCATATATAAGCAACCCCCACCCCCCTGCTGATGTAAATAGGGTTAGCTCCATGCAAGGCTTCCAGATTGTGTGTTATACCACCGTGCTTATTTCTTGCCTCTTAACCCAGTGGTGTTCACAAAAAATTCACCATATTCAATGTTTGTTTTAACCTTTAAACACCTCAATGCCTAAAAAAGTCTAGATCTTTGTTGCTACATTCCCAGAGGTTATTCCAGTGTGAAAATTCTTACATTTCCTGGTTTTCTCTTCAGCTCAATTCCTTCTCTGATTTTAGATAACAGGGACAGACTCTGCTTCTGCTTGCTCTTGCCTTCACACCAGTTCTTTCAGTACATAAATTCTTGAAAGAAAAATTTAAGATTTTTGTCACAGAGTTTACTACAGCATAATTTCTGTGAGTGGATGCGTATGCAAAACTGAGCAAGCCTTTAGCTGGAATGAGTATGGAGTCTGCCTCCTGATTTATCCATCAGGTTATTTTTGAGTGCCATGAATACTGAATATCTAATCTGGCAGGTCCCCTGTGTGAGGAGCACAGTAACATATTGACCAGGGACTCTATAAGGTGTTGTACACTTATAAGCCCCATGAGGCAGTGACTGATTTTTATCAGGATAGTCAGGCTTTGGATTCTGCCTGAAAACTGAGGAGAGAGAAGGAGTGGGTAGAATTTTCCTACTTGCAGAATTCAGCTGTTGGGGAGAAAGTGCAATATTTCAAGAACAGAAGGTGTGGGTGCTACTTCAGAAGTACAGCTGTGGGGAGGAAATATGCTGTGAAATACTTATATTAAGATATCTCATGCAAATGATACACGTGGGTCCAGTGTCGGAGAAACACTGTAGATGTGACTATGCAGAAAATCCATGTGAGTTGACTTCTTACAGACCAGTTCCAAATGAATAGCCAATTTCATGTAAATTGGGACTATGGCATATCACCTTTATATATGAGTAGTCTTTCTTAATACAGAAAGTAATATTTCAATGTTCCAGATAGATTAATAACTTTATAGATACAGTACAAGCTTCTCAGTTGTCTTCTGTCAATGAACAGTCTTTTCTCATGTCCATATTCCCACTCAATGGCAGGCATACAAAGAATACACATTGAAAACACAAAGTAGTTACTTGAAATTGCTTGAAATCACAAGTATCTGTTCTTTTGTACTATCTAAAGATGTTCCCTCTGATGTGAAAAAGGTCTGAAATGCCACCACTCTTTGCTATTCTATGGACTGGGAATGCTATTGTGCCTACAATTTTTTGCAAACTGCAAGATTTTTAGTGATGATATGTAAACCCCACTCCTGTGACTGTCTGCACTTCTAAGACTATCACTGACAAAATATGGAAACTATTTCATGGATTCAAGAACAGATATTTCTCCACATAAATGCAGAATTTCCCAGACATACAAGCAAAATCTGTCTCAGTGTCATCATTTTCCATACCTTTGCTACAAAACATAATAACAAATTTTTACAATAAATCATTAATATCACACGCTGGCTTTTGATATAAAGGATGGATTTCCATTTACGTCACTGATCTACTATTCTCTTTTTAATGTCTCAAGTTTACTCCATTTCTAATGCAATATGAAGCAATCACAGTAATTTTAGGTAGGTTTCCATTTCAAGCCTGTCTGAGCTCCCTGCACTTGAATTCAATGCCAGCTTTTTCCCACAAACGTATGCTGTTAAAGAAGAGAGCTAAAATTCACAGAGCTGTCAAGCAAGATATCCATTAAGATAGTAAGATTCCAGTGTTCAAACTTCGATATTACAGCATTAAATCTCAAAGGAATTCACTTTGTTAATGAGAAACAAGACAGGAAGGAGTGTATGATGCAGGGGGGTGGGAGACAGGATAAGAATATGGAACAATATGACAGCAAAATAGAAAGCACAGATTGAGGTACCACAAGGAATCTGAATTCCTCAACTAAGACTTGTCAATGAGACTTTTAGCATATGATAAGCAGTTTTAATTAAATTATGGCCCAGAGTCAGAGAAGAAAGCCAAAGGCACAGGTTTTTATTTCATTTTTAGAACAGAGATCTTATCTTCTACAGTATTTCATGAACTTCTAATTAAATATGGATTTATGGTTTTAGAGTACCTGGAAACTCAACATGACTTTTAGGATTCATGCTTTGCTGGACTCAGAGCAGTGCTGTCAAAGAGCAAAATTCCAGCCCTTTTCCACAGGTTCCAGTAGATGTGGGTAAGGTGTTATGATAAAAGTTTTGCTTGAGCGCTGTGTGCAAAAAATGTTACTATACTGCAGAGCAACAAAAAAAAAGTGTCACTTTGTGAGCAAACATATTCAACAAAACTTTACTTGTGCTTGCTTATAGTAGCAGGGTGGAGTTTTATACAAACCTAATGACTTCTGAGTACTGTCAAAAGTGCTATTTCAATCTGATGGTTATTTTTTTTGCTGTGCCTGCCAAATCCTACGTTTTTTGGCAACTCTAATTGCACTTCTTTCACACCCCATCATGTTATTTCAAACAAATACATTATCTCTTTTATTTTAAAAGTATAGTATTCCTTTTCCAATTAAAAAAAAATCTGCAAACAATTTTCTCATGGTGTTGACTTATTATTTAATATATTTCAAGTAAATTTACAGAGTGTAGGCTGTGAAGGCTGGGTGCAAATGAATATCAGCACCTGTTTTGTTGTGTTCATATAAGAAGAGAATGTGAAAAAAATTAATAAAATGTGTTAGCTGAGGCTCTTTTGATATTACAGTGGGCAGATAACTTCTTGAAGGTCAGCTTCTCCTAAAAATTCTTTAAAATTCTCACAGGATGAAGGGTTATGGTGCTGTAGTTAGCAAAGCAATGCTTGTAATAATTAAATATATATATATGCATAAACTATCAAATTCAGGAAGTGAGACCCTAACACAAAACATTGCAAGACAAATTTACTCAGTAAAAATGAGGATAATATTGCTGTCTTAGAACTGGAGGGGTTTGTGCTTGCTTAGGCCAAATGTCTGGTGATGTGTATCATATACTTCTAGAATCATAAGAAATATGGGAGTTTCCTGGGGGGGCATTGTGCTGAAATTATTTGACAGCAGGATGTATGGATGTTGAGGTGAGTTAGCAATGGTTCTATTTTTTTCAACAGTTTCTAAGTGGAGATGCATAGTACATGACTACTCAATTTCATGGAATTTTGCAGAAATGGCTGTGATCTGAAAATGTCAGAAGCTTAAAATAAAAAAAACAATAATAACCATTAAAAAATTAAAAGTACCAAGAGTCACCCCAATATAAATACATTTGTATTCATGGAATACACTGATGTCTTTCTCTGCCTGTACTCTCTTTGTGAAAAGAAAAAAGCAGTTCAAAATAGTGTTCCTCAAAGAAGGGTCCTGGTACAAATTCACGAACTGCCAAACTACACCATCACAAGCAAGAGGAGAATCAGTCTTGATGCTCTACAGCAGCTTGTTTTCATTGATTCTTGGAATGTAATCACATTTCAGCTGTTGTTTCTGTGAGATGATTTGGAAACCCATTGAATTAAATTGTATTATACCAAGAGACTGATCTTTTTTTCACTGAAACTGCACTCAAAACTCAATTCTTATGTCTTAGAAAGATAGAAGTATTTTCTGGTGTCATCTAATAAAAATGATTTTTTGAATGCTCCTTTGAAAATTAGGTCTGTAAACCTGTTTTGAAATTCAGAATCCATCAAAGTCTCTCTCCTGTGAAATTGCTGTTTCTCCTTGAAGCTTTCCATCCTCAGGGAAAAGGTTTCCATTTGACTTCCTTTAACAAGTAACTTACAACCACTACTTTTGCAGAGCCACTTTGATTTTTGAAAGTGAAAATTCAGTTTGTATTACTAATTAGGCAAAAAATTTCTAATCTAAGCATTAGAACACACTCTATTAAGGGCTACCCACACAAGTTGGGACCTTATCCTACACATTCAGTCACAAATCCACAGTGGCTTGTGGATTGAACAACAAATACAAAACATTCTGTAATTTGTACAGATACACTCTCCAAAATGCAAGCTAAGATTTTGAAAGTAAAATAGAAAGAATTTGTCTAAATACAGAGCAGTAAAAAGTTCCCAAATCCTCCACTGCTGATCGTTAGGTATTTATGAAATAAAATTATTACTACATTACTACATTATTATTACTACATTACTACATTACTCAAGAATTTCCAGCCAACATCTGAGATATGCTATTTTCCTTCAGTAGTTATGCATCTGAAGTGAACATTTAAACTCATATTCAAGTATTTGTCAAAACAGAAGCCTTGGGCCTCTAGCAGAGATCTGTTCTGGGAATGATATTTGAAAAAAATTACTGAAGAAAGTGAAAAGTTTTTCCATCTAATTTTCTCCAACATTTCTTCTGACCTTCGGGTAATTAATGTTCTTTTGCTCTTTAGAAAATCTCTTCAGTCACCAAAGTATAGACCTTGACAGCCACAAGTGGTCAAGATCAAACCTCTCAAGCTCCTTGCCAATGATCTGTATTTACCGAGTCTGGACATGAGCCCATTGCAATGTTAATCACTTTCAGACTTCAAAAATATGCAATGGGTTAGGAGTGTGAGCATGGCCAGTTACCCAGTGTACTCATTGGATCAACCATGGAGGGGCATTAGCCTGAAATATCCCCATGGACTACAATTATCTTCTCATGCTAATTCCTGTGGAAAATGTCCTTGCAAGTTTTCCCTTTATCCTCTTTCGTTTCCCGGGTCCACCTCTTCTGATGGTGCAGGTGAACATCAAAGGAAAATAATGCTCTTGGTGACAATAATGTCTCAGGCAAGCAGAGGTCAAACTTTTCAGAACTTCATGCAAAATGCTAAAATCCTCTGCATTTTCTACAACTGAGACCACACAAGCATATATAATTACATTATGCGGATTGACAATGAAAAATTAATTTAAACTGGTGTGCTCTCAGCCATGCAATTTTAGAGTAGTCTAATTTTTCTAGGAACTATCCCTAAGGCAAGGCTTACATTGCCTAGAAAGAAAAGAGGTTTAAAATATATCAAATTTTTCAATCCTCTTTATCTGCTACTTCTCCTCCCTAAGAAGTTTCATGCCCTCAAAGGCTTTTCCAAACCACATAACCTGATGTTAAGAGTTTAGTGTATTTAGTCAGGAAATAGAAATTATGTCATTTGACTCATACAATCAATTGTAACCCAAAACAGAGTTCTAGTATTCACTGTTCAGTCATCAATAACAATTCTTGAGAATGTAAGAGGATAATACTCAGAAGAAAAAATTGTCCTGTAAATTACAAGTATAAAGCTAATTCCAGAAGTCTGTAAGCTGATTGCACATTTTCTACTGTCAAAAAGGAAAATTTTCAAGTCTTGTCATTCATAATACAAAAAAGTCCATTTTGAATATTCTTTAAAATTTTCGCCTCCAGTTTCATATATAATAATAGTCTTTCTCAACACAGAATATTTTCCTATTCTTTAAGAAAAGATCTTTTATTTTAAATTCTGCTTTAATAAAAATCTAAAAATAAGCATATTTATTTCTGCAAGCTCAGCACTTCAAAATATACCATGTAAACTACAAGTCAAATGTTTTTAGTGTAGTCAGAACTTGTATGTATTTTTATCTTTTTTTTTTGTATTGGAAATCCTTGTGGAATCTTGTAGCATTTAAGAATATCTTTTGTTTTGCTCAACAGGAAAGAACATAAGCCCTTATTAAAGATGATTTATTACTATAATAACAATAGATGTTGATTTTCTTTTCTCAGGCTGCTCTGTTTTTTTCTGGTTAAAACATTCAAAAGCAGAAGAAAAAAAGTAATGAGAAATGCACTGGTAAGATGCTTTTGAAGTTGTTGAAAAATTTTTGTAGTAACAATACTCAGCCATTCACTACTACTTCTTAGCAAAATATTTCTCTGATGTATAAATCGATTCTAAGAAAAGTGAAAAATATATTCTAGCATGGAGGATGTCAATTTAGATGCAAGATGTGTAATTTTGGTGTTTATTTCCATACACATGCACACATGCAAGCACATTTTTGCTTTGCTCACTTAGCTGACATATTAGTCCACTGATCATTTCACTAGAGGGGAGCATTTGTCTGTCATTTCCCAAAGTATTTAACACAAGAGGAATTCCTAACACACCCAATTTTATCTCCTCTGTTTTGTCTGAGGGTAAAGGGGAGGGCTGGCTTGTAGATAAGATCTCATGAATCACTCTGAGAACTGCAGAGCAAAGTCAGATATATTGTATTTCCTAACGTGAGAGCCACTGGGATGGATGTCCTCCTGTACAGCACAGCAATGATTCACTGGAGCACAGGCAGGGCTTCAGCCCCTTGGCCACAGTTACACCCCAGGAACTGAAGAAACTGTACAGTGAGGCAACAGCTTTAAGCAAACAGCACCAGGACGTTTATAATCTGTGCTCTTGGTGATTCAGCAGAGAATAAATGCCTTACTCCCTGTGGGCCACCCAGGGCACGTCACCCTTTGTGTTCCTTGGAGGAGTGACTTTGGGAGCCACGAGCAAACCCTGTGCACTGACACTTTCTGCTGTGACAGAGCTGCAATCCCAGCAGGTTCAGAAGGTTTTCCCTTGCCATTTCTGTCCCAAATATCCCTGCATGGTACAGATATTGCATCCTGGGATAGATGGCTTCCCCATGAGCCCAGGCCCAACAAAAGCCAAGCTGTTGTATATCCACCGGAAAATCAAGGGCAACTGAAATGGTTGAGCAGCTTCTAAGGAACTTTGTAAAAAGTTTTCACCCAAAGCCTATCACATACCCTTACCACATTTGACTATAAGTATTTATGAATACAGGAGACTTCTTCTAAACTAAGTATTTTTTATTTGCTGAAGTCCCTTTTGTAAGAGTGGGTCTGTGACCTAACTTTCAAGAGACTGTGTTTAGGGAATTATAGAGCTAGGAAATGTACTTCACCATGATTATCTCTAAATTGCAGTAGCTGTGGCATTTCAAATACCAGGAAAAATCCTGCTCCAGAATTTCTTTTTTATTAGAATATATTGAAAGATACTGCTTGTCTAAGATAATAAAAATCTAGTACAAGAATAAGATTCATGGGCTGATGCAGTGCCATATCCCTGAAAATAGCATTTCTTCATTTGAGCACACATGGAACAATCTGGGTTTTGACAACTTTTGGTGTTTTACCTTTCTGTCATAGGGCAGGATGGAAAGATGTTTCAAAAATATGGTCATTCTCATGACATGAAATCATTAGTTTTATTTTAATAATTATACAAAACACTTAGGGTCTAAGTTTTTTTTCCAAAAATAAGAGTTTCATAGTAACCTGTGAAAAATACCTCCTCTCCAATGTTTCTTTACCAGGAATTAAATAAAAATATCATGATAAAAGGATTGCCAAATTTTGGTTTCGTAAGCATCAATTACTCCACCTTAATTTTAGAAACCTGATGTTTGTTTTGGAAAAGTAAAATATTTGAACCTTAACAGGTTGCAAAATTATTCTTTATCTTACATTCTTGATTTATCTGGGCTATCCATCTGCACTTCTTGTTCCTGACATTTATGGTATAATTGAAACTCATCTAATTGACTGTAGTTATTCCAAGGACATTTCCTGTAGTTTCATTCAGTGAAACATGAGCTCCTGAGCCTACTTTAGTGATTAACTTGTATAATTAATGTTTGTTTGCTGGGGGAAAAAAAAAATTGTTTCAAATTTTTCCCTGTTGGCCACTGGTCAAAGCAATGATTTTCTTTGAGAGTAAATCACAATAGTGGTATATTCTCTGGAGAATTTTTAAAAGTGCAATATTTAGTTTCTACCATCTAAACAAATCTCTACACCACTAATGAGTTTGACTGCTTTTGAAGGACTCAAATCTTTTGTCATGCAGAGTGGTATAACTAAATTATGACTAAAAATAACAGCAATAAAGAAAAGCCCTCCCCAGTTTGCTGTGTGGCTTTCTTCCCTAGTTTGTGCGAAATCAGACTCCCAAAGAACTTATCTTAGATAACTTAGTCCCAATTCACCCTATGCCGAAACAAAGCATTGCCTCAGACCTTAAAGACATTGATCTCATCAAGGCTCATAATGTACAAGGAATTCCCCCACAAAAGAGCAACAGCCCACCATACTGAGCTGCTGCTCAGATCTAAAGCATCGTTTTTGGGTGTATCTTCTGAAGAAACAGCTTTTTGAGCCTCACTCATGGTATTCTACAGTCAGCAGTGCTTTTGCTCAAGGATTGAAAGTGTCCCTTCAGAGTGTTCCTCTCAAGCAACACTGAGAGGAGCAATCAGTAAAATATCTGAGGAATTCCGAAAGGAAAACAGAAAAGCTATGATCTGCAAATTAATTTGTTGTAATCTTCTTCTGTTAGAGACAGGACTCACACAATTATTTCAGCTAAAACTGGTGCAGCTTTGGATGGTTACAACTTCCCCCCCTTAACCTCCATCTTCAGAGGAGTAAATCACTTTTTGTATGGGATACAGCATGCCTTAAAACCCAGATCTGAAACCTTAGGTTTCAAAATAATGTTCATGGAGACTGAAAATACTTAGATACGTAATGGTAGTTTACTAAAAATTGTTTTGGAAGAGATAAAAATTTTGTTTGCCTTGTACACCACCCTCTTCTTAAATAAAAGGGAAAAAATCACCTGAAGAATAGGCAACGTTCTGGGTGCAGTTTTGTTTGTGCTAACTTTTTAGTGCAGCAACTGGAGCTTGTCACCATGGTAAACAAGCAAACAGTCTGCTGGTTGGCCCGTGTAGCAGCTCCCGTGTTTTCTTTCCTACTTTGGGTGTCTATTGGACTTGCAGGAAACAGAGCTGTCTACATTACAAAAATAAAAGATTAACAGGTACTCACTGGAATGAGATCTCTTCAGAACTAAACACTAATAGAGGTTGAAGTTAATTATGCATTTAACTTCTGGTTAATGTCTAACCAGCCAGGGGACTGGGTGTACTCTTGTCATTTCAACAAAATATACAGGGTGACTCATCGAAGCAATGGATTAGCCCTATCTTGGGTCCACACAAAGGTTTGCTATTTCATGCTCAGGAAATACAAGCTGTCAAGAAAGGTAAATGGTCCATACACCCCATTCTATTGACAATCCTTGAAGTAACTCTGGTGTTCTCAAACTCTTTGAGAATTAGATAAGATGGTCTTGAAATAAAACCTGGCAAGAATAATTTCACTTAGCAGCAGCTATTCTAAAACTCTTTCTTGAGACATCTCTTTAATTTCTTCATAATTTCCACTTGGACTTTACTTGATTAAACTTAGCTTTTTCTGCCTCTCTTGCTAAGCCAGTCCTCACATGGCTCAGATGTTCCTGATTCTTCAGAATGGATAAACTGCCTTTGTCGCTGTATGAGCTAAATATGTCTGAGGACCATGAGCATGAAAGGACCCTGAACTCCATTCTCTATTCCTATGAACTCAAATATTGGATTCTCAAGAGATCATCTTTGTTTTTAAATTTGCATGATCACTGGTTAATTAAAGTCCTACTTTGCAGAGTTTTTCTTGTTGCTTAAACATGTGGGATATAGCTGTGCTATTTCTTTTGTCCTTAAATTCCGCTTTGAGATTGGTGTTCACAAAATACAGTTTGAATGGTCCTTTCAAAATCCAGACAAAAAAGTATTTTACTAATCCCCAAATTTTCTAAATGTCTCATTCAAATCACTCAGGGGTATAACTTCTCAGTTGTTGCTTTGTGACCCATGATTTAACTTCTTTTCCTTTTAAAGTATCATTTTTCAGAAAATCATGAGGGATATTAGCTGATTAAACTTCACATAACTAGCTGTGTTGCTGGTGCTATAACTCTTATGGACCTCAACTTACTGCTGGGTCATTTCAATTCTCTGGCTTAAACCAATGAGAAAACACTGCAAACGTGTTTTCTTTTTTTGTCTTTTTTTCGCTTCTTGTAAAAAATAAAAACTATAAACGATATCATAAAAAACGATGTAAAAAATCTAAACAATACCTAGACAATGATAGCTGGATAGCTGGAGGGTTATCAGAGATTAAGACCTTTGTAAATAACTCATATATGTTTTCTAATGTGAGTATAGGGACTCAGTTAAGAATGATAAGTTGAAGCAAAACCATTTTGTTTTTTCTAACAAAAATGGGGGAAAAGTAACTACCAACTGCAGAAAGCTGAGCATATTTTGCCTTGTACACAGCAATCTGAAGATTAAATTTTGGTATAAGTCTTTTTTTCTGTTCTATATCAGACCATTTTTTTGTTTCTGCACATGTATGTTTCAGCAAAACATGAGTCAATATTTAATATAAAAGTCTGACTGTTATTGGTATCAGTATTATAAATGTTTGTCTAATGCATTAGGCAAACTATTGCAGGATTTGGTTTCATGGCATATAAGGCAAGAAGAACAGTGCTTGCTGAGATTTTGATCTTATCCTTATGAACATTAGCTCTTTCTGCTTCTCAGAGAATCTGCTGCACAGAAAAGCAATGATCACAAGCTGCTTCTTGGAAAAAGTGGAAAATCTTTAAGAGGTTGGGAGAAAAGGTGGTACGTGTTTCTGAACTGTGTTGAAACATCTCCTACGCCTTTTCTCCTCCCTTTACTACGAGGATGTTTCAACCCTCCCAGGTGGTGGGAAATATTTGGAAGGGGAGTTCCTTTGTATACTTAGCAATGTGGGAAAGCTATGAGAGGGGTGTTCCCTGAAAGCAGTGACTCATCCCCCTGTGTTGAATACAGGCTTTGTTTACTGTGGAACTACTGAAATAAATACGTTTTTATTTAGGCATAAAACTTTCATTATATGTACCTTAAATTAAAAAATCACAAAACTACTTGAAATGATACACCTACTTGTTTCAGGAATGGTCCTCAGTCGTTTTGCACTTTTTCAAGCAGAACCCTTGTTTATACAGGCTCTGGATGTGTTGGCACTTATTCCAAGTCTTAGCAAAATTTATAATCCTTCCCTGATAACAAAATTCTGAACATTCCTCCTCTTTGCTGGTGGTTAAGGGAGATACCTCTCATTCTGCCCTGCCAGTTAATTGTTAGAGATTTTTTCTCAACTCCCAGAGATGGAATTACTGATATCTCTGGTTAGCCAGATGATGCTAGATCTCGAGTGTGTTCTCTGATTTGCAGGACTGAATCTAAAGAGCTTATTGCTTTGTAATGCCAAGGTTAAGTGATTTCAGGTAAGCACTTTCACTGTTATTGAAAACGCTCCATTTTGTTTAAAATGTGAGAAAGCTTGCAGGAGACTTCTCTCTCTAGTTTCTAAGCTATTAAGGTTCTCCCTAGGTCCAATAATTATTTCATTATTCCATACAAGAGGAAGCAGAGTTTGACAAAAGAGTCTTTTTTTTCTCTCCAATGACTATAAAAGGAGTTTAATCCTTTGCCTTTGTCTTCTTAATTCTTCCTGAATTAGTCACCTAATTTAGATGATGTGAATATTTTGTGTGTTACTGAGGGATGAAAATTCCAGCTGGTGTCCAAACACCTGAATGTTGATATTGTAATTTAGATTTAAGGGCTTGCCTGATATCTAAGCAGTACACATAAGGGTGTTTCCACAAGAAATTCTTTATTTAGATAAAATTACTGTGATTCGGACTAATGCAAACCAAAATATCTTAACGAAGATCAATCTACATGTTTTACATTTTTTGTAGGGTTTGTACTGTGTGCGACATATATTAAAAATAATCTCACATATCTTCAGCTGTCTTTACATTTCTTTGGGTGTACATATCAGGATACATATCTTTAGGTGTGTGTCCAGTCAGGGAGCTTTTTCTTTAGTAAATAGATAAAGCTCTAATGATTTTGCTACCCAGCTTAAGACAGGTACCCAAAACAACTAGAATAGGTTACACTGAAATTATTTTGTCCATTGACCAGTGAGAGAGTTCAGAAAATTAACAAAGTAAGATTTATATTACAGTATAAACCGAGGTTAAGTGAGATGTCTCTTACTGCATATTACAGTTCGGAGGTCTCAGTTCCACTATTTAAATTCTGAATAGGATCAATACACATTCTATAAAAACCAACCGGTTTTATAGAGGACAACCTGTAGTGAAAGAGCTTGCTGTCTTGAAAACAAGGTTTACTAGATCTCAAAAATATCAAATGTGGTAGAGCAGTTTAAATAGACAGGAGCAAAATTGTCTATGACTGTCACAGTCACAGTCTGTGAGAAGAACAGTTTGTAAGGCTAAAAGTGTGTGCAGTGGAAGAGTGTTCCTTTATAATTTGCAGCTGCAAGCTTGATTAAATTCAGATAAATGATTTAGTATTTACAGTGAAGTTACACATGAAATGCAAGAATGGTGAAAATATTTTAAATTCTCTCCTGATCTGAATAAGCTTTCCAGCATTATGTAGGTCCCAAGAGAAAGAAATAAACAGTGATATTCAATTCTATAATTTAATTTGCTAAAAAATTCTTGGAAGGAACATACCAGAATTATGAGGCTAATTTTTAATATGCTGGCATAACAAGCAATAAATTGACTTGATAAAGAAATCTGTTGCCTCCCTCTTTTTAAGCTAGAAATCAGTTGTTTTCTTCCCATTTGTTAAGCTTAAGTAATAACATTATAAGTATTTATCTCATCTAAGTAGACTGATATTTTCCAGGTCAAACAAGTTCCATCATACTGTGATTGGTTCAACCTTCTCTTAAAACTTAAAACTGATTTTAAGGAAATCAGCCTGAAAGGAACTCATTCTGAATTGAAAACCTAATTCTGTTTCTCTCACTTGTAGATTAACAGTTCCATCAGAGCTGTAACTTTGCTCCTTTTATGGCCTTTATGAATAGACTGTTGTTTGCTGGCCACCAAAGACACAACCTAACTTTTTTTCAAGCTTCTAGAAAAAAAAACCACAATGCAATACTGAGAGTTTCTCCTTTTGCACAGGAAACCCCATTAATAGCTTGGTTCACATATTAAAGTCAGAGTCACAGCATGTCAAATCCTTTATCAGTCACACATCAATTCCCCTCTGAAATCCTCAATTACATAGCTCAGAGCACAATCCAACAAGAGAAGCTCTGTAATCAGATGCAGTGAATGTTTACTGGAGTATACGTGTGCCTGTGTGTATTTATATACTTATATACGTATGCTAATTTTAATATTTCCATTATAAACAACAACAACTTGCCCTATGCCTATTTATAATAATCACAAAATGTTCAGAGATTCAGCTAATAACACATTAGCACTTGGCCAGCTGGAGAATTTGTGAAGGCTGCCAATTACTTAGAATTCTTCTAAAAAACAATAGTTTCTCCCCCTCCTGAAATATATGGAAATGGGCTATTGTTAAAATGCTGCTGTACTGAAATGGCACCTGGGCTTGCTATAACGTGGAACAGTGCATTCCAAGAGAGAAACAAAGCTACATGGAACTCCATGTCCCAACCCATTCTGTGCAGAGGCTATGAATCTATCCAAGAAAAAAGAAAAGAGGGGGGGGAAAATGTGACAGGGCAGCTATCTTCACTGCTTTTATTTGGACCATGTTTACCTTTTACTTATTTTACCCACAGTACCAAAACATTGAGCAGGGTTGGTGAAACAATGAAAATGCTATTTTTTTAACCATCGTTCATGGGATCTACATATACACTAATACAAGAACTTGCCCTGAGGGCTCAGCAAGTTCTGTGCTAACAACTTAACACATTCCTGGGGTCACTCCCTTTATTCCTTTCAGCCACCAGTTTTCCAGTTTCCCTTCTACTGTATTCAGTAATTGGGACAATCCATAGATTTTGATTGTGCAAGTCGTGAGCTGGCAAACAAGATTTTAGTCCTAAATTTCCTCATAAATCTCTCCTAAATTCATGAAATAGACAGTTTTATAGGCTGTAGAAAGGCAAGTTATGGCAAACCAAAATGCCACTGCTGTGGTATGAAGAGCAAAGTGGAACTTTAAATATATTTATTCAAATGAGTAAAGGATTATTTTTCTTTAGTTCTCACTGCAGTAGAAATTTCAAATTTCTATTCTATGTCAGCAAGTGTTTTTGATTGCAAGAGAATGTCAACTTTCCCACTGCTTCATTAAGATTTATGATCACATTTAATTGCAAGACACATCCTTAAGGACAAATACAATGGGCAGAAACTACAAAAATCAGTATATTGGTCTGAGTTCTTCTCTAGCTGTCTACACATATCACAACAAACCCTCATTTTATAAAATACATATTAAACTTATTTAGGCATAAATCCATTCAGACACATTGATATTCAGTTGCAGAACCAGTATTGTGATCCATAAGGCTGAAAGGTCATATAAAGGATTTATGCAAAATTATTTCTCCAGTGTCCGGAGATTTTAGGATTGGATTTTGGTTGAATGTGTGTGCATGTAAGATGTTTATATTCCTGATGTTCTTGTAGTGGGATCTCAGGTTTTGATTTATTTTCTACCTTAGTTTCAATTTCTACTGCAAGAGTTCAAGAAGTGTTTGGGCATTACTTTCAGGCATGTGGTGGCATTCTTGGGGCTGCCCTGTGCAGGGCCAGGAGTTGGGCTTTGATAATTCTTGTGGGTCTCTTCCAGCTCAGGATATTCTATGATGTATTTGGAATCACTCCAGAAGAAGCTTTTGACTCAAGCCCACCTCTAGAACGCCTTACTTAAACTAATGTATCTTCTTACAACACATATATGAAGAATTTTGGGTCTTCTAGAAAACACTTCTCAGTCTTTTAACCATGTTCAGAAGCACTCATTGTGTTCACTGCAACTGGCACAAAAGATGAGCATGACAGCATTTCTTTCTACAATCTCTGTGGCTAAAAAAACCCAAAACAAACCAAAAAAAATAAAAAAAAAACAAACCCCAAATTGTCCTGAGGTATTGTAACATGACTTTTTTTTTCCTGGAAAAAAACATAAATCTGATCAAGGCCAATTAAAGAGATTAGAGTTAAATGATTTACATGCTGTAATAAAAAAGTCTGCTGCAGTCAGCATTCAGATCTGTTTATCTGCAAGGCTTTCCCATAAATGTCTTTTGCCAAAAAGTACTGGAATGACCTCCAAGACAGGGTGCTTAACTTGACTGTACTCTTGCTTCTATTTTAATTAGACTTTAAATGGTAAATATTTACTAATTGCCCTCTGGGTAAATAATTAAGAAGTCTTGATCTGTTTTGCTAGAGTTCACCTGGCAACACTTGCAGATCACAATCTCGACAGGTTTACCTTAATTAAATGTCCTCTTCCTGTATCATTTTTAGAAGCAGAAGTTCCTGAGATGTGCAGATTAGAAATGTGTGGAAGGAATAAACCCAGCAGGGCCTCAGCCATGCCAGCCTCTCCACATTACTTGCTCCAGTGGGAGTCTGATTTCAGGTTTATTGTACCCATAGACTCCTCATCACATCCCAGTGGCCCCCACTGGGGTTTCCATGTTAACTGCCTCTGTGGCCTCAGTTAGGGACATCAGGGAATATTGCAGGATGATGGCCAGGGAGCTGGGGACCACGTGGGACTCCCACTGGGGACACTGGGGACATCCCCAGCCCTGGCACTGGGCACCTCCCTGAGCACCAGGAGGGGCCCGGGCTGGGGGTGGCTGAGGGGCTGGGACCATCAGCAGGGATCGACAGCCCAGGGGACTGACACAGGTCCTGGGTCATGGCAGGGGGGCTGTTCCCAAGGAACTGGGCAAGCACAGGGGTGCCTGTGGTGCCCTCAGGCCCGACAATCCACAGCAAAGCTGTGCTATCACAGGTGACAGCCACCTGTCACCTGCTGGCTTTCATTTCTTTCAGCTTGTCCACGTCTGGGCAGATTTTTCCTGTGATGGGCATGATCAGATTCCTACATGAAAATCAAATCTCTCACCAAGTGCAGAGTCTTTTCAGGGCTGTCAGGAGAAGCAGATCTCCTCAAAGAAAAGATCACAGCAAATTTTTGTCTCAGTGCTATATATTACAGGAGCAGCAGCAGCTGAACAAAAAAAAAAACAAAAAAACCAAAGAGTATTTTAAAGGAGTAAATAAATGCCTAAAAGAGCTAATAGATGGTCACTGTGCTTGCTCAATTATTCAATGAAAAGGCATAGTTGGACTGTAGGGAGTTTAATGAAATTATTTGCTCAACAAGAATTTTGCTTTAAAAGGGAATTGTGAGGTTGATTAAAGTTCAGGATAGAAGTAAATTCTTTTAATGTCCGGTTAAATCAATAAGACTGTCACATCTGGAATATTACAATAATTTTAAATGTAGTCTCCCATAAAAGTTTGAGTGCTAGTTTATTAGATATACAAGGAAGAATGAAAATAAGGATTGTTTAGTTTAAAGAAGAAATCAACAGAAAGTAAAAGAAGATAGAGATATGCAATGAATAATTGAAGAATGTTACTGTGGAAGCATTATAACCTTTTGTCAGGCCTTATTTAATGGAATTTCAAAGCAATTAGTTATTAACATATAATGGGAACAACCACAAAACATAAAAGACTGCATTAAAAGCCCATCTACCTATGTTTCATGGCATACCACAGATAATAATCTAGAATTTGTAGAGAATAAGCTCTCCTGGTGTTTAAACTATCTTTTAAATCTGTAGCATGGAACAGTTTACAGTCAGTTATGATTGTAATGGATGCATGGATGCTAAGAGAGAGTGATCCAAGCTAACAGAAAATTGTCTCTCACTTTAGTGACTTAGGGCATTTCGCAAAGCATTTGAAGTTCTAAGATTCTTTCCTCCTTGGATCATGCTTATTTTTTCTTTGGTCAAGTATTAAATAAAAAAAAGGGGAAAAGTAACAAAGAAAGCTATGCCAGTTAGATAGCTCTTTAATTTTATCCTACACTTATAAATAATATAAAATCATAGTAACTGTATGTTATACTTCATGGATTTCTTTTTGTTTCAGAACAGAAGCACTAGACAACATCTGATGTATCCCAGTATGAAAGACATGCTATTAAATTATCAGTATCTGCAATGCAATCCAGTGACACTGAAAAGAAAGACAAGAAAAAAGATGACAAGCCTTGTCAGGGCTTCTCTAGTGACAAGGGCTTTCTTTCCCAGATGAGATGAAGACATAAAAAATATGCTACTAAAGACATTTATAGCATGATTTTATTAATACAGTGAAATGATTGATCAGAGAATAGAATAATGTGCTAAAGTGTATTAGAGTCAAGAAACATGTTTATGACCATTTCCCTTCCCAATATGTGTTAAATGCAGATGCAAACAAATTCTATATTAAAATATTTACAACATTGTTCCAGTATAATCTATCTTCTCTATTGCAGCTTCTGATCATTTTGGTGATAGTGTTGGGATTTTGGGGCCAAGGATGTTAGAGTTTCCTTTTCTAGAAGCATAAAAGAACCAGGAAAAAAAAAAAACAGTCTTGATTGGCAAAAATACATGGAAGGGGATAATTTCTCCCTTGACACATCCACAATTTAAGCAGACATCTGGGCAGGAGGAAAATAAAGGAGGCACTAAAGAGGGTCACAAAACAGGTCAGTGGCAAATCTGTGAAGAGAAGCCAAGCATCATGTCATCAGCCCTAAGGCCTCTGGGCAAGAACAGCTTACTTGGGAAATTTCATTGATACCTACATGCTTTTTATCAAAATCCACTCAACTGAAATAATATTTTGCTCTAATTCTCTTAGGCCAATCAGGCATGCCAAGATAGTTCATGGCTTGAAACTGTAATACAGTGCTGCAGCTGCCTCCAAAAAACACCAGAAAAAATGTGTGGGTGTTGGGAATAGTGGGGGCTGTTAGAGTTCTCCTGTGGGAATATGAAAGATGTTGCATGACTGCAACTCCTCCCTTGACTGCTGATCCAGCCTGTAATCTGATCTTTGAGCAACCCTGCTTTCAGCCACCCTGTCTCTAATTATTCATCCCCTCCCAGGGATTTTAAAGTCTTAATTTAGACAGGTGACCATGCAATCAATAGCCAAGGAAACACAACTGTGGCAACCCGGGCAGAGTTTGGGTTAGTTTTCATTAAACAAACCATTGCATGCCTTGTGGAGGGGAAATGGGGCTTTTTTCTTTATTGGACTTCTTCCAATACTTCTAAATGGCTCAAGACAAAAACTTGCAGCTCAGAGTGCGTGGGAAATTTGTGTTGAAGTCTCTGTGTGATTTGCATAAGGTTGTTATATGACCCAATAAGTGTGCAATCTACTTGTGTTCTGGTTTTAATTAGGTATGGACAGCCTGTTTCCAAAATAAATAGCACTTCCAGTGACAGAGGTCTTTATCCTTCCAGGCAAAACTCAAGCCAAGTTCTCAAATATGTTTTATGTCTTTGCTTCTACCTTTTGGATTTCTTGCTAGTCAAAAATAGCGGTGCCATATTTTATGTGTTGTGTACTTCCAGCTGTGTCCCAAAGGGTGAGCATGAAGACAGGAGGAAGTCTGTTCATAAATGGGTTTTTTTCTGTTTGATTTTTTTTTTTAATTCAATAAATAAGTTATCTGGTCACCTGACATACCTTCTTTAAACCTTGATCTGTCAACCTGCTTTACTTACTCCTACAAAATGAATAGAAATTTACAGGAAAATGGTGGTATTTTCTCGAGCTATTGTAATAGAAGATCTCATCCCAAGTTTTAAACTCAAGACATTACTGCTACTCTTGCTATAGCAAACAAATCAATAAATATTTTCAGTTATTGTTCATCAGTTGTTTCTTATGCAACAATTTTATAAAGGATGTGGTTTACAGATCAATCTTATTACACATAAGTTCAAAATGTATTGTAATTTATGTGTGATTTGTTTCTCTTGTTAAAAAACAGTTTCAATGACCAAAAGTGGGATCTTTACATCTTCATGGATATTTTGCAAGTGTTTTTTTTTTTTTCTCTTGCTTTGCTTGTTTTGAAGCTGACATAGTTAATAAGTACTAGAAAAGGAATTATAGATTGAGTGGTAATGTCAGTAAGGGTTTATATAATTTTAATTAAAATAATGCTTGTTCTTTCATTTTCAAGAATCTCAGAGTAATAGATGCTTTTTATTTATTTTGACAGTACTGTTCTCATCAAAGCCTGTGTTGATATTTTCTTCAATGTCAAGAAGTGCAGTGTTTGTTTTCAAGACTCCCAAAACATTAAATATGTGGGAGAGAGTGAGAGGTGAACAAGGAAGAGCAGGCTAAAGTAGATAGATTTACAATCAGAGGATTGGAAGGGCATCATGAGAATATTTTCCTATACTAAATGGCCTATTACAGAGGCTTAAAAACGAATGCAAGAACAAGGTGAGCACTGGGTAATCCTCTTTTCCTCCACTCTTGCAATTTCTGGGAATCAGCAGCTAAATGCCTTCCTGACCCAAAGACTTTATCTACATTCTTATTTTAATATTCACTAATGGATATGTTCAGCACTAAATTGTGCAGTTCGTTCTTGTACACATTACACTCTTCTCCATGATAATAATCTGTAGCAACACCCTCCACTGTGCAGTAATGCAGCAGGTTGGACTCTTTCTGTGTGTGTGTTGGGGCAGGTGGGTATATTACGAAAAGTCATATCTTGGAAAAAAACCCCTTGCAATGGTACTACAATTCGTACCTCTGGAACTTACCTTTATATCTTCTTTTTTTGTGTGTGTTCATAAGATCTGAAGCAAAGAGGGGAACATAACATGTAAATGGTGTGTATTGGGTCTGGCTGAGATAGAGATCATTTCCTCACACCAGCCCTCACAGTGTCTGGTATTGGCAGCCAGAAAGGTGCTGAGAACCCTCCAGCTGAGTTGGGTGCTGCTGAGCAGTGCCTCCACAGCATCAGGGCTGCTTCTCCATCATCCCTGCTCACCAGCAGCCTGGGGGTGGGCAAGGCCTTAGGAGGGGACACAGCCAGGACAGCTGACCCCAGCTGACCACAGGGATATTCCAACCCATATGGCATCTGCCCAGCAATAAATGCCATCAGAAAGGAGGAGGTACAGGGAGTATTTGTTATTTTATTTGTGTTCTGGTGAAAAGGCTACCCGTACTGAAGCCCTACTTCCTGAAAATGGCTGGACATTGCCTGCTGATGGGAAGCAGAGAATAAAGCTTTTGTTTTCTATGATTCCACTCACAGCCTTTAATTTTGATTGTTTAAACTGCATTTATCTAGACCCATAAGCTTTCCTCCATCTTTTCTACCCATACCCATCTCCTGCTGAGAAGGGGAGTGATAGAGCGGCATGGTGGACACCTGGTATCCAGGCATGGTAAACCCATCACATGGTGACATAGCCCTACTGTAGCTTCTGTCATGAATTATAAAAGTAGGAAAAGCTGGCTCAGAGTTCAAAACTGTCAGGTAAAACCAGAGAAAGACAAACCATACCAGCAGCATATGTGCTCAAACACAATCTGTGTCAGTTTAAGTGAGTTCCATTCAGTAAATCAGCTAATAGGAGATAATATGGCAGTGCATTGCCTTTGACAACATAAATTAACCTCTCAGTTCACTGATGAGAAAGAACTTATGATACATTCCTGCTATAATAGTATACAATCAGAATAATTTTTAAGTTGATGGGTACTGCTCAGAGACACCTCAAAAAGATAATCTTTATTTTTCATAGTGATCCAATCCATATTCCTTTTGACCTATTTTGCAGATGTGGAAGGAAATGAAAAGATAAATTGAAATCCTTGTTTCCTATTTGATTAAGGCAGAGCTCTTTCTTCTGTTTAGGCAATTGAATGCTCTCTTAGTGGGTGAAGGTGTAAGAAAATATTGACCATCTGACTTTCCTTTTAATTCTTTAGATATCCCCTTCTGGTATAAGCCTAAAGCAACTTCACTAGAGTATCTTGACAATACAATCCCATCCTTTGTGTATATCTACCTATTTCTAATGTTCAAGTCTTGATTTATTTTTTATATGCCATTCTTGAGCAAAATACTGCTTTTCATATTAATCATTGAGTTGCTCAGTTGCTTTCCCTCTGTTTGCAAGATGGATGCACTTCTACGGTGTTCTCTATTTGTAGAAGGTAGAGCTGATTGAGCTGATAGAATTTAGCAGCCTAAATATATACTGTGATGAATAGCATGGACATATCTCTCATCGTTATTAAAAGGGTAGCAGAGAAAAAAAAATTAGTTACAGATTAAATTTTCTGTAAGTTGTTCTTTATTTCTTCTAATGATACCAAATGTGTTAATTAGTCATAAATTTACCTTTCAGAGAATGTCAAAAACTAAAACACTGATAGCGTGAACAAATTGATCCTAAACTTTTATCTTAATAGCCCTATTTGATACAAATTTGAGGTTTGAACAAATGGCACCATCCTACAGATGTAGCTCTAACACAGTATGTGGTTTATGCTGAGCCATTAGAGCTATTAAAGCACATTAACATTAAGTAGTGTAATAACATGAACTGTGCCTCCTGCATTACTGAAATGCTTCTCTCCTTAGTACTTTTATTGTGGAATTCTGTATGATTTATTACTGTGCACCTGAGATAATTTCAGTATTGCACATTTGATCATTTTGGTCTTGATTGGGTTAGTCATAAGTCTCTGAAGGAAATTTGGGTTGATTAAATAGCTATTTCAGGCTGAACAGGTGAGTTCATCTGAACTATGGAAGCACTGACTACCATTTTACCAGACTGCAATCCCAATAGATACTCTATTATTACTGTACTGAGTGATTTTAGATGAATAATTTGGGGAAAAAAAATGGAATACTTGTAAGTGATGAACTTCTTTGCTTCACATGTTTTTTTTGTGGTTTGTTTTTCAGTTTCCTTTTTTTAGAGATGTCATGACTTATGCCAACATAATTGAGTGACAGAGTGAACTTAACGAAAAACAAGTGAGTTGATATAATTTCCCTAAAGGAGCTTAGCAGAGAAGTGACAGCATTAAAATGAGGTTTTCCTGTTTCAGTCCAATCATTCTTCAGTACAGTATCTGTTGTTTTCAGTTTTGTATCTGACCCTCTCGTAGTTGAGCTTTATGATAAAGTTGGAGAGTTGAAGTTTAGTCTTTTAATGGGAACTTTAATATTGGTATTTTTTCCTAAGTATTGCTGAATGTCTCAGATAAAATACTAAAAAATAACAGTATATTACACCTGACCAATGGAAAATCTTTTCACCTGTAAAAGTATTGATGTTTTCTTTTTCCTTAAATCATGAAATAAAGTCTAGCTCTAGTGACAATATAGAGTGTATATTCTTATTTCATAGAATGAGTTCATCATAGAATTTAAAAATTGGATAAGACTCAGTTACTTTTCCTTTCAGAACTGGGCTGCACTCAAAAACCAGAGAGCAAATTGATTCTTAGCCATCTGACATTCAGTGCTGAGGATAAAGCTCCCCATGGAAGATTTCTTTTTAAAAATCTAGAAATAATGTTCCTTCTAATATATCTTAGGCTACCTTGCCAGCCTTTGGGTGCACACTGCACACTGTTGATTTATTGACACCACAAAGGGAAATAGACTTCCCTATGTCCGGATTTTGGCCACTTAAAGACAGCAGAAGAACTGTGTTTTATATGATGCAACACATTACAAGAAGGAGTTGTACTTTATCTACCTCTTCTGTTTGTTAAGAGGGAATTTCCTCTCTGTAATTCACAGGGTGAGCCAGTTCCTTGCAATGCTGTTGTTTGCATTGAATTCATTAAGTCATTCATGAAGACGTATATTAAAACTCTGATGCTCTAAATACATTAGATTTATATAATACCTTAATGATATGAATAGTTAAGCACAGTATTAAAGTGAAAAGAAAAAAATTGATTCAAAAAGAGCTTACCAATAGTAGATCATGACAGGCTTTTTCTGATTAAAAAAAACCCAAAACAACAGCAACAACAACAACAACAACAAAAAACTAAAAAAAAAATCAAAATCCAACCAAAAAAAAAAAAATAAAAAAACCCCCCC
>VWYP01024489.1:376719-453509 GCA_013400435.1 Pycnonotus jocosus
AAAAAAAAAAAAAAAAGAAACCTTGGAATAAATGGATGAACCAAGCAATGCCACCAATGTGGAAAATTACTGCATTTAAGAACGATTGTTTTTCACAGTCCTTTTTTCACAGTCCTGATAAGGTTCCTTGTATATATTTCTTTATCATAGTAAGTTCTCAAGTCCATGTTGGATGGGGCTCTGAGCAGTCTGCTCTGGTCACAGCTGTCCCTGCCACAGGCAGGGGGTTGAACCAGAAGATCTTTAATGTCTCTTCCAAACCAAACCATTCTGTGATTCTATGATCAGTCTCATTGCAGCATATTGGATTATTCACCTGAGATTGTTGAGCAGTGTGGCTTGTCACTTGTGATTCTACTTTTCCTTAATAACTCTACTGATTCAATGTAGATACAAAAAACAGCACAAATCCACTTAGGAATAAATCACAAATATCATATTATTACCCCAGGTCCTTCATGAGTTTACTATGCCTCACTTGCAAACTCTCCTATCCTTTAATGTACTTAAAAGTAATTTCTGATTTGCAATCTTCAAACACTAAAGATGTACAGAGATGTGATTGTAAAAAATATATTGTGTTTGGGTAGCAAAAAAAGCATGTGAAATACTCTTCAAGTAATTTGTGATTCTCTGATTTCATCTTCCTCACCCCTGCTCTATCTCATTTTGATTCACTTGTATCCTTCTCCAATGTTTTGCTCATATCCTTGTCCCTGACTCCTTTATTCTCCACCACTCTCTCACTGAGCTCTTACTCATTGCATTTGTACTCAGAGTGAACTTCAGAATATTTTACAAATCCCTCAAGGTATTTTTTGTCAGTGGCAATCTGATAGATCATTAATAACAACAACACAGCAGGCACCACCAGAATTAAGGAAACATTTCAAAAAATAAATCACAAGTGATGATATTTGAAGACCCTAAAATGGAAGTTAATTAGACACGTCAGAGACAGGGTTGTGTCTTGTAAGGGGAGGATGTTTGTTTCCCTTTAAGCCATTCTGAGGGGTTTTGGAACCCTAACCAGAGGCTGGTAATTGGCTCCTACCTCCTTTCTTTGTTTAGTGGGGTCAGTAGATGTGATTTACCATGTGGCTTTGGAGGTAGAAACAGTTAGTATGGTAGGGTGGTCTGATCCAGATAATTTGGTTTCGTTTTGAACCAAATTAAATTCTTACCTTACTTCAACTGAGTTTCCCTCAGATTTCTTTGCCATATGCACTCGACTGTCTTTTGAACTTAAATTAAGGCTCAACTATCTGTTTCATATGAAAAAAAAAGGTCATAAAAGACATAATTGTTGTAATGAAGTTGCATTGCTGCTCCTTGGGATTTACATCAACAATTTTGCCTAATTTGTTTAGGCATATAGTGCTGAAATGACAGTGCATACCTCAAGAGAAATAACTTGAGATAAAATGATCCTAATGTGTAAGAGATGAAAAGAAATAGAAGGACAGTTAATTATCTATACACACACAGTCTGGGGCACTGTACTCTTTAAAGGGAGGACTCAGTTTCACCTGACAGCATCATGCCTCTAGAGTATATGTTGATTTTTTTTTCAACAACTTCTATTCAATAATCTCAAAAATCATTGCTAGCATTCAAAAGTAATCTTAAAGCATTCTCAATGTGATGGATATTAGAGATAGCCAGATACTGTAATTAATATTAGAGACAGCCATTCAGAAATATACAGTGGACAGGTCATCCATTGGCCCTCTGTTAAGATGCCATATTTTTTGTGCAAAGAACAAACCAAACAGGAAGAAAAGGTTAGGTTTATCAAAAATCAGAAATGGGTCTTTGAGGTTCTTGCTATTGCTGAAAGCTGTAATAGAGTACCATTTCTAGGAGGAAAAAATATAATTTTTGAGAAATTTTTGTGTTTCAAAATTTGTATTTATTCAGCTCGAACGTGTTTTCTTCTGTCTCTCTTCTCCTTCCTAATTCCCATGGCCAAAAATGCAGAGACTGAGAATAAGGAGGTGGGACTGTGAAATAAACGAAAGAAAAAGAAAAGTGCTAACAGTAGAGAATAAAAGAGTAAGATGCCATTTCCTTCCTCAATAACAGTACCTTGGCTACTCCTAGGACATTTTGATGACCCAGATACAAAATTTTTGTTTTTCCATACAGGCAAAACAAAAAGCTGAACAAAGCAAAAGTTTCAGCATTACTTATCAAATTTGTCTTTTAAAATTAGCCTGATTTATTCACTGAAAATGACATCACTGTTCTACACATCATTTTGTTTTTCCAGTTGTTGCTGAAGCTGGCCATTCCTTTTCTTCCTTCGAACATCCACGAAGTGAGCCATCTTGAGTTTGATGGTTTACCTGCTCACAGCATCAAAGAAGGAATAATTGGAATGTTATTCTGGGATTAAAATAAAAATATTGACTGAGACTTTGTAATGATAGATACATTACAGATTGGCTGGCACTCCTGATTGATCTCTGACACTGCAATACATAGTTGTTCATAACATCTCTCCAGCAAGACTTTGGATATCATCCTTCTGGTACAAAGTCCTAGTAAAAATAGGAGAGGTAGTTAAGCAGAGGAAGGTTGTCCAGAGATGCAGCTCAGCCTTCATCCTTGAGTGTCCTCGATGTCCTGAACAATCAGGTCTGATCTCTGTCAGACCCTGCCTTGGGTAGTGGATTGTGCTGGAGACCAGCTGAGGCCCCTCCACACCTGGGCTATCCACTCATCCAAGGAGCATCTCCAGGAGCTGCTGGGTTTGGAGCTGCTCTAATCTTGTTTAGCAGATCACAGGGCACCACGTGGCATCACAGAGCCATGAGGGGCACAGACTGAGGCAGTGCCAAAGGGGGCTGGGCAAAAAACAAGCACACATATTCCACAAACTAAATATGGAAAATAAAGGAGGAGAGCAGCTAATGGAGCAGAGAAGCACATTAGTAATCCCCTTGCCAACACAGCCCTCCAATGTTTCCTCTGAAGGACAAGGGGTTAGGACATAACACTGCATTATGAGAAAAACTGGAACTCAAAACTGGGTACTTTTCAGACTCAAGCAATAAAATTAACTCTTCCTCTTCTGTAAGCACATGTGAGAAATGTTCAGCTTCCAAAAACACTTGGTCATACAAGGATAAGTCAAGAGTAAATGAAGACAGATTTTGACTCATTTTGTGAGTGAGAAAGAATTCCAGACATGATGCTGCAGCAACAATACTACTATCCCTTCACAAAGATAAACCCAGATTCCTCACATACTTTCCATATTTGACTGCATAAATATAAGTTGATTTTTTTTCTGCATAGAATGTTTTTCTTTTCACCTTTGGTTAGAACCATAGGCTGCGCTGGTGAAGTCCCAGGACAGCAGGAATCCCCACATCTCTGTGATTGGTAGGCAGGGAAACCAGTGGGAAACCTCCTGCCATGCTTTGGAACTCCAGCATTCACCTACATGCAGCACACCATGGGCTGGAGCCCAGTTTGCATCACCAGAGTCAATCCAACGTAGCTACTCAGAAGCAAGACTGAATACAAAACATGAGCCATAAAAACAGTAAGGGTAGAATTTCCTTTCCTGATATTAAAAGTCTTCATGCAGCTCATTTTATGTGTACATCTCAGAAGGGTTTAAGTGGGATGAAAGCTATGCAGTGAAGAGCTGTCTCTTTTGGCTTTATCAGATGAGTCATTAAGTCATTTTTACGAGAAAGGGGAAAACTGAGGCAGATAGCAGTAAACACAGCATGTTAATGGCTTAACTGGCTGGCTACAATTAGGAAAGAGTTTATAACTGCATGTAGGCTATCTGCATCTGCATATAACTTCATCCATTTACTTATACAGAATGCCTTTACCTTTTAGTGTTTGGAGGTTTTTGTCATTAAAAAAGAAGCTCTTTAGGCAGTGACTGTGGTTTCCTTTGTAGTGAACACTATTAAAAAACCCTCTTGCCATCACTGGCCACATTCTTGCATTTAATTTTCCTATATGGACTTGTGATAAATAACCTATTTTTTAACTGACTAGTTATTATATCTAATGGTTACATCATTTAACTGTAATAACCAACACTGAGAATGTAAGCAATAAATAGCCAGTCGTTTACTCAGTGCATTTTCCTTATCATAGCATTTGTGAATTATTGATGATATTTTCATTGATATATTAACCTATTGGAAATTAGTCATGTAAGAAATGTGGCAATTATTTCATGATCTACAGCTTGAGGAGTAAATCTGAAGTATCCTTTGCAACTACCAGTGGCCTTTTTTTTTTCTGGTAAAGAGTGTTTTTTAGGCAGAAAACATCTACTGTAAGAGGAAAAATGTTCAAAATGCATCAAAAAAGCAAAGTCTAAATGCTTCATCCAAAAGTCATTGTTTTCTTACAATGAAAATATTATTTCTCACTTTTTGATAACAATTTTTTCTTTTTTCCCATATTTTATGAGGAAAAATAAATTCTGACCAGTTATGATCATGGTGGTAAATACATAAGTTTTGCTTAGGTACACTTCTTTGTCCACGTGAAAACACTCTCTGCATCCACAAGGAACAACTACTTTCTAAAGGGAAAACTTACTTTTATTTCTTTCACATTGTCTTCTTAGATAGAATTTTTATATTAGTCTAACATGCTAGTGTTACGAGATGCTCCAATCAAGACATGAGTTTCTTAAAGCAGGCACAAAATTTTCTCACAACAAATGAACTTATTCACTGGAACAAGAGAGGCAATGCTGTCCAAAACTGTTTGTCTAACATCAGAAGAGAAACTCCAGCAAAGTGGAGTGAAAGCCACTTTCTTTTGTGAAATCTGTATAACCAGAAGCACCATAATGGAACTCCTGTCTTAGCTGGGACTTCTGAGCAAAACTACATGTGAGCTAAATGTTAAGAATAGCACAAAGAGAGAAATATTTTTAATGAAAACATCACACTCCTTTCTGTCTCTTTCTAGTGTGGCTAAATATGTGAATTATCTTGTAGGCTCAATAATTGTAACCCAATGAGTAAAGAAAAGAAAGGAAAGTACTCTTGTATTTGTATGATGAAGGAAATTCAATTTTCAGCACAGCTGAATAATCATGGCTGCCATGCTACAACAGTTTGTTGACTAAAATAAGCGTATAAAAAAGTGACTCTGTTATCAATGATCATTGATCCATTCCACAAGCAAAAATCAGCTGCTAAGCCTAAAAATCTCCCATAGCATTGTGCAGTGAAAAAATGAATGCAGCAGCCACACTGCTGAGTCCATATTTACGACTCAGTGGGATTTAGTTCCACCAGGAGCAGAAATGTGTGGTGTGGCAGTGTTTTGGAGGCTCTGCTGGGGTGCCCCAGCCCACCCTGTGCTGCAGGGAAGCAGCCACCCGGCCCCACAGGTGCCCCACAGGTGCCCTGCAGGGAATGACAAGATGCCCATTGTCTGGCAGAGCCCTGTGTGTCACAGATGGTGTTAATGGGAAAAAGCTTTGTTTTAGGGAACAGAATAGCTCATATTTCTTCTGTTGTGTTTGCAGAGCAGAAATATTTCCCAGCTGATGTAATGAAGTGCATTTGAATGAGTTTCCCTGGCAAACGTTTTAACTCTTTCCAAAGCTGTTATTAATTTGATGCCCTGTGGTGTAACATGAGCATCATCTTCAAAGTTCCATAATGGTGTTTTACCTTTTATTTGAGCCTGCTTCTACAAAGACATTGTATGAACTTGTGGAATAATCTAAGTGCAGTCACCAGAACAACTGTGTGGAATGCTGTCACTCTCTGCATGAGCAACACAGCTTGTACAAGCAGCTCAGAATTCCACTGATCTGCTTGTGCATGAAGATAGGCAGGACCTGGGAAAACTGGCATATTTCCGCTAACAGACTGAAGGAACAGCAAGGTTTGGGGGTCATTTGGTGGTAGAAGAAAGCCCAGATTCTGCAAGAAATATGTCTATAAACCATGCTCAACACCACACGATGAACCTGCAACTTCGAAATAATGACTACTGGTTTTTTAAGACTTTGAAAGGCCAGGACTAACATTTTGCAATATGAACATAGTTATTGAGAAAGCAGGAATGAGATGTATTCAAAAATAGTGCTGAAAGAAGTTTAGAGGTAGCACCAGAAAGAAATCCACAGTCCCGACTTCTTGTGAGTCTGTACCTTTCCATGCAAACTTGAATTTTACCACCTCATGGATAAGGAGCTGGGATGTAGTTAGGGTAGGTGTTTTTCCACTGACATAAAGAGTGAAAGAACAGGCGGGGGGTTACAGACAGCTGCCTCTGTTGTTGCTCTGACTCCAGACTGAGGGGGTAACAGGATTTGTGGCTTTGGGGATTTGCCATCTCTTTCAAGCACGTGTTTTAAGCAGAGGAGCACAAGCATTGTCTGTCTGTATGCTCACTGCTACAACTGCATGGCCAAACCCTGCTTGCATCTAATCTCTCCAGACTGCAGGTAAAAGCCTAAATGCTAAACACTCAATCGCCCCATCTGCATTCTCTCCATTGAAAAATTTCATTGAAATTCTGAGAAGTGTCCTTGATTCATTTTCAAGGTAGAAGTAGGAAATAAATATAAATATTTTGAGCCCTTTGACATGCTGCCTGTGTGGTTGTCCCCTGCAGAGAGGGTGAAGGAGATGTGCAGTGCTATTTGCTCTGCCCATGAGAAATGGAGTAGCAAAGGCTTTTGCTTGTCTGGCTTTTGCACTAATTCAGCATGACCAAGACACATATACAGAGCTAAAATCAGGCTCCTTCTAGGAGCCACAGTGTGTAAGGACTCTGACCTGACAGCTGGCTCAATATCCCCCGAAAATCCAGGTTAAAAATCAAGAGATACAGAATTTTTATTGTTTTCTTTAGCATTTGAGCCATTTTGATGTTTCCTAAGTTGTGTTGTCCCTTGAAACACAGTCTGACATCCTAATTTTCTGCAATTAGTAAAGGTGCCAACCTCCAACATGAATAGAACAAAACACCAAAGTTAAATAAAGCCACACCTGCATTTGTGGGTTTCTTTTTTAGGACTTTTATATACTGACAGTCAATATAATTCCTTTTTACCTGAGTCCATTCTCATTTCTGTTCTTGACTATGAGCTACGAGTATTCACTGGTACCTTGGAAAGCTTAGTCAGCTTAGTAATTTCCAGCTTATTGGGGAAATTGTCAACAAGTGGGGAAATTTAAAAATATCTGTTTCTTGGACAAAGACATAACTGCTGAGAAGAAAGAATCTTACAATTTTCCATAGCAAAGAGGTACTACAGTAAGAAAAAGGGTTTAGTAAACATGGAGATCATTACTCCATTTGCAAGCAGTCATAATCTCTCTCTGACAAATAAGGCATGTGATTTTGTGAGGAGAAAAAAAAATAGAGGAAATTTAAAATCTGTTATCAAATAAAAACTTTTCAGGAGGTCTCTACTGGAATTCCTTAAGGAAAACTTACTGAGAAAATAACAGCATCACAGAATATGCTGAGTTGGGATTTCTTTAAACTTCTTTTAAAATTGTATTTGATAATTCCAGCTGATGCCTATTCAGTCTGTAGACCAGAGACAATGCATGTAAAACTCACACACAGATAGTGAACATCAGCAGCAGCAGGTTTGCTCTGGGGACCCATTCCTGTTTGACTGCACTGCTTGCTAATTAATGACAGGCTTTGGTTCCATTGCAGTCTGTGAGCTCTGACAACTCAGCAGTGTGATCCAAAGCATACTAAGAGGGAACAACAGGAATGTTTACTTCAAAATCTCACTCCTGACCCAAGCATAAACACGAAGAGAAACACTTCGCTGGGGAGCCTGTTCCAGTGCCCAATCACCCTCTGGGGGAAGAACTTTTTTCTAACATCCAACCTAAACCTCCCCTGGCACAGCTTCAGGCCATTCCCTCAGGTCCTGTCACTGTCAGCACAGAGCAGAGATCGGTGCCTGCCCCTCCTCTTCCCCTCACAGGAAGCTGTCACTGCACTGAGGGCTGCCCTCAATCCCCTCTTCTCCAGGCTGAACAGACCAAGTGACCTCAGCTGCTCCTCACACGGCTTCCCCTCATCTTTGCTGTTTTCCTTTGGATGCTCTCTCATAGTTTAACATCTTTCTTATATTGCTGTGCACAAAACTGCACACAGGACTCAAGGTGAGGCCATACCAGTGCAGAGCAGAGCAGGACAATCACACAACAAATGGGTCCTTGAATGACCTTAAAAAGAATCTTGAGTTTTGTTCCAAGTCAGATTTTGAAGGCTTTGAGTATTATCTTGTTTCTGTGAAGTTAAAGGAGGTAACTGAGGGTCAGTCAAAATGTTTCTTTGATTATTTTGTGAAAAATATTTTCTTTCACCTAAAAACTCTAGGCAGCAATGGTTTAGAAGTCATTTAGACTTCAGAAGGGATTTTCAATAATTAGGTTCCTGATTCTAAAGGGAAACACACAGGACATGGGAAAAAAAATAAATCTCTGTGAAGGAATTTAAAAGAAGTAGTAGATTCAGAGAGCAAACTTGGAGCTAGGGAGGAGGGGTACATAATTTTGCATAGCATAGCCCATGGGCCCTCAGGGAAGGAACTGGACACACACCAAAGAGCAAGGAAGCAGTAAATCACTCACAGCTGAGCAAGACTTAAAACATAGCAAAATATTTTTCCTAAGTATTGTTTGTGGCCATTTTTAGACTATTATAGTTCCTTGGAACATACAAGAAGAGGGAAGTAGCTAAAGGAGTGTGTTTCTGCCACGTTGCAACTCTTTTGACATTAAAATGTGGTGCTATGAGCCCCTCATTTATGTGAATCAGGGACAGAAGAGATTCAGTTGTGGAGGAAATGGGCAGGAGAGAAACTTTTGGGATCCTGAATATCCTCTGAATAACCCCTCTGCCACGTTTATATCTTTAAAACATCTCTCTGCAAACAGTGGCAATGTTTTATGGCTGTAGTTTGGGCACAATTTTGAACTTATGTCTTTTTTTATTTTTTTTTTGGTAGAAAAACCATCTATCTCTGATCATAGAGAGGGCAAAAAACGAGCACACATTTGTAGTTATTTCGCTGAATTGTACATATTGTTCTGGCAGCATTTTGCTATGACCTGTTAATAAGCAAAAGGAACAGGTTCTGCAAGTGTAAAGGAAAGAGTTTATCACCAAAATTACCAAATAGGCACCACATCTCTTTCTGGGGGACGTCTGCATGCACTAATCACAGAGGTCCATGTGATTTTCCTATTGCCAAGCTGAAGTGTATCTATTTAGAATGTACAAATATGTACATGCACATTGGTTACTATTTAGAACACACGTGTTCCAGTTTCTTTGGGGTCACAATATTCTATTGTCCTAAAACTTCTTAGTATCATAGTAATGGTTACTTGTTTAGAAGGAAAATTCTGAAACTCGGAAAAGTTCTTTTCTGATGATATGTAAAGATAGATGTTTGAGTGCAGTAACTGTCTGGGCACACTGAGTTAAGCGAGACCTTTCTTGTTTTCCTAGTTTAATGTGACTGAGTGGTTGCCATTAATTGTTCTGTGTTAGTAATTTTTGTTTCATTGATTAGGTGACTCAGTGGTATCCAATCACATAATGACATCTTTTGAAACAGGCTAGAAGGCTGCAATACTAATTAATATGAAATATTATCCAATGAGCAGTAGTGCAAGCTAGTACTTTGTTGAAATACAATTGCATGCCCACAGCTATTGGATGAGGCATAAATGATGATTATTTTACTATTAATGTACAGAAAAGCTCATTCATTTCTGTAGAAATGGTTCTCTCTTTTTTTTTCTTTTTTTTTTTCTGTTTTTTTTTTTTTTTTTCCTGGAATAGTGGTTTCCTCTGTATGTGAAACAAAGCTGAAGTTTCAGTGCTGGAGAACAACCCTGGGATCCTAAACTCAAAATTAGGCTTTGGTGTTAGCATAGAGCATAGTGAAGCAGCAGCCATGCTACTAATTAAAGGCATATTGATTTGTTTGGCCTAATCTAATCATAGTCTTTATAATAAATCAGAATGTGTTTTGCAATTAGGAAATCTATACTAAATAACAAAAGTACTGTTATCTTTGTAAGCTTACTAACTGTGTTTTAATACAGAGTTGCTCTTCTTAGGGGTGCATTTTATGGCTTTTCATCTGGGCCTCATTCAGGACTTTAGTGGCCTACATTACCCTGAGAAGATTCACTTAGAAAGTATGCACCAAATAACCCATCATCATGCTTACTCCTTCAAGATTTTTCAAAGTCCTTTTTTTTTTAAATTTACATTTTCCTTCAATTTCACTCTGCTCCAAGCATTGCTTTAAAAACTAGATAGCAGAAACAAGTATCTACTTAGACATCTATCTTAAACTCAGATTCATAGTTCACACATAAAGGTATGAAACTTTCATTTTGCAGCTGGCTAACAGTTAAAATAAGCCCTGTCTTGTATACCTGTGTATCCTGTCTGCCTTGTATACCTCTTCATACCTGACCCCTTCTAACCCTCAGGAGGTAAAATCAGTGTCATTGCTGGGCTTGAACATGAAGCTGCACCTCTGTTAGTGATGTCTGATCAGTAAAACTGAAGACATTGAACCAGAAAACTGTTTGTTCTTTACAAATTACACTATTTCCCTTCCAAAATGTGAGTTTATGTGGGAGAATTGTATACACAGAAACACGATCCATGCGTGTTCTTCATGCAAAACATCCGTATGCACTAAACTGTGCATAACTCAGAGGCAAGGAGGTAATGACTTAATAAGAGCTGTTAACACAAATAAGGGGATTAAAAGCCAATTTCGGAGCAATTAATTAAATTGGGATTTCTATTATGGAGTAAAAAATTAATTTTGGCATTGTAAAAAAGAATACCTGAAATTAACCTTAGGAAAGGCTCCATAATCTAATTTGAATTTGTAATTCTCCCTAAAAAATATAGAAGAAATACTGGATGGTTGTGGTTAAGATTTTAGTCACACAGGTTCAATATATCCGGAGGCAGAATTTGCCATTAAGGCAGGGTAATTCCCATTTTCATTTTGTTACTCCTGCACTAGAGTAAAAATGGCCTGATCACGGGTGTAAAACCAATTTGCCAGAGCAAAGTGTAAATTCGGAACAGGATGAAAGTTTCAGTAAGGGTATTGTATTGTGATTCTGAGGTGCTGTACATCAGCAAGTAAAGACAAAGGTAAAACTGCAACAGCCTTTATACACTTAGTAACACCATCATTTCATTCCATTGTGCTTTAGTTCTATAACTTCAATTTATCAAGGGCAGTCAGAGTCCCTTGACAGAAGATAATATCACCATTATAACATATGGTAAGACTGAAATTGTGCTCATTCTTTATCTCTAAATATTTTGCTCTGGTCCTACCTCCAGCATTATGGTAATACTGGGGGTTTGTTGATTTAGTTACATACTCAGGAGTGTGCTCTCCCTTTGAATGGTGCACATAACTTCCATTAATGGTACTGGCACTCGTGTGTGCATGTTGAGATGGGAATGCTCCCCTCTAGAAATTATATATGAAAATCCCAGAGGGAATAATATTTTCCACAATTGCACCATTACCCTATCAGAGACTAAAGAGTTAGCATGCACAGTAATTAAGCAAGTACAACAGGCAAATTTAAATTTCGGGAGTCTGGGGTTTATTGTTACAGATGTTCTTCAGAGCAAAGTCTGCTCAGCAGATCCTTGGGTCATAAATGTTTAATTTTTAATCTATTTCTTATCAGTTTTGTGTAATGCAAGCTCCTTGTAAATTGAAAGAATTTTTACAAGTGGGTTTTTTATGTCTTGGAAATTTAAAGTAGTAGTGGTTGTTTAGCATTTTTCTTCTAAAAACATCCTGCCTGATAGAAGAGCAGTGCTATGTTTAAAAGTGAATTCATTTTCTTGTGACTAGTGCTCTGAATTTGATGGTGAAAAATTAATAGAAGGGTTTTTTTAGGGAATCTAAGGGCTTGATTCTATTCAGTCAACTATGTGACCCTAAAAACCTGTCCCATTTGGAAATGACCCTCAGCTCCCCAGTCTCACTGTGAAAATAGATGCTTTGAAAACATCCTCCTATACAGGTCTGAGGGTGCACATCACCCTGAGGGATCAGATTTGGTGAGCAGGCACATCAGATGTACACTTCCTATTTATGTTGCTGTTTACAGATGGTAGTCTGTTTGCACAGATTGAATATTCTGCTGTGAAAACCACACAAGCTATTTTGCCAGTGTATTGTTGGACTCACTTTGGGTTACATCATTTATTTGCACTGAAGATATCTATTTAGTAGACTCAGCAACTCAAAACAATAGCTGTTTCAGGTGATATTTATCTTTTGTGACTCAAACAGCTGTCTTCTCTTCTCTGTTTGCATGATGATATAGTTTGTTAGTTAACAGGAGCTGATAAAAGGTAAACTGCTTTTTGAAAGACTGAAATATAATAACATAATGATTGTGGGGGGAAACTCCTGGTGATTTAAACATATTTACATTTTATCTTCTGCCATCTGCTCTAAGCCAGAAATATGCTCATCCACATCATGTTGTGTGCTCCAGTCACTCAACCCACCAGAAGGGAAATTATTGTCTTCAGCTTCATAGAGTTAAATATTCCTGTGGCCACTGCCTGACCCAGTACAGCTCTCTTTACACTGTCTTCAAGAAATAAATAAATACATACATTGAAAAAAATTTTAATTTTTAATCAACAGAGAGATATAATCTATTATTTTGTATAATGCAGTTGGCCTTTAGTCAACAGTGTAACACAAATAATAACCTGCAATTAAGTAATTATTCTTTGTTGGTCTAGATGGAATTCTGGAGAGGAAGGGAACAAGTATTTACTTATTCCTCCAAGGTGTTATAGAAAACAATCATGATGATAGAGTGCTAAGAAATCTGTTGAATATTTCAGAAATGCCTGGATGCGTAGCTAGATCACTTTGCTTTCCACAGGATTTAGATATATCACTAGTTCTGGATCCAAAATGGATGTTTTCCTGTGCCTTTATGTATCCAAATACCTGCATTTATCAGTCCCTTTATCCCAGTAACTTTCAAAATTAATTTGGCACTTTTGAAATTCACGTCCTCTAAAGCTGCAGCTCCAGATCTAGAAATACCACCTAGAACCTGAGAGTGAAACCTGGTTTTTAGGTCCATCCTTTTGTACTGAAGTTTGAAGACGGCTGGGCAGGGTCTGAGCACAGCACAGGCAAGGCCAGGGCTGCTGCAAGGTGGGGTTGGGAGTGCACAACCTGGACACGGCAGAGGATGGGGGCATGCTGAACGTGTCTGGTCCAAGAGATCTTTGGGGTCAGCCCAAACTGAGTGCAGCACCCCTGGAGGTGCCTGAGGCAGAGAGGGGAGGCCCCACTCATCAAGCACAAGGGCTGGGACAGCTCCTGTAGGAAGGAGAGGGAGAGGGGACTGATGAGCTGTTCATGGGTATAGGGTCTTAAAGGGCCAAGAGCATTTTCTGGTTATTACAAAGGTGTTTATTATATAAATGCATCAGTCTCAAAGGCAAGAGTTCAGGCTTAATAAAAGTTATAATACCTAAAGTTCCAGTAGGGTATAGAAACAGGTTAAGAGAGAGTTCCAGCCTCAGGAACAATAACATATTAACAGGGAATTCAAGCCACAAGGGGAAGGCAGACTGGCAAGGGGTTCCAGCCACAAGGAACAGGCAGATTCCTGACCCAGAGTCAGCAGGGTACTTCTTTCGTACTTCCCAAAGAATGGGTATTGGATAAGATCTGTTTGCTATAATTGCAAGCTCTGCCATTCTCATGTTGAGGAGTTGACTGCTCCTGTAGATACAGGGGGTTGCACCAGCTGTAGACTGGGCATGTGTTTGTGTTTACTTCAGGCAGCTCTGCCTGGTGTCTGCTCTCGTAGCTTTTTGAATCTTGTGGCTACAAGATGAGATGCTAGAGGCTTTGGCTTTCCCCTGCAGTCCATGCTGTGACTTCCACATGGAAAGGACAATGCAGTCAAGCAGAGTGAGCAGCAGTGCACCCTGCTCCTGTGTGAAATGGATTCCAGCTTCAGTGCCCCACCTATTGCTTTCAATCAAATATGTCGTTGGAAACTGAGCTATAATAACATTTTAATGTTCTCTAGTTATTAAAGTTAAACAGATGGGAATAATTCTCCTTGGTAATCCAAAGCATTCAAGAATGAGAACCACAGTATCAGAAGACTGGCAGAAAATTTAAAATGTTTATATGTAGTAAGTCGTGGAAGCTTTTTGTGTTCTGGTTCTTACCCAGCTTCTGATTCTTTCAAGTGTCATTAACACTGGAAACTCGTGGGGAAGGGAAGGGAAGGGAAGGGAAGGGAAGGGAAGGGAAGCTAGGTTAATAAGGAAAAAGTTTAAATTACATCAGACTTTGAGGCAAAGGCACAAGAGATAGCAGAAACCTCACCCATAGTTCCCTTGGAAAAGAATAAATTCTCCACACATTTGCATCAACTTGTGCAGCTGGGGTCAGGGCTAGTGCTCACAAACACAGCTGATTTGCTGGTAAAGGTGTCTTTGTCTTGTTGCTGTGCCTGATGTTAGAAATTTTGAAATAATAGCAATGTTTAGTTTCATTTTTTCCCCTCTGTGGTAAATATTTTGATTTTTTTTTTCCAAAATGCCCCAGACTAACAAAGGTAGGTAAACCCCAAAATATTAATCTGTTAGAATTGCCACAAAAACCTTGATTTTTCTTGCCTCTAGAGAAAGTACTTTACTACTTTTTGAGGATAAAGGACCAACAAAAGAAATGTCATTGAGACAGATTACAAGGCAGAATCCATTGCTACACAGAAGCATAAAACACAAAGTGATGCCTCTCAGCACACCTTTTCCCCTCTAGATCTTGGATTTTTGATGCCTCTAATAGAAAATTTAACTACTCATAGTTGTGGTTATGCAATATTTCCAGTGAAATTCAGACATTTTTTCTGTAGAAGATCGCAAACTCCTCCTCTCAGACGTGTGCACAGATGCATAGATAGAGTGGCTAATTCTACTTGTTTTGTGTACTTGTTCCCCTGCCACTCAGAAGGGATCTGCTTCCTTCCATTCCACTCCTATCTCCACATTTTTACGTAAATATTTTTCTAATTCTCCTTTACACTCATTCGACTTGTTTTCTGCACCACATTTAAGCTCTGCAACAAATTTAATCTCCTCACGCTATCAATATCCCCCGTAGTTTAATTCCTGCCTGTACTTCAGTGCAGCAGCCAAACCAACCTTCATCCAGCTGTGGCTGCAGCTACCAGATGTGCAGTCTTTGCTTTCAGCTCAGATTTACCTTTTCTTGCTTGATGGCAGAATGTGTCCTAAAATACATTTGAACCACATTTAAACCACTAAATCCTCTACCATCAAATTTCTTAATTAACTGAAAAAGCTTTCCCCCCCCCTATTTTTTTTTTACCTCAGACAAAAGCTCAAAGAGAGATAATAGATCTCCTAGTAACACCTGAATGTCTTTTATGCAATTGAATGTACACAGCTGGACCCAGAACAATTCTTTGACTGATGGCAGTGGAAATATTGACTTTGGTAGTGAAAGATGAAAATACAATATACAATAACACAATACATCCTCTACTTTTAGAAGTGATTTTCAAGGCTAGATATTTAGTAACTGCTCTAAGAGATGTTTGTCGATCAATTTTTTTTTTTGTTCTGTGTCCTTTGGGAAATGACCTTGCTGCTAAGAATGAAGAAGGCAGCATATGTGCTCCTTTAGACATGCTGAAATAAAAGAATATCTTCACACATAATGGTTTTTCTTCATGGATATTTCTGTAGAGCACTACAGCTCATGTCTGTAAATCACACATTTATTACCCATGTGGATCTCATCCTGCACCCACTGAAAACGAACACAAGTTTTCACTTCAGCAAAAGTTTTATCTGATGAGCTTAGGGCCAAGTTGTGTTAGGTATCATAGTGCATGAAAATGAACACTGTGTGAGTGAGATATCTTGAACCTGCAAATCCCTCTTGCCTGGAAAATTTCTCAATGACTTCTGTAGGCATTCAATTCCACAACTGCAAAAATGCCAGAGAGAAAAATACTACTGTGTGAATACAGCCTACTTTTCTTTCACAAGAGTGTTGATTTTTTTAATGTCAGTTTTCACAACTGAACAGTATTTGCTATGCAACTAAGTAATTCTTATCCTGGAGAATCTTCACTAAGGCTTAATAATCAAAATTACGCCTTTTTTTTTTTTTTTCTGTGTTAGGTTCTGGTATTACTTCATATTACATATTACTCTTTTAAGTTGGTGTTCCAGATTCATGTATAATTTTTCAGACACATTTTTCTTACCAACATTGTGGATTTCTTCCTTTAAATATATTTAAATAATTTTGTACATATCTTTACCAGACTTCTGTATCACCATAATGTTTGAAGATTATAGTTTTAAAAAGTACTGAAAGAGAAGTAGGGAATAGACTGATAAAACAGCTTGTTAACCCAAGACTAGTGAAAAAGACTTAGATCTGGGTCATGTAGGACTTACAGCTAAGCAGTTTGAAGGTGTCAAACGTATCTTGGACCTAAATTCTTAACAGTTTTCTATAAGATACAGTTCTGCTATCTTATAGAACAATAACAAATTTTGTGCACATCAGTAGTCCAAAAATTTCTATAGAGGTTGGCAAAATTGGGGAAAAAATCATCACACATGTTCTTTCTTATAGAAACTACATTTTATCATTCCCTATAAGGAAATGAGAAAGAAGTAGGTGATGTGTCAGTTAGGGGCAGTTTAGAAACAGGATGACTGAGGGTGAAATCACTGCACCTTCCACCCCCTTCAGAATTAGCTCAAAAGAGAAGCAAATAGTTTAGGGCAAGTAAGAGATTAGGAAACAGAGCATGAAGGTGCAAATTCCTTGACACGGTAAAATCACTCAGGATGTGACTCACCCAAGCTGACCTTAGGTATCAATATTTCAGCAGTCTTTTTGGGATCTGGGGAGTGGAAAGACTTCTAGGGCATGAGTCACCTGTAAATATGGACAGCTCTCTACAACTCTGCTCTCTACAAACACCTGAAAGGAGGTTGTGTGAGGTGGGGTCAGTCTCCTCTCCCAGGTAACTAAAAATAGGGAAAAGGGCCTCAAGTTGTGCCAAGGGACATTCAAGTTGGGTATTAGAAAAAATTTCTTCACTGAGAGAGCAATTAAGCAGTGGAACTGGCTCCCAAGAACAGTGATGGAGTCACCATCCCTGGAAGCAGTCAAAACATGAGCAAATGTAGCACTTTGCTATATGGGTAAGTGGGCATGGTGGTATTCTGTCAATTGTTGGACTTCATGATCTTAGAAGTATTTTCCAACCTTAATGATCCTACAATGCAATGATCTGACTAATTATAATGACATAAATTTACATCTTTTCTTCTCAATCACAAAGAAGGAAGTGTGACAAGCTCAGGCATGGATGTTTCCTCTGTGGAGGTCTAGGTCTGGTCAGAGAAATATCCTCCAGAATATAATAAATATCTGCACCTCACAGAATCAGAATATGAAACTTTTCATGTGCAAAAATGATATTTGCATTTGTATAATAGATTTAAATATTTTATATAAACAAATAAAAGCATCACTGAAGAAAATCACATGTATTTGACAAAAGAAAGAAAAATATTTCTTTTTTCATATAAAAATCTTTATTCTCTAGGTTATTCTCATTAAAAAAAAAATTCAGAAAACATTCATTCTGTGCTTGATCTATTTTTTTCAGGGGCACATTCTGACAATTTTCAAATGTCAGTGGAGTTTCAAATACTTTCAAAAATTAAGTACCAAATCCCTCACACCAAACAGGTTCTGTACCTTTACTCCTTCAGCTGATTTTAGAAGGTTTGCAGATAGACTTCTAATGGACAGAAAGTCAGAGATGCTGAGCACTGTGGTGATTAAAAGGAGTGGGAGCAGTTCCCAGGGCATCAAACAATATAGATGGAACATTATGTGCCTAATAGCAATATGCTAAAGCTATTTTCAAAAAGCAGATATCTCCACATCTCTTTCATTTTCCCTTCACTTTTACTTCCTTAAATATATCAGGTATTAGGTCTTTGTGACTGCTGTGAGTCTATGCCTTCTTCTCACTGCACAGAATTACCTAACTAATGTACAAGATAATTTCAACTTTTATCTTCACCTCGCCCTTTTTCACAATATTTTTATTTTTAAAATGTTTGTTCTTAACCTGCAACGATAATAAAAAAGTGCAAATAGAAAAGATCTACCTTCAAAATACAATTTTATTATCAAAAAATATTTCCTTTACATAGATACATATTCTGCATGGTTTGGTTTTTTTAAAATTTTTTTTACACTGAATTATAGTTAAATACTGTGTACTGATAAACAGGGACTTGATCATGCTTTTACTGCATATATCCCCTTAGCCATAACTAATATTATTGAATTTCAGCAAGATAGATTTGTCATAGAAGGAAAATAGGAGCAGAAAAGAGAGAGAGAGGAGGAGAAAATCCAGTAATTCAAATTACTTCTTGGAACTGATTTTGCAGTGATAGTACGTAATGGGTAGTAAACTATAACTACTGCACACACATGGTCATAAACTTACATTATGCAATCTATTCAGAAAAAAAACTGTGTGTGAATATATGCAGTTACTACATAATTTTATATAAGCTGTAATAGTATCATATTTACAGCAATTTTTATAATCTATGGTTGTTAACTCCAGCAGGCCTCTTCGTAAAAAAATAACTATAAGCCTACAGCAAATGTCGACCTATGTTCAATTCATTTTATCCATTTGAGCTGGCTAAATAGGTTATACGAGTTCTCACTGTAGTTAGTGGAGAGAAGCAGAGAGAGGTGTTTCAAGAAAGTGATTCCTATCACCAGAAGAGACACAGGAAAAATAGATGGGGTGAACAGCTTTCCTCTTGTGACTTTGCTGTCTGTGAATTAGCCTATAAGTGGCTGAATTTAGCTGAGAGAATTAACACTAAAAACAGAGAGACAATGAGACCATAGATGTAAAAATGAAAAATAAATATTTTATTTATAAAAGGTTATTATCTATTCCTTTTAGGTAAATGTGTGTTTCACAGTCTTTTTGATGTTCCAGCTTCTGATGCTTTGGGCACCATCACCATAGTAACTAACTAGAAAACTATTATACCAAGAGTTCAAAAGTCAAGATGGAAATTTTCCAGTGTCATAGTTTACAAACATTTCCATCCTTTTAGAGCCCATGTGAGAGGTTTTCATCAATTTCCATGTTGCCTACAAATAAGAGATCTAAAACATACTTTTCAAGCACAAATTAACACAGATTCCTTGCTTCCAGAATATGTTCCTTTAATACAGAAGTCTTCAAATATGTTCAGTTGATGCTATACATTATTTATGTTCACATTTCTGTTTCTGCAAGGAGATATAATGATAGGACAAAGGGTAATAGCATTAAACTAAAAAATGAGAGTTTTAGATGAGATATGATGAAGAAATTCTTTACTGTGAGTGTGGTGAAGCACGGGAAGAGGTTTCCCAAAGTGTGGATGTCCCATCACTGCAAGTGGTCAAAGGTTGATGGTCATTTGAGCAACTTGATCTAATGAAAAGTGTTCCTGCCCATGGAATGGGAGTGGAAAATAGATGATCTTTGATTTTCCATGCAACTCAAGCCATCCTGAGATTCTCCAGTTTTCTTGGGATAGAGGTAATTTCTGAAAATTGAGCCCCACACTTAGTAATAATTTTTTTTTCTTCTAAATAAACATACTTGATCTGACTGTTTTTTTTTCCCAAGAATATTATTGTTTTCTAAATTTATTCATTTTGACCATTATGGGGTTTTTTTAATTTTTAGTCATTTTGGGTACCCCAGCATATCGAGTTTATTTAGAGATTTCTTCAAAGCTTCTGATTTTCAGGAAAGGCTGAATAAATAAAACTTATAGATCTGGTATTCCTTGGGTGCATTCTGTAAGTTTTTAAGGCTTGTTTGTTATGATAAATGAATAGATGGGATGAATCAAGGTGGTTTTGGCATCTCTGCTTAGGGATCTGTTTCTTTTCCTCTCAAAGCCCATGAAAGTGTAAATCTTTAGACACCAGAAGAAGCTTTAGAAGCTTCAATACACCACTCATAAGCCTTCAGACTGAGGCTTTGTATATGATTCCTGTTTTCTGCCTGCATTACTAGGTTATCTATCCAAAGCTGCCATATATTTACCTATTTTTGCATTCAGACTTTATGTGCTGAAATGAGCACCTGTCCATCAAAGTTCATGTGCATTTAAATTTTCCTTTATGATGTTCAGAAGCCTAGACACAAACATGGCATCATTGTTCCCATTTGAAAAGGAATCCAACTCATGCACTTGGAAATGTACTTGGAAAAGGATTTAATGCACATACTGGTCACCTTGACCCTTCAGGATCCTGTTCAAATGCATTAACACAGGATATGGAGTTTGCTCTTAGCTCTGAGAGCGACCACATTAATCCTAGGCCACCATCCTGATAAACATCCATGGCACAGCCATGACCAGAGTGACTTTATTTAAAGATTCCAGTGCCTCTTTTCACAGTAATCAGCTGGGTCTTCCAGCATCCACAGCAGTTGAGAAACCCTGAGGGCTCCACAGTGTTTTCTTTTTACTTATTCAATTACATGGGCATGGATAAATACAGAATGAGTTTTACAGCAGACTGCAGCTTTTACAATGTCCAAAGGACATCTTATTGTATGTTTAAAACTAGAAAATTCTCCAATAGCTATCTGAAGAATACTCCAAGGACTCCAACATTTGAGATGAGCTACCAACACAGGGGAAAGATAAGGAATTTTATTCAGTTTCAGAGTCTTCTATTCTATTTGTTATGATAAATAAATAAAGTTGATTGATTGATACAATTTAACCTTTTTATTCTAACTATACTAAGGTTAAAAATGATGGACAGTTCTTTTTGTACATACATTCTAATTTTATTATCACATTACCTGCTCATAAACTATACTGTTATTTACTGGAGACTAATTAATCATTCATTGTCTTCTCATTAAAGCTTTAGTTTGCTGCTGTCGTTTTCCTCCCATTTGGAAACACGAATGTCATAGTCCAAATTCTTCTTTTGTAGATTATTCTTACCTTGCTCTAGCAGAGAATTCAATAAACAAGTTAAAGATTAATAAAATATGTTAGGATTTTCAAAGCACTTAAAGAAGGTGGGTGTTGCATTCCTAAGAACACCATGAGGAGTTGTTTGTTTGGCTGACTCCCCTACTCTCTGCTGAAATCTTGAATTATTATTTTCTACATAGAAACTCTACATAGGATGATGTGCTGCAAGACTGCAATTTTAACAACAGTATAGCTTGTGACCATCTGCATCAGCATATCAAGATGTAAAATAGGAAACTTCAGCCAAACAAGAAATCCAAAGTTTGCCACAGCAATTCATACTTGACTGTGCCAAGCATGGAAAGGAACCCACAGCAGGAAGGGACCTTGTCTCCTTTTCACTGACATATTAAACCACAGAGTGATTCAAAGTCTCGAGTCGGTCTCTCGAGATTCAGGTGGTTTTTTGAGTCCTTTGCCCTCTGAAAATCCCTGAGCCAGACACAAGAAAGAAGTCAAGTCTTCAGGTTCTTGTTTCTCAAGGTTTCTTCGTTTGTTTATTATTTCTTATCTTACAATTTTCTCTTGTGGCCAGACAAGGTCCGTGTTGCAGCGCTGGCACCAAGAGACACCTACGTATCCATTACGTACCCATTATTTACACTTACATACCAATACCTACTCTCTATACTGGACAGGTCATCTCTACTCTGACCCAATCTCTTTAAACTACATAGTGCCACTGTCACAGCAGGAGATGGAGATGAAGAAGAAGAAGAACCCTGGGCACTGCCCCAAATTCTCCATCTTGCTGCCATTCACCTCCCTTCTAAAAACCCAAAACTACAAATTTTTCACCCAGTGATAAGCTAAACTACTGTCTTTCACACTCCTGTGGTTTGTAATTCCTCTCTCAGCATTGGGACCCTTTCCCATGGACTGGAATCAAAGACCGTGTCTTCCTGGGCTCTGTGCCAGGGTCTCCGATCCCCCTGTACAGACCCCAGACCCCCCTGTACAGATCTCAGACCTTCCTGTACAGGTCTCTGCCAGGGTGTCTGACCCTCCAGGGCAACCAAAGGGATGCCCTGGACTCCAACATCAAAGGAACAGGAGAGCTGCAAAGGTCAGCAGTCTACCAAAGCACAAATATTAATTTTGCTTGGATCCAGAGGATACAGAGCACTCTATCACAGCTTCAGTTCAAGCAGCTCTAACTGGGTTTGCTGGCCATGCATAAAACCAGGTTTCCAGGTTTAACATACTTCACTATATGTACTTGGCTAAATTTGAACCAGCAGTAAGACTTGACAGTGTGGAGAGCTGGGTTCTTTTTCAGACATATGTTTTCAGTTACGGTTGAACTTTTCTCCTCCTCACACTAAAGTCCTAAAACATCTTGCTATGGCAGTAAATTTTTCAATCAGTGTTTATTAAAGGACTGTGTGGACATTCCATATGATGTGAGCACTTCTCTTATTAAAGTTGTCATTTGCTGACAAATGGGATGCAATTATGGTATATGTAAGAACATTGCAAGTTCTTCGTGCTGACAAGCCTAATTGCATAATTTCCTATACGCATTACTTAGCAAATCAGAGGGAACAGCAATGGAGGATTTGGATCAGCAAATAAGAAAATTGAAGAGACCTCATATAGCTGATAATGGTAGAATGTGCATTATGAGTAACTATTATGTAATGAAATATATTTGTTTGGGTTTTGTGGTACAAAGCAAGCCTTGTAATGTGATGCAGATGGCTCAGGGCCATTTCACAACACAGCAACCCACATTTGGGGAGGAGCCTTGCGGGATTTTGGGTTGGCACCCAACAAGCCTGATACAAATATTTTTTATTTTTCTGATGAAAGAGAGATGCAATAGTTCTTTATAGAATGCTCCATCTATTGATTTGAGGGTTTTGCACTTCAGCAAGTTATTAAGAATTGTCTCTCGTAAACAAAAACCAAATCAAAAAAATAAATGTTTCGTGTTGAGGTATAAAGCCACCATACAGAGTACATTTCATAGCCTATGAAGATACTGCCCTTAGACAAATCTCAGAGGTCTTTATTTCTTAAGTATATCTCAGAGACATCACCAAAATCACAAGTCACACACTAAACATTGGGCCATCAGTGTGTGACCCCACACCAACTGAGATTCAGGTTCTCTTCCTGATTACACCACAGTATATCCAATGGACTCAAGAAGTTCATATGGGTGTCTGTGAAGGAAGAAACTGGCTCTGGAAGAATCCTGGCACTGGGTAAAACATGAAGTCATCACTTTCCAGACCTACAGAAGACAATACATCCCCTTGCTGTGAGGCATAATTTGCTGTAGTAATTATGGAAGACTGGTACAAAAAATGTTTAGTTTAGCTTCCAGAAGTTAATTCCTAATTTATAAAAATGTCTATCTGTGTGTGGTTCTGTGTATTTTTAATTAGTGCAAAGTACTCAAATGTCTCCTTGTTGGAAATCCAATATAGTGTCTAAAAACTCGTCTAACAGTTCCTGTGCCATCCAATTGTATTTGAAATCAATGTTGCAAAGATTTTCTGGACAACTGCAAGAGCTGTGAGCTAAATTAAGTTCTGCAAATGCTTCACCTGAGCCAGTTTCCACAGAAGACAGTGAGAACTTCCTTAGTAACTTTTCCAGAAATCACACTGTTATATGTTATATGTTCCTGAAAACTCCATGAGGTTTTGTTTGGGCTTTGAAATTATCTGTGAGACTGAATGCGCTGTTTTGGAAAAGCTTGAGTAAACAAGTAGGTTTTTCATATAGTCTTTAGCATGGCAAGTGGTCTTCCTCATTTCTTCTTCACAGCAGGAAATTGATGTAAGTGTTGCTTGAGCCAGATGAGTGAAAATACTGTTTTATTTTCATGATGCAAAAAATAACTATTTTACCTGAGAAGTGAGCTTCTTAAGCAGTTTCAGGATCAAATTTCAGACAGCCTATTAGCTGTTTGCATGTTTTAAAGGCATGTTGAAAATATGTTTTTAATTAAAATTTGACTAATCATTGCCTATAAAAAGTGTTAAGCATTAATTTTTCTGTTCAGTATGAACTGTACATTTTATAAGTATTGGATATCCATAAAGCCACTATCATGTCAACAGTACATGGCTATATGAAAGGTAACATTAGCACTAGAAATATTACCAAAAAAACCCTTACTGGAAACAGCTCAGATATTTTTGCTCTATTTGCACAATGCAAAAATAGCTTAAATACATTTTTAATGCAATCAGCTGAATTCCGTAAATCCAAATTGTGTGCTAACTGCTCATGCTGATTAGTGTGAAATATTAATTTGCACTAATCAGCTCCAGGCAAGGGAAGCATAATAAACTTGACACATACATTTCACGCTCTACAGTGTTGGAACTTGCCTGTAAACACTATCAGTGCTGTTAGTTATGTCACAGGGGCTGTGTATTCAAGGTGCACTTGGAAAAATTTCTTTAGCCGATGCTTCAGCTGGATCAGTGTTGTGAAAATCCTGGTCTCTAAGAACTGATGGTCTGCACCAGCTAAATGTTGTCAGAAGCATTTGTCTCTGCAGTGAGCTGGAGCATCTGATTCCTGCCCTGGCTGGTTCGTGACTAAGTCATTTCCACTCACAATGCCTCTGCTCTCAGTGTACAGGGTGAGATTAGACTCCACAAGCCAGTGGCTCCCTTGCTTCCTGTCTATCTGAAACCTGTGCACATAGCAGCAAAATAAAACTGTGTCACTAGGCCTGAAGAAATACACCAGCTATTAGACAAACACAGGGGAATAGCAACATCAGGTTTCATATATTATGTCTGAGGGTTGCTTTTCGCAGCCCATCTTACTCTTCTGCAGAATGGTGCTTGTAATTCCTGGATTCATGGGTTAGTATTACCCACAATCAGCATCTGATTTAGCAAGGACACCCTCCCCAGATGCTATTTTATGCCATAAACCCATCATGTGATGTGATAAACAGGGTCTTTTCTCTCTAATACATGACTAAATATGTAGTACCTTAGAAGCTGGGTCACACTGAAAGTGAGAGTCTGACAGAAGGCTGGAGGGGAAAAAATTCTATTTATGTGTACTTAAGACAATCATGTGCATGAGTGAGAAGAGATAATCTGTGCAGACAAATCTGTTGCTCACTGCTGCCTGGGTTGTCCATGCTCCATCTTTCCTACTCTGTGTACTGCTCACAAGGGTCTGGCTGAGTTTGCAGCCCTGCCAAGTATAAGGGATAGACATGAATGAAAACACATACGGTGAAAGTCACCATTTGGTTGAACAGGAAAATTGCAAGGGTCTGTAATCCTGCTGGATTTTCACTGACCTCTGCCCTCCTATATTCTTTTCCTCCTTTTAAATATAAATTACTCCAGCTACGTGAATGCTGTACCCCAAGCCGGATTTTTAGATTGCCTTTCTGAAATGTGGGTCACTCAGCTGTTAATGGGGAAAAGAGCATTCCTCATCCTAAGTGGAAGCATGGGGAAAATTGAAATATTCGTGCTGTGTTTACATGTGATTAAAATGACCTAATAAAACAACATAATTATCTCACGTGCTCTGCTCCCCAGGGCAGGCAGAGCTAAGCATATTGCAGAGCACAAAGTACATTGCTCAGCACAAAGCTCGTGACAAGCTCATTGACCCCAGTGAAACCAGTAACCACCATTTACACATAAACAGATGTACATTTGTTGTGATATGCCCTCAACAATATCCATTTGATTACAGCCATTTATGTTTTCTAGAGGCAAATGTAATTTGCCTTTTCATAAGAAGGGGCATTTGGAACTTGAAACAAGTTGACAGTATGAGTTCTAGCGGTAAATGGCCATATATCAACAGACATATGAAAAATGTTCATTATTTGTGGCTTCTGTTTAGCTTTTGAACAATATATCTATGGTTGGAACAAATTTCATTCATCCTCCCCCTACTAACACCCCCACAACCTGAAGATTATTTTTCTTTATACATCAAAGAAAATTAAAAGAATCATTGGTCATTATATGGATACAGACGTTCATTTTGGAACATGTTTTTAATCTTTTAACAGTCTGCGAACAGGCAACAACACTTAAAAACCTTTGGTGTAATCATTTATCTGTGTATTTCACTCCTTTGTATTATACTACAGGTAATCAAAAAGTGAAGCACTTACTCGATTTTGTTTTACTAGCTGTGTTTAGCCTGAATGAGCACAACTTGATTCTTTCATTTTTCCCAACTATGTCAAGTTTCATAAATTAAGTGTGACAAAGTCAGATGGATGGATCACTTTTAAGAATACTAGCTCTTGTTACTTTCATCTTTTCTCACACAAGTAAATCCCACTTAAGTCCCTGACCGCCAGGGGTGTAGATAGAGGGAAGAGGAAAGAAAAAAGGATGACTCAGATCCTGGCCCTTAAAGCATTTTTACCTCTGCACTAGGGAGAATTCCATTTTTGGAAAAATGCAATATTTCAGTCTTGACCACTCATAATTCATTATATCTTCCTAATATCTCACATACCTCTGTCAGAATTCAGCTTGTGTGATTATATCCAGAGAAAGTTCAATTCTCTTTGTAGTTTCAACTTATCACTTCTATATATAGCTATATTCTTCCTTTTTAATTCTTTTTCATTAACTAAATACTTTCTCTCTTCACAACTATTCTAGCACATTTTATCTTTCTCCTTCTCTTTTATTTGTAATAAGGGGTAGCAAGTGCTCATCTGAACAGAATTTCAAGACTTCTCTCATATTCGATGTATTCTTATTTACTAAGTTAGCATTAGGTAAAGTAAAAAAATCCAGCTACTTTGAATTTTAAGCTGTTTCCCTTGTTTGCTATGGGAATAAAGAAATTAATTTTTTCAATTTGGGGTTTTAAATCACTGTGTGTAACAATATGTTATTTGTCTTTATTAATGTATTTGCACTTTATAGCCAAGAGAAAAGATAAACAATATATCATAAAAATTTCACTGAAATATACAATTGAATCATCTTCCTTAAATTTATTACTATTCATAGGACTGTCTTCATTGTTTTAGATTCTGTACAAACACTTAGGAAGAGACAGCAATTATTCCAAAGCACTTGTAATCACACTTACGTGCAGTTAATTAATTAAATTAAATCAAGAAGAAATAATTGTAAAATAATTTAGATTAATCCACCAAGGCTTTGCATCATTTTAACTTCGTGTGTTCAAAAGAGTAATGTGGTGGCACTGATGTAGATTGTGTTTAAAAATAGGACATCTTTATACAAGATAAGGCTCCTGGAAAACTCCACATTTGTACATTGCATACAGTAAAGGAAGAGCAAATAATGGGTCACTATGCAGGAATGAGTGTCTAAGGCCTCAATCATTTAAACATCTTGCCTAAAGAAGGAAAGAGATGTTCAAAGCAGAGAACAATGGAAAGAATCCCAAAACAGGAAATATCTGTTACAGACATTAGAAATGCAGTAGATGATCCAGGTGCAGTCACATACTGACCAGGAAGGAATATTAGGCTTTGTTGCAGAGAATAACAAATCCCCAAAGCATTCAGCTTGATATGCAGCTGCAGAGCACAAGACAAACAAAAATTATTCCAGCAATAAAAAAATACAATAGAAATCAAAGGATATAGTTCTGCTTCTAAAAATAACACTGCTCATTAGACTTCACCTACCAGGCAATATGCAGGCTACAGACTATGCTTTAGAGGTGACATGCATATAAACTACACCAGTGCCTGAAGACATGCAGTGTTTGGCAAGAGGAATACAAATTTTGGTGCTTGTTAGCACCAGTATTAGAGAATAAAAGGCTGAGAATGCATTGAACCGATAAAATTATCTCTTAAAATATCTCTTTTTTGTGGAAAGACAGTTATGGAGTACAGAACAGAGAGCAGGAACAGAATAGGTTCATATAGCAAAGACAAGGGAGGTAGCTTTGTTTAACAGAAGGCTTCTGAGACTACTGGAAAAATTGGCTTTACAGGCTGAAAAATGAGCACACAAAGCCCTTTACATGAAAGCAGGATTTAGATCTTGCACAGTGTTTTTCCTAGTTCATAGCAGTCCTCTTTCAACAAAGGAAATCAATGAATTGGGTTTTCACATATTGGAAAAGATCCATTTGGGGGAGTGAATATCCAAAGTAAAGACACAATGAGGAGGTGAGAGGGGGATGAAAGGAGATTCTTCATGACCTCTCCACTATGAGGGGTCCAGCAGCTGCAGGGAAGGGGGGATAGGAAGCAGCAGGGCTGCAAGCCCTGCAGAGCCCAGCCTTCAAGGGAGAAGGTCTAGACTCACAGCCCTGCCCAGTTTCTTCCTCTAGAATGCCCAAACATGATGGGCTTGATGCCACAATACTGCCCACTGTGAGCTTAAAAAACAAACAAAGAAACAAACAAAACAAACAAAAAACCCCCACCCACACTGCAAAAAATAAACTGTAATATTTTGCCCAGTAGCTGAAAAATTTGAAGGACATTCATAAACTTTTGCCAAGGATGAAGAAATAGCACATAGGTCGTTCTTCTGATGCAGTGAGAGAAGTGTAAGAGTAGGCAAACCCTTTCCTTTAAAGGCTTGTGGGATGAAACAAATTCTCATACAATAATCACGAGTCTGTTTCCAGTAGATAGAGAAAATAAAATACAGGAAATTTTACCAGAGTCAAAACATCACATAAAAAAAAAGAAAAAAAGTAGGAAGAGGATAAAGGGAGGAGGGTCATGACTTTCCAGATGTACAAGAAAATTCATCTACAATCCAGCTTCTCTGAAAGGGAAATGAAAGCTCTTTCTGTTCTTCTGGCCTGATCTTCTTGTGAGATGAGTTGAGTCAATTAGACACAATGCAAGAGAAATGCCAGATTATTGTTGCCATATGAAAAGCTAACTTTCCCTCTGTGACTGGTCTCTGCAAGCCAAAATTCATCAAAGGACTGAGTGAATTTGAAGTTTGACACAGCTGGAATGAAAATCTCATCCAAGGCTTCAAAAAGAGTCGTCTAAATATAGCTTCTTAAATATATGTAACCCGTTTTTCAAAAATGTGAAGTCCTGTCAGCTCCTTTATGAAAATCAGGCCAAGTCTACTTCATTGCTTCAATAGGTATTGAGATTTTGGATAAATCCCCTTCAACCAGAAGAAATAGTTCTAATGCAGGGATTGGTTCTTGTAAACTTGTGAGACACTGCAAAGCCTTGGCTCTGTCTTGGCCCATGCTCTGGCTGTCAGTATGCTGAGTCTGGTCTGGTATTATTTGGAAAATAGGAAATGAAAAGGAAATTTCAGAAAAGAAGATTTCCTCAAGGAAGGAAGATTCTGAAGGGCGCGGGAGGCAGATTCTTCACACGCTGTTTGAGCTAATGCCAGGTTTAAGAAAATGGAGATATTACTTACAGCTAAGAATGAAAATTAAAATATAATTGATATACACTCCATTAATTAAATGATAAAAGTTGAAATAAATCAAGCCTATTACAAACAAATTAGCATTAAGTAATTACTGCTTATAACCCCAACGCCACTTCAAATAAGAAAAGGTAGCTCATGTTTCAGCTTTAGATTATCTACATACACAGAATTAATTTCTAAATGATACACCAGATTGTCTTTACTGCATCATTAAAATGCACTGGCTTTCTTGTGCACAAACACTACATCTCTAGCTTTGACTAGAGGTTGCTATTTTTACACTCTGTGTTAGGTGTATTTTATTTCTCTAAAATATAATTTGTGGTTGCCTTTGTTTATAAAAATACAGTGAATGACAGCTTTTTAAAGAAGCCAAATTTGATATTTCAACCTAGCTCTGCAGTGAGGTTTCTGTGCATGTTTGGGGATCCCATTTCTACCTGCCTTCCCTCTTCACTCAAGACATAGCTAGGAAGAAACTTATGTTACACAAAACTAGAATAGGATTCTTTTAAATGTTTTATCAGCTTTCTAATGATATTCATAGGGCTTTGCTTTAGAATTCACTAGAAACACATCAGGGCATGCAGCCAGGACTGAATGTTTCTACATGCTTAGTAAATGCAGTTATTTGTAATCCAGAAGTACATGTGTATTTATATTGTTTCTGCTAGGGAGAGGAAAATAGACACAATAGCATTTAATAGTGCCCTTCATTTTAGACCTGTAATTCCAGTGAAATCAATGAATCCCCCCCCGGTTCTTAAAATACATATTTTTTAAAAATGCTGGAATGATTTCAAACTTCTTAAAAATCCCAATCTTAACATTTAAAGAGACCTCACAATTTCTAGTCCAGAAAAAAAAATTACTACAGGGGAAAATTATCCAGGCAGAAAATGTTCTTAAATACTTAAATGCAAGTCTATTTTTCATAATTGTTGACTGAGTGCTGGGAAGATGCATCTATTGCTAAAAATAGACCTAAAGTAAAATATGTAGGAATAAATTTGACTTCCAATGACAGATCCATTTCCATAAACACGGCTCCATTGAGGGAATGCACCTAAAACTAGGAAACTTATTTATGATTCCTTCAGCTTCATTTGCATACTACTGTAGCAGATCTGTTTGCTCCTGTTAGTCAAAACTACATGGCATTTTAGGCTGATTTGGAGGCTTGTAGTGGAAAAAGTCAAATTCAAATTTTAGCACCTGTGAATTTTCCTTTCAGAGATATTTATGTACCTTGCTCTCCTGAATTGTATAGAATTCAGCAATTAAAAATACACAGAATTATGGCTTCACCACTGTAAAACTACTTTCCCTAGCTGCTGAACATTTACTATTTAAATACGTGAAAACAAACATGCAGAGTGATGAGCTAGCTAGGTTTTAAATATTTCCAAGGCTGGAGACCCCAAAATATTTCTGGAAAATTGGATTTAGAAGTCTTTGGCACCCCCTACCCCTTGCAATAAAATTTTCTTCTTAATTTAATATTAAATTTCTTGTATTTCAGCTGATGCCCATTGCCTCTTCTCTTGCCACTGAGCACCACTGGGAGAATTCTGGCTCTGTCTTTTTTTTTTTTCTGGCCCAGCAGGTATTGATACCTATGGATAAGATCCACCTGGCCTTCTGTTCTCCAAGCTGGGCAGCTCCAGCTCTCTTAGCTTTTCCTTAAGACTCTCTAGTTCCTTAAACATCTTTGTGAACCTGTGCTGGACTCACTTCTCTGTGTTCTTGTCTCTCTCCTGCTGAGGAACTCAGCTCTGGGACAAGCACTGCAGGTTTATTAATTCCAGTGCTGAGCACAGGAGAAAGATCACCTCTTCTGCTGCAGCAGATTGATGGATCATGTTCAGCTCTTGTCCACCAGGACCTGGAGGGTGTTCCTTACGAAGCTGCTTTCCAGGCAGTTGGCTCCCAGGTGTGTAAGGGTTTTTACTCCCTATCCAGGTGTGTAAGGTTTTTCCTCTCCTGGGTCAGGCCTTTAGCATTTCCTTGTGCTGAACTCCATGAGGTTCCTGTTGTCCCATTTCTCTATTCATTCCAGGTCTGTCTGAATGGCAGCACAGTTATCTGGTATATCAGCATTTCTAGTTGGATAATATCAGCTGGGTAGTTTTGCTGAAAGTCTGCTCCATTCCAGCATTATCTCACAGCCCTGCACCTGCATGCAGACCTCTCATTCCCTATGTTTGTTCTTTTTTGCTGCACATACATTTCCCAAAAAGGAGTGAGCATTTCCCCTCATAATGCTCTGATCCTGGCACTTTTTTTATTTGAGTCTATATGATTACAGTGGGCTGCCTTCTATCCTTTTTTTTATCTTGTGGTCTTTCCTTCCTCACTTCCTCACTTGATTGTGTGTTATCATCTCCTTCCCCTCACCATCCCTAGTTTAAGGCTGTCCTCAGTGGGTTGGCCAGCTTGTTGACAACAAATTTTTTTTTCACTTGGTCAGGTCTATCCTACCTCTTCCTAGCAGTTCTCAGTCATCAAGAAGGACTGTGGCTCTGTAAAGCAAATTCCTGTCTCCAGCACCAGATGTTCAGCCAGTTGTTGGTTCTCAGGGTCCAGAAATGACAGATGTGCATGAATAATCTCACAGTAACTCTGCTGTCTAATTGCACTGCTGTCACAGGGCATAGGCTGATCCCTGCTCTGAAGCAGACCAGGGTGCTGTGAGTCTCAACACATCACTGGGGGCTGAATTCTCTCTGGCTGTAATAGAAAGTCAGTCTGTGCAAGCAGAGACCTTCCTTGAAGGTTTTAATGAGCCTACCAGGGAGGAAAAAGGTGCTCCTGAGAATTTTGCCTGTTTAAGATGGTACATATAGAATGGTTTGGTGGCTTCATGAATTTCTGATGAACAAATATTTTTTTTAAGTGAAACAGTCTTGATTCCTAAAGACAAAACTTCATAAATAAGTCAAAAGCCAACAGAAGTGTAAATGTGCTAATTTTTAAAGAAATCCTCATGTCAAGCCCAGCATTTAAAACTTGTTTAAACTTTGCTAATAATTGTGATTTTTATTATTATTAATAATAATATTATTCCTAATCTGAATGTAATTGAAATAGTAAAACAGCTGTGGAACTTCAATATGTTTTCAGTCATTATCTTTTTATCAAAGTTGTTGCAAGCAGATTCTCTTTATGGCTAATCTTCATTGATTGGGGATGAACAAGCAGCAGTAAATTCCCAAATGACTGTATTTGACTAGAAATTGCAATTACTTGATGCCTAGTAATATGCATTTCAAATGTGTTTGGCATTCTTTCAATATTCATTGATTACCGTTATCAGCTCAACAAATTAAAATGCATCCACAGGTATGAGAGAATATAGGAAAATAACTGGTTGAAATCCTGGTCATAGAGAAACCATTGGCTTTGCCATTGACTTCTGGAAATGCAATCAATGCTCAGGTGTTGGGTCTCTAGCAGTGGTCAATGACTGGATACTTTCCTTTCTTTTAGACAGGAAAAGAAAAAGGTCTACCTTAATTTGTTATTATTTCAATAGTGTGATCATATTGCTTCTGACTTTGCAGCCTTTCCAATAACCTTATGGTAAACATCTATAAATACTCCTTCTATTGGCTTGCAGTATTCCCAAATACTCTTAGACATCACTTCTATCACAGGCTTCAATGTAAAATGTCTATATCATATATCCAATTAGCAGATTAAGCAGTCTTCCCTAAAGCAAAGAATGTAGCAAAGAACCCAAAGAATTAAAACTTCTGCTGTCTTTCTGCTTGGCAATCTTGGAAAAATGAGATCACCTTTCTAACACAGATGCCTGAGAAAATGTTCCCATCCCATGAACACCTGGGCAATGAGAAAGAGATGCCCTTCACCCAAAGCAGTGAAATTGGTGCTTTTCAATGTTGTGCTGCAAAACACAAACATTTATAAATTGATCGATTATTATAAACAAGGTTCTGATGTGAAGAGAATTATGCTGGGATAAACGCAAGTTTAAGACTAATTTTAATCACTTTTAAGCAAACTTTCAGCAATGGAAGCTAAAATCAATTGAGAAATTTCAAAAACTTAGGCATGGCTTCATCTTCTCTAAAGGCAGAGGCCTCTGCTGAGAGATCTAATCAGCTGAACTGCTCTCTCCAGGATGCCTTTACAGCCAACAGAGACTGAGCCAGTGGAACCTCAGGCTGACTCATCACAATCCAAAGTCCCTGTAAATATCCACTCTGCTCTACTCTTCTCAGAGGAAACTGAGGATAGCTTGCTTAATTAGGTGTGTTTATATCATAAATGATGCCTCAGGTTGGAGTTCCCTGGTTAATTAGTGAATAAAGTCTGAGCTTGTCTGAATTGGTCAGTTTAGCAAACAACAATAGATTATCAGCTGGTGTGACAAAAGACCTGATCCTTTGGCAAACAAACTGGAACACACTTGGATGTGTCTCTTGTAAACAACAGACAAATTTCTTCTAAAGAAATTTACAGTGATAGAACAATTTTTATTTTTCAAATAGAAAATTCTCTGTCATCTCTGTGTAATAAGAATTAAAACCAGATATTCGAGTTCTTAATTTCCATTAGAATCACTAGAGTCAGGTAGCAAAATAAAATTAGGAATGGAATAGTTTTGCATACACACTCTTAAATAAAAGGTTAAAACTTCTGTTTCAGTCACACCTGAATTTCAACCCAGAAAAAAACATCTCTTTGAACATCAGCCTGGGATCCACTGGTGTTTTTGGCTAGTTGCTGTATTATGTTACTGTCTGGCTGAGTTTACATAAAAACATATTCATTTTCTCTTCCCCCTTCTCCTGCATCTCTCCCCCTCCAATACAAACAGCATGGAAGATTCAGCACTTAACAAAAAAAATAAGGAGACCATAACAGTGGACCAGCTCTTGGCTCATACACAGGAAAAATATTTTTGTTTTCTGACAGGACATTCTGGAAACACCTACTTTTTATTTCACGTTTTTTGTTACAGAAACAAGCTCATTCTGAGCCTGTTAAATCATTTCAGTTTCAGGACACTGACAAGTTACATTTTTCTAGTGCCCCATGTTGTCAGTCTTGTTTATCTCAGGAGAGAGCTAAAAGTAAACACTTACCTGGTGTCTCATGTGGATAGCAGTCAAATTTGAAAAAAAAAAAAAAGAGATGGATTTGTGCAAGTGTGGGAATGTTTTTTTCCAGGAAATTTTAGTGTATGGTTGGATTCACATAAGTTTGGGGCATTTTATTAACCCACATCATTGATGCTATTGCAATATATGTCTCACTGTGGCAGTATTTAAAGTTTATAGTCAGTCTTGTTTTGCAAGGCCTTGTGAATGAGAATGAGCTGTGCTTCACCAAAATGATGTCACCTGGAAATTAGAATCTAATTTAGTGTTTTAGACTATTGTTTAGCTTCCCTTTAATGAATGAAGTGCCATCAAATTGTCTATTACAAGAGATTGACACTTCTGGATGAAAAGATAAAACTAGTTATCTTCTACACAGGGGCTACCTCCCACTTGCTGCCAGAAAAAGGGCAAAGATGGAGCACTAAATGAAATATGGTGGTTACTTTCTTGTTCAAGAGAGAGCAAGGACAGGTGCTTTTCTAGAGAAATGTCTGGCAGTTTCTCTGTCAACAGATCCACAACCACATTCCTTATTGGGACGCAATATAAAACATTGGCCAGTGAATTTATCTTCCACTTACCCTAAAAGAAAATATAAAATGCAATGTTTTCTTGTTTCTCTCTAAATAAAAGTGAAATTCTGGCGCCTTTATGCCACGAACACACACACACCCCAAGTGTCATGGTAAATCTTTGCTCCAAGGTGATAAAGCAACTTATAAAGGTCATGTAAAGATAAGGTCAACTTCTATTGCTCTTGGATGATTTTTTGATCACCTTGGGTTTGAATCTGCATACTTCTTTAGCCTTTTTGGTTTTAATTTTCAAGAAGTCTTAAGTTAGATAGCTTACAATTCATGAAGGTAGACGTGAAAAAAAAATCTTACAAGTGTCTATTCTCTTAACATAAAGATGCGCATTTCTGAACATATCAGAAATACAGCTTTGTCTGGATAATCCTGACACTTCATAGTGAACAAAGTAAGCCTTCATTTTATTTATCTCTCAGCTGACACTCAGGTCAAGCTGAGGATTATGCTTCCAACTTTCCAAAACAATCCCTCTCGTAGCCAAATTTGGAGATGTTTCCCAAGGATATTCCCACTGAATGCAGCAGAACTATGCAGCAAGGGCTGAAAACTATGAGTAGAGGTGTAAAAAACCCAGAAGGAAATATTACAACCTCTATAGATGCAACAACACAAACAATTAAATATATATGGAACACTGGTCTGTAGTTGAGCTCAAAAGAGAAATTCCACGGAGAGTGCCAGCTGCCCAGGGTTACTGTGTGGGTATAGTTAAACACCTTACAGCTTTCCTGGTTTCAAGAAAGGGGTAAATTGTAACTACCTTGAGCTTCCCTCTGCTCCCTTGCTGACTCTGTTTGGCTTGCCTTAGAGCTTGGCAGCATATAATCTTGTGATTCCACCTGTAGTTCCTGAGCTGTTGGTGCAGAGCATCCTATATGACATTCCCTGGCAATATCCCCAGAATTCAGCTTTATTATTCATTCTGCCTTGCCACAAGGCTTCTGTTTCTGAAGCTTCCTGCTTCAGTGTCTACCAGACAAAGAAATAAATTGGAGACAGAAAGGAGGAAAGATAAGAGTGGTGGTTTTCTGCTAAGAAAAATTCACCATGATACCTATAAAAACTTTGGTACCATAAAAGTTCCAAAATTGATATTGCACTGATGTAATTTAAGATCTTTTTTTCATAAGAAAGGAACCTACAGGGCAACAGGAGCTCCCATGTATATTGAAGATGCTGGTAATTAACTGAGCTTTACCATGTGGCTTATTATAATAGCACTTAGAGTATTTCTACATCACACAACATCATGCCATGAAGAGAGACCCCAGTGATCTATAAAACAGCCCTACTGAGAAACTAATTAGTCAAGGCAGAGCTCTGTGTTAAATCTACTCTGCTGCTCCTGGTATTGCACTAGCTCAGTCATAAAGAGAAATAAAAGGCAAACTGAGATGAAATAACTGGCCTGGGGATACAGAGGGTGGGATACATCTCACCTGACTTTAGAAATCAACAATGTAGACATTTAAACTCAAGCTAGCCCCTGGGGCTCGATGTATAGTCACTGGAGACAAATATGCCCTTTTAGGGTGCCAATCATCTGCCCTATTTCAGACATCTAATTTAGGAGAGGATGAATTGCCCCCTGGATTCTATTGACCAGCTCTTTGCTGACTATCCACTGAGCCAGAAGCCAGATGCAGATGTCTTCAGCACAGGCATCTGCATTTAGTCAATATATTTCCACCTGAAAAGTCTATGACACAGTTGGGAATAGAATATTTCCTTTATTCCCAGGCCTGCACATTATTCTGTAGATCATACCACCACTTTGGTAACTCTCCTAGTACCAGAGACACTTGAAATTATGCGGCGTGATACTTAGAGATTGTTTAATTATCATAAATTAAAGTTTATTTAATGAACTAGTCAAGTAACTGAACATCGGCTGATATTAAAAAAACCTAACATAATAAAAATAGGAAACATAATTTTGGTATAATTAAAATCCATTCTAGAGTTTCCGGTGCATTCTCACTGGTCAACATCACAGTGGATTAATACTTTAAAATTTTGATTCAGCTTAAAAACTAGAGTTGCAGTTATGCAGTTACAATGTCAGGACAGGGCTTGTCAAAAAGGAGCTCTGGGGTAAGGACACACAGCATTTTGCTTGCTGTCCAGTCATGAACAGTGATGAGAAACACATTCCTATGTACAGTAGGAAATCCATTTCCTCTGTGTGTGAATAAGTGATAAAAACTCAGCAAGTGTGGGCGGTGTTATGTGAAGAAGAGCTACAGGATGAATGAAAATGTGCCTGTGGTGTCCCAGCCTCATTTTGCTGCAGGTAACACAAGGTACAGAAGGAAAGATGAAGGAAGAATATTGTAGAAAGTGTAGTGTTTAATCACTAAGTACAGCCAAGGAGAGGCTTGGCTGAGGGTTCAGGCAAATCAGTTGGTTTCCCACGTGCTGAGTGTGTCTGTGCCAGGTGAGTGTCCCCATCCCCAGCAGGGTGAGCTGGTCAGAGCATGGACAGAGCACTCAGCAGTGCTGGGCTCTCCAGCCAGAGGCTCCTCCTGGGGAGGGAGAAGGAGCAGCTCCCCAGGCCCTGTTGGCACTGCTGGGAGCTCAGATTCCTGACTCAGCTGCAGGCTCACAGCATAAACTTCTGCCTGGGGCTGTCTCAGTACAAAGCTCAACGCTTAACAGCGTGCAAGGTGCTTACACCATCTCCCTACCTCTGCCACGGTGTTCATTTGGGATTAGAGTCAGCTGCTAACATTTCTATTCCCAGCTTTCTGGGTGTGATTTGCAGAAATTCAGAAGACTGAAGCACATGGATAGATGACTAGAATGCAGATTGTCTATTTAATACTATTGCCCCTGAGAAATTATAGGCTAGGTGTCTAAAGTTGGTCATCAAAAATTAGTGTAGGATTTTGACAGCTTTGTCTATAATTTATCTTTTCTTCAGTTCTCCATCTGTAAAATGATGGTAATAATATGCTTAATTGCTAGGGCTGCTGTGAATATAAATTCACGATGTTTGTGAAGAACTGACAAATTACAGAAAGAGCACCATAAAAACCACATGAGGAACTTAATAACAATGTATTCAGCTGAGGCTTTAGATCGTGATTAATAGAGCCTGGAGCCATACACTGAAGAAAGGAGATAAAAAGAACTATTTAATAATTATCCATACAGAGAAATAAAAATAATAGATGACTGTGCAGTTAAAGTCTGGGGCAAAACACATATGCACAGGGAGCTATATGAAGGTGACAGATGAAATTTCTGATGCTTACAGAGCAATATCAAGAAAATGAAGACATAAAATATCTCTAACTGTAGGTGAAGGCTGGACACTTCTTGCTGCCTACAAGATTATGCCCATGGAACAGCTCCAGGTACCAGCAAGTGCTTATTAGGATCCAGATTCATGTAAGAAATCACCTTTCTCTTCCCTTTTCATTTTTGTGTTCCTTTTTGTGCTACTTTCAGAGTTACTTTATCCCAGGGTAGTCTCTGGTCTGGTTTAATGCAAACCCCTACAAACTGCAGCTCTGGCAGAACTGGAGAGGAGATGGGGGGTGAGCAGAACCACCCACTGGGTGAGAAGGAGCATCCTGAAGGGAGGAGACACAAGGAGAAGGGGGAACAAGAGCCACAAAAGCCAGCAGGGAGAGAAATGGCTATTCAAAAGGCCCTGCAGCCAGATGACTCTCCAATCAAGGTCCATCTTTTTAAAAAGCCCCTGAGAAAGACAGGTGGTTCATGCAGAAAGCAGTCTGCATTTTAATCTGTTTTTCTCTTTCCCAAACATGGCATGAAAGTGCTATCCTCAGCGATAAAAGCTCCCCTGAGACTCCACCTCGCTTTCCAGCCCTTGAGTACTGACTTCCCCTGGTGTGAAGGAAGGTTGAAGTGCCAGCTGTTAGAAGAAATAATTATTACAGCACTTCCTGCAAGCACTTCAGATTCCAAAGAGGAGAAGCAAAAGCTACCTGATTCCACACTTTTCTTTTTTTTTTTTTTTTTAATTTGCTTTTGCATTTTTTTTCCCTTACTCTCTTTACAACCTTTGCCTGTAGTCAGTGAATAAGCTTTTACCCTGAGGATTCAACATGTTGCTAAGAGCTGTCATTACAGTGAACACATTTCTCTAAGTCATATTCACAGAGTCATTTCAAAAGCAGCTTAGGCTAACCCTTTCCCATTACAGACATGGAAATTCTCTCACAATTAACCCCAGTCCACACCTCCTAAACATTTAGAATGACGTGGGTGACTAGGAAATGTTAAGAAATGTGTCTTCACCCGAGATTACAGAACACAAAGGCAATGGCTGGAATGTGCTTTGCCATTGTTCGCCGCCGCTTGCACTCACAGCTAATTGCACAGAAAGGAACCATCATTTACCGCTCTGGCTGTGGACCATTCCCTCCTACATATCAGCCACCTCCTTGTCCTCATGTCAGTGATCTGGCACTGGCACTGCCTCTGTGTGGGCATCTGCACATGTTGTTATCCTGCCTCCCACTCTGCAGTTGCAGGTCCACACAGAGCAGTGCTGGTCATCTCTGAAATGACAGCTGTGAGCACTGGTTTTATAATGGGCTGAAACCAACAGAATTAACAAACCTGCTCCAGTTGCTCTCTATTATCCTTCCAAGACCTGATTAAAGCCTGTTTGAATGATGCTGTGTTTTCTCCTGTTGTTCCTTCATTTCATTCTGCACAATGTTGGCACTCTGAGTAAAAATATAATTAAACTATGGCACAGAAGCTGATAGCTTTGATCCCACCTAGCTTAGCAAAAAAGACAAAACAGGCACATTTAATCCACTATTTGTTCAGTTACAGTGTGCTAGTTTTAAACTGTGCACATTCCAGGGACTGAATGAATATATGAGGAATGCCAAAAGTTAATGTCTGAGTTACAATTATTGCCATACAAAGACTGTTATAGTGCACACCAAAAATCTCAAAACAATGAGGTTATGTCACCACAAAACATAATGCATGGCTAAATCATAATGCAAAAAGAATTTTTAAAAACTCTGTCGTCATGTGCACAGCCTGTGGCCTGTGATTCAGTAGGGCAGGTTCACATGCATTTGTAGAAAAAGATTTCCCGTCACACACTTTGGAATCTCTTTTCCCTCTTTACTGCATCTCCCCCTGCATCTGCTGCCCTCTGCCTTTGCCTCGGCTTCTCTGCATGAGGATTACTGGAGAAAATTGATTTGCCCGAGGATTTATTTGCATAGGCATGAGGCTTATCTGATATGTAAGTGTTACCCATGGAAGTATGGTATTCATTTTGTGCATAGACAGAGACACACACAGAGCCAGGTGTGGTAATGCCAATATTCAGCATTTTTTATCCTCAAAATGCCCTCAAAATGCACATGTTAACTAATTAATCCTCAGAACACATCTTTGGGTTACCCCATGCTTATCCCAATTTCTTGGGCAGAGACAGGGAAAAACTGGGAGGTCAAGAGACTGCAGGAGCTTCCAGTAGGGTCAGGGAGAGAGGGACAAACAAAACCCTTGTCAGGTTTCATGGAACGTCAATGAGGTACAATGAGATTTGTATAACAACACCAAAATGTCAGGATTAGAGTGAAGTTACCTATATCTGCAAATTCCTGGGACTGATTCCAATCTTTTGGTCTGCCCTGAACTGGTCAGGCGGCTGAGATAGATGACCATGACGGGTCACTTCCAGCTGAAAATACGCTATTCTGTGCTATTCTGTCCTCTTCTATTCTGTCTCTGGGTGGGTTTGTGCCCAGGTCAGACACGTGCAGCCCCAGAGCTCCAGCAGTGCAGCAGCAGCACAGAGGGATTTGGCTGCTGGCAGCCCTGCTTGCATTTGCACTGCACCATCCCTGCAGCATTTCTTTGCATCTCTTTCCCAGCAGAACACAGCAGGACAAAAAATGATGGCAGGTGACAAGGTGGCTTTTTGCTTGTGACAGGGCACGGAGCCACATGACCTGTCTCCACGGACAGCTGGGCTGTGACATGCTTTACACTGCAGGGAAAGGTCAAGGGGCTGCAGCCCCCCAGCCTCCTTACAAACAGCCCCCACCCCCTGATGCTCTCTCAGTCTGACAGCTGAACAAAATGAAGGCTATTTCTGATTTATAGCTGCAACCTGCAATGAATTATGCTTGGGTGGTTTATTAATATGAAGCACGTTAACATGAGTATATTGTCTGCCTGCCACAGATGGAAAAACTAACTCTATCGATGACGGTAATCCATTCATTGTTTTATGAATCCAGCATCCTCCAGAGAGCACCACAAAACCCCTCTCAGTGTCTCTGAATACTACATTTTACATTTAGATTTTCTGGCTTAAAGGAAAGATGTGTAAAATCACAAGCAGGCACAGCATTCCCCACTGACTAGTGCATTTATGAAGTCTTTTGTGGTGTTATTACAGAAAGCATATGAAATACAATGTACATGAAACTAGGAATAAGGAAATAAATACATCTGCTTTTCTTAAAGGAACAAGAGGCTGATATTTCTTCACTATGAGGGTGGTGAAACACTGGATCAGGTTGCCCAGAGAAGCTGTGGGTGCCCCACCCCTGGAAGTGTTTAAGACCAGGTTAGATGGGGCTTTGATCAGTCTGGACTAGTGGAAGGTGTCCCTAAAAAAGGTAGGGAACTTGAAACTAAATGGTCTTTAATGACCCTTCCAAAAGTGAGAATTTTACAATTCTGATATTCAGTTTTATATCCCTCAGTTTAGATTGGAAATGTTGTATTCTGTTTTCTGGAAAACATGAACCTGAAAAACACATTGAAGTGTCTCCTTGAGAGGTCTGGTGTAAGACAGGCTTTTTGAGGCTTTTGGTCAGAGTTAATTTTGAAGTCACCAAGGGGACCCTGTATAACCAGTAACACAGCTCTGGGAAATCATAGGGGTTTGGGCCAAGTCTTTGGCAGTAGGAATGAATGCATATGGAAGTGTGTCCAGAGGGATTTTGAATTGTCTGGGGAGCTCACCAGAATGGTTGTAAAAGGTGGGCCCAAATGGCAGGCCAGCTGGATTGTGTCAAACCTGACCTGAAGCTGTCCTCACACCCTCAGGCTGTACAAATGTTAGAACCAAGTCCTCTCGGTCTCTCTGACAGACAGATAGTCCTCTGGGTCTCTCTGAAAGCAAATGTGACAGGATGGACTGAGGATTCCCACTTTACACTGCTGGACTCATCTTTCTACACTATTTCTTATGTATAAACCTCTGCAATATCTCAGTGTATCCCCGGATGTCACAAGAGCCTCAAAAAAAAAAAAAAAAAAGTGCACCAATGGATATGTACCATTTCTTTCTTCCCACTGAGGATTTTTTACACTTGAACCTGACAAAACTGCATAAGGCTGAGCTTTCAAAGCACAGATTCCACAAGATGCTCACTGCATTTGGCTGCTCCTCATGGGATTGAAAATTGCCATATTTAAACAAAATTTGTCCCCAAACAAACCAAACCTCATTGTGGCACCTGTTCTTGGAGCATTGCTCCTCACACCTTGCAAAGGCATTGTCACACCAGGGTGTCACAACTGCTGCTGGACTGTGACCAAGCCCTTCTTTGCCCTTTGCCATCCCCTGGCTGGAGCTTTTTGGGGCAGGAGGGACCTGCTAAGACACATGGCCAGTCCATAACCATCCATGGGCACACAGCATCCACATCTGATATAAGAGAGCCAGTCCAAATCCTCCAAACCACTGCAAGGATGGGTCATGCACCAGGCACCACAGCATGGTCACTGACTATTAAATGCCCATCCTGAATCCTCTACGTCCCTTTCTGCCCAAAGGCATAACCCTATTTGCTTATCTCAGGTGTGATAGGAGCTAAATTACTATGTATGAAGAAAAATTTCTTAATAATAGATAAGAATTCAAAGCACAATTTTTAATATAAAGTATGAATCAAGCCCTGTTTTCATACCTTTATTCAGTCCAACCTGTTACTGAAGTCAGAGCATTATTTTGTGTAAAGGTGTACTGCCAGCTCCAAGTGCTTTAAAAATCTCACTAATTCCAGCAGAAATTTTGCTAGAATGGAGACAATAGAGTTTAGCCTGTTGCAGGTGATTCAATCTTATGCAAAAGATGTTTATATTTCCTGAAGCAAAATACTCATCACTTATATTAGTTAATGGGAAAACAATCAGCTAATTTGCCAGGTTTTGCTGAGCGCTGGAAAAAAAAACATCTCTATTCAGAAATGACTAATATTGTCTCTTCACAAGCATGAGAACAGTGCCTCTCTCTTGAATAGTGGCATCATCCTAGGTTTTGAGATTTTTACAGTCCTTTTCATTGTTTTTTTAAAAAAATGTATTTATCCTTTCAGCTCTCTCTTTCAAGGTAGTTTACAAACGAATATAAATCTCAGTCACATGACCAAGATATTGCAGCTGAATAATTCAATATGCATTATCTGAGACATGGTGGCTGTCCTTGTGCTAACTCAGCCTATAGCAAATGCAAGGCTATACTTATTTATCTTGAATTTCCCTCACTGTAAGTGAAGCCAAGCTGAATTTGCAGTGGACTACAACTATGAGCACAGGCAACTGCTCTGGCTCACCTGATTCAGAGGTACAACTTAAGTAGATTGCCTGCCTGTCTGAGCCTTCCAGAAAGCATGCAGTGATTTGCATACACTCACACAGAAAATCCGTGGCAGCACAGGGAATCCCACTTCATGCTGAAATCAGTGCCCAACCTTCCCATTCTGTCCGTGTCATACCATGTGGAAAGCAGCTGATGGTCCTGAGAGAACACCCACTCTAAGCAAAATACATTTCTTTTAAAGGAAGGGAAATATATGAATGACTTTGGTTTGATAGCCTAACAGGGTGCTGCAAACAGTGAGAAGAACAGCCTTACCTCTTCATACAATTCCCCTGAACAGTATTTTCCTTTTTTTTTATTTTATTTACTTACAGTTGACTGAACTAAATATCTCTTATTGTAGCCTGCAAAGAAAAGCTGTAAAAAAAATTAAACTGCAAAACTAAATTATTTATACAGCTTCATGTGCTGGATGTTTTGGTACAGTTGAGCCTTGCTTCTTCCTAATAGCATAAGACTATTAGGAATTGTAATACTCCTCAGGGGATGTAAGATTTATCAACCCTTGCAGAACGGGATGGAAGCCAAGGCAGGAGATTAAGGGATACTAGTTAAATTAATCAACCTTCTCTCTGTATATTGGCCAGGAGAATGCAGTAAGTTGTTATTCATACATTTTACACAGTAGGAGCACAATTTGACCACAACCATATGTTGAATTTAATATTAAACATTGGATCTTTCCAAAAACAACTCCATAAAAATGTCAATACTGCTTTTTTTTTAGACAAATGGCTCTATTCATTTTTAAAGGCATTTACACTCACACACAAAATGAAAAAGTGCTTTTCTATACCAGTTCTGAAAACAACCTTCCATTTTAATCCTGGTTCAGGACCCTATCGTGCTTGTTTATGAGTCAAAGTCTAAAGCTAAGATTAATAGAGAAGACAGAAGAGTTGCAAATACTCCTTTTTTTTGACCTCTCTTTTAACTACAAAAGGGTCAAGAAGATATTTTCCTTGTCAAGTTGAAAACCTTGGAATGCTTTTGCTTTATGCACAGTGCTGAGATTCAAGTTTCTTGAGATGAATGCACACTACTATTTCTATCTGTACAAAACTAAAAGCTTCACTACATGAGCAATTTTCGGAGTGTATCACACCTGTGGAATGACATTTTTTAAAAACCCAGAAACCAGCTAAAGGACAACAATATAAAAAAAAGTTGTAGATCATAAAATCAGACCATCTTTAACCCTGAGCAGGTGGAACAATTGAAAGAGCATCTTTGAGCTGTGTCTAACAGCCCCTCACAGCAACAGGTATCAGATCCCACTGTGTGCTGCAGTCAGTAGCAGACAAGTCCCTAAAAACCTGCTGGTGACCAAGTGGCTCTGGCTGGCCTGGGGCTTGTGCTGTAGGGTCTGTAAATGTCTGCTGGAGCACTTTACACAGTATTGCACTCCCCTTGGTTTCAGATGAGTTTGTGCAGCCTCTCCTGAGTCAGTTCCTGAACACCAGTGTGACAGCCTGGGTTGTGCCCATCAGGTCCCCAGGGCCCACTGGGTGGTTGCTCAATGAGGTGTGGTGGCTCAGTTCCCAGCTTCGAGGCAACCAGGGGTGTGAACACCAAAAGAAGTCTTGTGGCAGAAAGTTGTGTATGCATGCTTAGAGCTGTAGATCGTGGCAGAAAAACAGAATTTCAAAAATTCTTCATAGTGACTGACATCAGGACAAGCAACAAAGTTTAAAACAAACAAACAACAACAACAAAAAAACCCCAATCAAAGCATTTGGTGGTTCATATATTTAATTCCTCTAAGTTGACGAAATGAGGGAAAGTTAAGCATTGTTTCAGAACTATGTGTTTTCCTGTGCTCTTTAGCACTGGTTTACACTACAGGGCTGTAAATTTTTGAGAAAGCTCATGGGACAAATGTGTGAAATAATGAATATAGGGAAATTAATTGTTAGGATATGGAAGGATAAGGAAAAGAGAGAAAGGCAGTGTGTTTGTAATCTACACAGTAAGTATAGCACATGCTGTATGTCACACAAAAAAGAGACTACTATATCACACAGAAATCAACATCTATCAACTGACTGGAAGCAGTCTCTCTCAATAATCATTCTGCTCCTTTTATAACTGAAAGGGATCAAAAATATGTCTATATATACAAAAATATTTTAGAATCCTATTACCAGGAACACTTCTGAAGGCAATAGAAAATTTTCCTCTGAAAAATACAGACGGAAAGAAAAAATCCTTCAGTGAGCAGATAACAGTGTTTGCAATGGCAAAATAACTCAATTGAAAGTGTAATGACTTCTCTATAATGTCAACAGAAGTGTTTGGTTCACACACTCATATAATGCATAAGCCATTCGCTTGGCATTATATCCAGTTGCTGTTATAATTTATATGAGTAAAGGCTTGTAAAAACTCTATTTTTTAGCCTATTATGCTATCAGAAGTGTTTGTTGTGAATGAAACCCTTTCTAATGCTCATTTATTACGAGTGAAAGATAGTAACACTAACATTAACCAAGAAACCTTAGTGCTTTCCAGTTTCCTTCAGTATGTGCTCTGCATTCATCTGCACTTTCACAGATCATCTGATCTGAAAGGGGGATTATAGAATCCTCTCTTGGAGGTACATCAATCCTGCCTGAAATAAAGCATATGGTTCAACAGTCCACAGTCACTGTATTATAGCAACAGCTAAGAAAACTAGTCATAAACATTCATTTCACCATGACACAAAAAATCACCCATTGAAATTTACTGCTCTGAAGATCACTGATGAATTTTCCATCATTTAACCCAATGTTTTGAGTTTCACAGACCACAGAGTTCCTGCAGTCACCTTGGTGTTGAATCCAATGGACCATTTTCTCTGGCCAAGTCCAAATGCAGCTGTAATGTGGAGAAGGAGCCTCTACTGATCTGAGGTGTGTGAACCTTGCAGTACTAATGGAAGGACTACTACAGTTCTAATTCTCCTCTTTTCTCTGCTTTGCCCCGTCCTTTCCCCAGTAAAACTTGCAACTGATATTTTATATAAACTTTCAGGCAAGAAAATTCTTTTTAGGACAATCTTTTCATAGGAAGAGAAGGAACCAAACCATTGGTGCACATTTGAGTTCAGACAAACCGTAGGCACAGAGTAGCAGTGGAGTAAAGATGTAGCATTCCCATTTAGGAAATTCCCATTCCCATGTCTAAAACCGTGTGATCCAGGTGAACTCATACAACTGAGCAGCATGAAAATAAATTCCCAGTACAAACACAATACACACAGTTCAGACAGGAAACAGCTTGCAAGGAATCCACAGGCTACAGCATGTTTGTACAAACCAGCCAGCTAATGCCTAGTTTTGCCAGCTGTACTCACTCTAAGAATACATTTATTCCAGAGGAGTCCCAGATTAAAAAAAAAAAAAAAAAAAAAAAGTGAAGTTTGTACACAAATATTTTTTTCTAACAAATATAAAGCAGCAATTTTTGATGAGTAAGTTGTTGAGCTGAGAATAGCTCACTCTGCTCTGTGTGTGCCTGTACACAACAGAGAAATCTTTTCATGGGAAATAAATGCATCAAATCCAAATAAAGCTGCACTTTGAGACTTGGTTATGCATTGTGAAACCCTGGTCAAGAACATAATTTTTTTGTGTACAAGCATCCAAGGGCCACCCCTGGCTCCTAAACTCTTTAAACACACAAAAAGGTATCACAGGTATATAGATGGAATTAATTTCAGCCATTTCTTCCCTCACAGCCTCAAAAGCTCAAAAAGCCTCAAAAAATCAAGAACTAGAACAGTTGAGGTCAGATGGATTGTTTTCACAAAATTCAACACTTTCCAAAATATGTGTAGATGTGTTTTCTGGCTTCATTATAAACAGGTTCCATATCAAAGTGGTGAATTAGTTGTCCAAAGGTTAAAGACACTAGAAGAACAGTCAATAATTTGAGAATACAAGTTTGATCTTATAACTCAAGTGTCTGCAGCTGTATCCCTGTCTTGGAAAAGCCATCTTTTCTTTCCCCATCTTGCCATAATAAAGGCAGCACTGCTTAAACAGGTTTGAAACTGCTGAAACTCTTACTGGTCTGATTCCTCATAATCCCTTCTTTCTACATTGAAATTAAGGTAAATTCAAAACTTTTAAACTGTTTTCTAATTCTACTCTTTAACTAAGCATTAAGTGTCAGAGAGAAAAACAGCTCTGTGGAAGAAATATATAATATGCCTATCAATCTATCATTTCTCCTAAGTTTCTTAGGACTTCATTAATTTTCCAGGCTCATTTCTTACAGTTTATTAATCCAGTGTTGCTGAATCTTCTTTCCTTGTGTTTTTTATTACCTCTTTTATATTCACAGGATGAATATTCCCTGTGAATCATCAAAATTCACATTATTTTTATTTGCCAGACTCACTCTATTGCTACAGATATGTCATGCCTGGATGCTGATTGGTCCTGTGCAGGAACAGGGCTGTTTTCTGTGTGCATATGGTATCCCTGATTGCCTTTAATCACTGACCTATGGGCTGTTATCCAAAAGATTAGCAACATGAAAGAGATTCTGCTGTGCTGCTAAGACTATCAGGAGAAGTTAGGCATCTAATCTGCAGAGATGCTCCTGTAAATTTTGTTTGTCACCTTCTGGCTTCTAAGGTACTTGAATAGCTACATAAATCTTACCTTTGATCTAGAGCTCTTCTCTCAGATTATATTACAGCAGCACCTACTCAACCATGCTCAAGGCACCATGCACATTCAGTAAGAGATCTCTCCTGTCCTGAATAGCTTAAAAGACCTCTTCTATCTACATGAGGGGAAAAAAATGAAAAGGAAAAAAAAAAAAAAAGAGAGAAGGATGAAAAAAAGATCTGGAAATAGAAAAGGAGCACACAGGTGGCAGAACTATGAAATGGCATCTGAGGGAAGAATCACCAAATAAATGCTCTTTCCTGGAAAAGAAATCAAATAAGGTGCCCCAAAGGAAAGTGATCAATAAAATCAGAGTTACATGGAGAAGGATAAACAGAGAATGATCAGTCAGTGTTCGCTGTTGCAGTACAATGACATCAAATCAAACTAGCAGTTGGCAGACTGAAAGTAGACAAAGAGACTCATTCTCACACAAAGGGAAGGAAGGTAAGACACAGACAATGCTGCAAGATACTGAGAGAGGGGCAGGTCCAAAGGCTTCCCCAGCTCCACACTGACAGAAGAGCCATGTGTTGGGGAGTGATTGAATACTGATTGTTTCTGGCTTCAGCAGCCCCTGAACTTGAAATGACTGGAAGTGAAGAGAGGATTCTTGGCAAGTTCTGCTATGTTTGTCCTGTCCTTAAACTCCTCTGTAAGCTTTTTCTCATTGTTAGAGAAAGATTTTGGACTGACCCAGAAAAGGCTTTTTATGTTCTTATGTTACATTAAATAAGCAAATCAAGGACATTAAATTAAGCAAATTTGAATCAATCTGCGTCACAGGCAAGCAAAATAACTGGAATCAAGACTTCTACAATGGCTGTGCTCCATCACAGCTGCATCTGCTCCAGCAAATAAAAGTGACCAGAGAATGTTCTTTGGCCCTGAACCAAGTGGTAGGACAAGGACCATTATCCATACAGCCGAACTTTTTTACCTGCTGAAACCAGAGACACCACATCTAGATTGGCCACTGGGACTATTCCTTGGTCCACAGCAGTTCTTGAGAATGATCATAAAGCCAGGAAAACCTGATCTTATTTTTCCATTTCCAGGACCTAGCTATGAAAAAAAAACAGGAAAAACATATTTCCGTCATCAGGTACCTTTGTCACCAATGGTCTCTGAAAGTTTAAGTGTTTCTAGGCACAGGATGCTTTTGTGTTGCAGAATAAATCAAGTCTCCTATATTGCAAGTGCTTGCATGACTCATAATTTTGGACTGTAGCAGCCTTGGTGATAATTAACCTGTGTCAGTCAGTCCTAGTGCCCAGTTCCATCTTCTGTAGCTGTGGTTACATCTTTTACACAGAAGCACTCAGAAGATATATAATTTCAGTGTCATTTAAAATCCTTATATTTACACAGAGATGACAAAATGATGTTCTAATGCCACTGTAGTGCTCCAGGTGCTGGAATTAATTTCTTCCTACAGAAACTTGCTACAGAACATGTGAGTTTTCAGAGAGCTGGAAAACAGTGAGGGATAATAGTTCTCCAAAAGTTCTGCTGTTTTTGCCAGACTAGATTATGATAACTTCTGTTATTGAATTGGAGGAGGGGAGATAAAGAATCCTAACTTTTTGTTTTCCTTCTTGAAAAAAAATTAAAATAAAATATTTTTTTAAAAAAAATTCTGTGGGGAGCAAAAATATGATTGTTATCTGTCAGCTGTACACATGCAGCAGTGTTATTTGATATTCTTGAAACCAGGAACATCCTGTTTAGAAAGTGGAAAAAAAAAAGGGAATTACTGCACTCTTTCCATTTTTTCTACTCCCCAATCAAAGGAAAGTACTTGAAAAGCGTGAACATTATGTTTAAAAATAGTTCTGCTGAAATATGCCCAGAGATCAGAAAAAACTTCCATATTTGGAAAAACCTACAGTATGTTCTGCCAAAGTATTTGGCTTTTCTTTAGGTCAAGGCAACCCTGGGCTTTGCAGTTGTTCCCATAATGTGCTATAGACGGGTGAAAGTGCTCTCCTGTCATTTCCAGTTTACAGTACAGTTTGTGCTGGCTGCTATGGACATGCCTTTGCAGCCAGTCCCACTTTGAAAACCTCTGCAACTGCAAACTCATATTCTCCTGTGCTCTTCTTGTGTTTCCATGAGTACACATGTAGAGCAGGCAGAATTCCCTTGAAACCTACAGGATTTCTCTCCTTTTTTCTCTCTGATTCCCCTCTTCACATGCATTCAAAAATACTCATTTTTATTTTTTTCAAAATTTCTTTTTAGAAGACTTGGTAAGAACTATTAAAAAAATTACATTACATCTATATAGGCTCTTTTCCTTCCCCTCTATTTTTTTTTCTTATGAAAAGCTTCGAAGACATTATTTTCTCAATATCTGTTTTACTACTAAATATTTCATTTCAGGAGTATTTCTGCTACCAGTAGTCATGGTGAGTAAAAGCTCCATTGATTCATTTAATAGACTGGGATTTATCTAACTTTTTTTCCCACTGACACCTCTTTGCATGTCTAAAGAATGAAGTACCACTGAAACACTTCCAAATATTGTGATGCATCACTATGTGAATTAACTCCAGTATGACCATATATTCCTCTTAAATCCCCCACTCTTTGGGTAGATAATTACATATTGGTATAATACATTTGGGTTTTTTTCTACTTTTTGCCTTGTTTAGTTTTACTGTCTCTCCTGACACTGCTTTTCATGCTCTAAAAAATAGCTGCCACCTAAGCTGGAGGACTGGAGCCATTACACATCTTTAGTTTCATTCTGTTAGCTGAATATATAAATCTTGTCCTGTTAGCATACAAATTCCAGGCCTTCAGAAAAAGGGGGTCGAGTACAGTGTTACCTCTGCTCCCCTGTGCTGTTCCAGCTAAATGTTCTCCTCTAAAAATCAGGTGATTAAATCAGGCAGTTTCCTGAGCAGCCCTGGCAATAAGTATGTGCCATTTACTATCTCAGCATGTCCTGTTCCTCAGCTGCTCAGTTGCCCCCCCAGGCTACCTCAAATGCAGGAGGAAGTGTTCTCATCTCTTGTCCTCAGAGGGCTGCTGGTTTGTAATTTTCATTCAGTGTACAAAGCTAAATAATGCAAAAGAGCTGACGAGCAGAGTGGACAACAGTTAATATCCAAAACCAGTTTCTCAGTGCTTCACTGTAGCTTGAACCAGAATATGGATAAGTAAATAATAGCAAGCTCCTATTTCTGATCTAGTTCTGTTTTCAATCCTGCTCTTTGCCACTCTCAAGCCAACCATTCCTCAGGTGCTGCCCATGCTCTTGAGGCCTTTTGGTCAAGGCAAGTCAAGTACAAAAGAAGCTGAGGCTCAAGCCTGGACTGGAGGGCTCTGATGAACTCACAGTGTCTTATAAAACGAAGGATAGAGAGTTAAAGATTTGCTTTCAAGCTGGAAAAATGCATCCTGTAAATCCTAGGGCTGGGTTTATAGGGACTTTGTTTTGTGGGCAAAATAAAAGTTAGGAAATAAAATTTGCTTCAAGGATTAAGCCTCTAATCCTTGGCTCTCCTTTGGCCAATAAAGTGTTTGATGGATATTGTAAGTCTCCATCAAAGTCTGTGTCTCAGCACTGACTTAGCCAGTCCCCAGAGCAAACTAGAAAATCTCACATGCAGCTTGGAGCCATGTCACCAGGCAAATCAGTAAGGCCAAAATACAGTTTCAGGAATATTCATATTTTACATAAAAAAGTACTAGTTGATAAGGGTTGTAGAAGTATCGTGGGCTTAATTAATAATGTGATGTGTCTCTAGCGCCAACCCTTGTTTCTAGGGCGTGCCCTGCAGAAATTCAGTGTAGTTCCTCACAAGACTTCCCAGTGAGCCCTCCTTCAATAACTTGGTGAGCACACACTGAATGTCTGAATTCATTTTTCTGGGAAAGTCATACTCATTTATGATAAAACTGGGCCCTGTGCAGTTGTCAGTGCAAATGTTGAGTTTCTCTCTGTTGAGTTTTATATTCCTGTACCTAGAGAAAAGTCAACTGGGGTGAGGATTCAGTGGGGTTTTTTTCTGAGGAGGAAAATTATAAGTACTTGGTATAATGACTTTGGGTTATCTCTGACTTGATGACTGATGACAATCCAAATGTAAGAAAATAATGTAATGTCTTATCTGTCAAGAGAAATGAATTGATTTTAAAATCTTAGGTAAACTATGTGTTTTACAGAACAAAATGAGATTATGGGTGAAGTTAAACTGGGACTTCATACTATGCAATTACATGAATTTACACCAGCAATACCTCTGGGGGTTTTTTTCGAGTCCTTGATAATTTAATGGGGGTCTTAATCTATCAAACATTCAATTTGCACTGAATTTCAGTAGACTTCAGATATTTTTACCTCTTTAGGCCCCTCTGACAATCTCTCTTCACACAGAAATGTGGCTTATACACAGTCCTGGAGGTGAAATGAGGTACAAGGACACAGCAGCAAATGTTTCTGCTCCTGTGTGTGACAGCATTCAGGTGTGGGAGCAGTACTGGCAAGGGAGATAATGTTGGCTCCAAAGCAGTGTCCATGGCTGCACACAGCTCCTTTCCACTCTGGATTTAATTGTCTCAATTCATCAGGCATCTGCCCTTGGCTTAGAGCTCTCACAAGAACGTTTACCATGGCCTCGATGTAACTTGCTACTTTGAAGTGACTTGACTGAACATCTGACTCTGCCTTGCCAGTGCCTTTTCAGCACTCAAATCTGAAAGAGCAAATTGGGAAATCAGGGTGTATTTCAGGATTTACTGTTACTAGACTTTCACAATTGAGCCTTCTGACTCCTCTTGCTGGAGCTGATGAGCAAGCACTGAGTAGCTGGATGCCCTCACACCCTCCAAGGCCTTTAAGTAATGACTTCAGATGCCCAAAAGACTGGAATGGACTCCAGGCTGATCAACCATCTTCCTTCTGGATTAAAACCATCAGGAGTCCTTTGGTCCCAACGAGAAAATTGTTGGTCTGTTGTCTGTATCAGTCCTTCTACCTCTACTCTTGACATAAAGCACATCACCAGCTGTAGGGTGGTAGCCCTTTTTGGTCCTTTGTAGTACAGGCAGCATTCTAATACACACCACCACTGGCAGTAGCTGAGCCAAGGACCATAATACATGAATGTAAAACCCTGCCAACTGCTATAGATTTTTTCCTAGTACTCGTGGAATGCCACTTCCCATATTTTTTTTCATCTCTGATGTGGTACATACCCTCAGTCTTTCACATCACTTTAAATTAATGTGTCCTTACTGTTCCTTTGCTTTCTTTTCCCTTCCCTTCCCTTCAAAGAACTGCTGGTTTTATTTTCCTTTCTGGCTTACATTAGAGCCAGCTTAGATTTGATCACTAGCAGTGCATCAGAGGAAGCATACAGTACATACTGTGCTTTGAGCTGTGTGGACAGGGAGCTATACATAACCCTCACTTAGCAATAATATGACTAATGAATACGTTGTACTACGGTTTCCTGCAAAAGAGCAATTCACACAGCCCAGCCTTTATCACATTGTTTTTGTTAGCCATCGCTCTTTATTTACTGTCACTGAGGCTGGGAAAGACAGCTCATTTTCTCAGCATTGTGCATATGTATCTGAGCTGGAGCTGGCAGCACAACTTGTTCTTCTCCTGCATGTTTTATAACCTGTTTTTTATTTTATTGTACTCTAGTAATTCATTCTCCCTAAAATAAAAGTGGAATGACTACTCTGTACATGGGCTACCTTGCACATTACACTCTGCTTTTAAGAAAGTATAAAGGATTATATTCAAACTCTCACCAGTACATTGCAGGTCCCAGAAATCCAGTAGTCTTTGCTGGCCTATTTGGAGGCAAGGTTTTGATTTCAAGATGTCAGCTAGCTAGAGACCTTTGATGGATTAAATTTTCAAACTACAAAGCATGCTGCTTGTTTCAATATCACTTTTAGCTGTTTATATATGGAGCAGATTTAGTGGACATTCAGGAAAACTGCTGCTCCCTGCTTTGTTTTCACCATTCTGTGTGCTTCCAGAGGGTAAGAAAAGAGCTGTGTCCCTGTTCAGCCTCTCCTCCCACACAATACTTTTCATTCTTTGTCACAAAATTTACCTTTGTTGCTGAGGTGCTCATACTTCAGATGCCTGTCTCTTAGACATATAAATATCCACTATCAAAGATTCCAAGTCCTGTTGCAAGATGAAGGCCCTTCATACAGACTTTACTTTATTTATCTTCTTATGGTGACTTTGTGTAAAAGCAAGATTCTAATAATGGCACTTCAGTATCACTTTTTTTTTTTTTTTTTCAGAAGAGAACAAGTATTTTTTTTGACTGGCATTTGTAAAAATTCCTGCATTTGAGTCCTGAGTGCCTCTTGATGTGAGAGCTGGAGTAAGAGCCAAAAAAGTTTTACAGGACCACTCAGTCTTTAACACCTTCCTTTCCTCTGGGTTTGTGCTCCTTTCACTTTTAATCTCTACATTGGTCACAAAGACCATTGCAGCAGCAAAAAAGAGCTATTGAATTTCAAGACAAGTAAATTGTAACAGATTCAACAGAGATCTACAAGATCTCTAAGACATGCTTATACACTAAAATAGCAAATATAAATCTTAGAAAAACAGTTCAACTGCAGGAGAACAGCCATTAGAAAGTAATAATTTCAAATTAATGCCACTTGGCATCCCCATTTTATAGTGTTCATCTCTCCAAATATTTAATTGCTTCTCCTCATTGCTCTTTATTAGCCCCTTTAGCTATTTCCTCAGTTCTGTTTTTCTTTTGTGCAGAGTCAGGTATTTTCCAACAGCATAATTATTCATATTTCTGTAAAAGTAGCTGGTTTAGATGAAGGGAATAGGTGACTATGGTTCAAAATGTTTGGGGTGATGCACACTCAGTCCAATATTACTTCTACTGATTAACCCATTCGCTTGCAGAGTTTAAATATTTAAAAGAATAATTCAGCGTTATTCTTGGAAAATTTATTATTTACATAAAGCAGTAGACTCTACCAAAACATCAATTCTCAGGCTGTGAGAGTCAACAGCCTCTTAGATTTTGTTCTTCTCTGACTCATACAGATGAAAAGGCTTCATGTCACATTTTGGCTTGTTGGTGGAATCCTTAGCCAACTTGTCTGTTCCCGTGAAAAGGCAACAAGAAATTCCTGTGCAGTCATGTGCCCAGCCAAGCCTGCCCCTGTGCTAGGGGATGTGCCAGTCTGCTGTGCCCCTCAATGCCCGTGGAACACAGGATTCTGCACAAGCAGTCTGGGAAGCTGTGGCCAAACACTGCACCCTGCACCACCACAGCACAGAGGTGCTGTAATTTGTGTCACCTTGCCCCTCACCATATCCTCCTCCAAGACAGGAGCAAGAATTTTTATGTACAAACATTATTATGTACTTAAGATAAGGTATTTTAAAACATCTGTTATTCTCTCTCAGAATTAAAAGTCTCTTTAAGGTATTTTTGCTCGGAGACATAAACTGGAAACATAAGAACCACCAGGTAATTTCACACATTATTTTAAATGGAAAACACAAACAAAGCTCAGAGGAGAGACCATCCAATGCTACACAATCCTAAAATGCATTCACTTAGTGTTTTTATTTTTCTCCTTTCTTTTTCCCAAATATTCCAGATTAGTAAAGAAGCAAAATAAATATTAGATATTGTACAGATGTCATCTCAGTCTTTTGGAACTGCTTAAAACAGTGGGAGCCCCAGACTGCAATCCTTATGTAGAAATTACTCAAATAAAGCTCCCACTGAGGCCAAGTGTTTTACTGCCATTTATACAATTGTATAAAATGAGCTACATGCTTTACAGAACAAATAAAGAAAAATCACATGATGTCTTTATCTCCTTCCCTAGTTTGTCTTACTCTCACAATTCATTGCATAAGAGAAACAGAGCACAGGAGCAGAAGAGAAAAGAAACACCATAAATGGCGATAGAAAACTCTATAAAAACAACAGCTGGATGGGGCAAAAGTTCCTTTGTTGAAGTCAGATGGCTATTTATTTTTAAACATTTGACAAAATATTTTGCTTTTTTGATTGACTAGCTGATAAATCCACAGGGGTTTTACCTAAGTGGACACTAAATGAGGAGTTGTGAATAAACCAACCTGTTATAAACTATTAGATCACTGCTGTGTATTATGGTCTTATTTTTATCCAAAGCCTTTTACTAAAATAGCACAGCTTTCATCTGAGCTCCCTTGTCAGACAGTGCTGCGAGGAGCATTTTGGCACTGCTTGCTCCCCCCTGCTGATTCCCCAGCCCAGTGGGCTCTGCAGGGACGTGGGGGAGCAGCAGCTCTGCCACTCTGCCTCCCACACTCTGTGTGCCTCACACCTCTCTGCCCTGGAGGCTTCTCCCCAGAAACCCAGCTCACTGAAAAACAATTTATCAGAGTTATTGTTATTATTTTTTTTCAGCAAAAAAATTAGCTGTGATTTTTTTTTTAATCTGACCATTCAGATTCAAAGAGCGTCTCCACAGAGTTGCCACAAACAAAAAATTTAAAGGCATCCTGTTTTCAGAGGATTTCTGATCTTTTCTGCAATCAGAGATTTCTGATCTTTTCCTTTCTCTTGGTGACACTGAAATAAAAACAGCACTTTAGTTGACAGGATTATGTTACAGTGAAATGGAGCTTTGCGTGGGAGTAAAGTGAGATCCATTGTATGAAACTCTCATTACTAATCATATAATTGGGATGTAAAAACTTTTTCAGATTAGCCTTGGCTTTCATAAGAAAGGACAGGGATCTCTTTTCAAGCATGTTAGCATTAGAGCAGAAGGGATTGAATGAATTGTGATCAGGACATATGGAAGGGTAGCACAGAACCCTGAGCTAGACAGGTAGAGGGAAGGGAGGGAAGGAGAGGATTAGACATGTGCTGGAGGCTGTAGTAAAACTCTGTGTTTTATATGTGTGTATTTAAGTACCTCTGTGTATTGCTGAAGACTAGGAAGACTTAGAATTTACATAAATAAATACCTGAAAGAATATGTTCTTTTATGAGTAGCCCATCTCGAGTACTTTACAAAGATAATGGAAGAGAGGAAAAAAATCAGAAAAAAAAAAAGAAAATATTTTGATAAATGAGTAGACAATGGATTATGAAATGTTCTTACTGATGTACCTGTCTTACAGACTTTCATTGGCTCAAAATAAGATTTTAAATGATTGTGAGATTTCAAATGTTCTGCCTAACCTGGCTGCAGTATTTCTTTGGTAATGACACATGGCAAGCAGATATATTACTATATTCTGCTTCAGTAACAGAAGCACTTCTCTCTCCATTCTGGTTCAGCAACTTTATGACATGTGGAAATGAAGAGATCAGTATTTAAATATGCCTTACCAAAAAGAAGCAAAAAACCCTTGAAAAGCCCAAAAATGCCTCTCTTCTCTATTTCAGGGCAGAAAGTCCCTTCTGAAATGGTGTTCACATGCTTACTAAAATTTTGTCAGCCTGTGATGCAGAGATAGGGAAAGCGCCTCACTACTATTCTTTGGTGAAACAAAAGAATGGAATCAGACTGATTTTGCATGCATGGCAGGCCACACCAAAAATGGGGTTTGGGCTTCAATTAATTTTGTATAGATATCCCTAAGCCAAAAATATCATCCACCATAGTGACAATGAACTAATACAATAACTAATACTACACTCGCTGTGTATCTGAAAGGAATAGAAATACATTCAGTATGACCTGCTCAGCACAACTAATATCTTATTAACAGGCAATGGAGTTTGGTGCTGATTGAAACTGCAACAAAAGGGAAAAGGGAAAAAACTGAAAAAAAACCCCAAAATAAAACACAATAGTGGCAGAATTTCTGGTTAAGATTTGTTTGTTTCCATGAAATGTTACCAGGGTGAAGACCTGATTCCAGCATAGGATCTTTAGTCACTACTGCAGGGCTCTAAATAAAAACTCCTGGGCAGTGAGGTAAAAGCACAGTGAAGGGGGAAAGGGCTCTACTGGGCATTAAAGGGGCTGAAACTTAATACTGGCAGCATGAGTAGAGATAAACTAATGGACACTCTGAGGTGTGGAATCACCCTGCTGGGCCCTCTAAAGCCCTACATTATTCCATGTCATATCCTGCTTGCCACCCTGAGATGCGGAGGAGATGGATATAATCCAAATATCTTTGTTCTCATGTTCTGTGCTCATGTGAGAGATGGTATGATGGCAATAGTGCAGTCAGAGAATCAGAGAATCAGAGAATATACTGCAATAAGAGGCACCGTGGGTAAATCAGCATCTCTCTTCTGGACACCAGACTGTTCTTGCTCTCAGTGGAGGCATAACAGGACATTGCTAAAGCCAAAAATATTTGAAGGTGTATTCTTTCGTACCTGTCAGTCCAGAAAAAGAAATTGAGTAAATAGTAGAGAAATAACAAAGCGACTCCCAGACAGACTCAACTGCACATCAAATTTATTTATTTAGAGTTTTCACACATAGATTAGACAATTGCAAATTTTCTCCTTAGCATGTTCCATATAGTGAATGGAAGGCTTTCAATGCAAACATAATAAATAACACCTCTGTAAACAGTACCTTTTGGCACCTTCATAAACCATCTTATCAGAATCAAAAGCCTGGATAATCCCAAGGACTACGGCCTGGACTCTTAAAGGTATTTTAAGGATCTGTGTGTGTAGTCCCTTCTTATGTTTATCACTGATTCTTACAGTCTCTGAGAAGAGTGTACCTCTGACATTTCCTTATCTCTCTGACCACACTCCCTCTGCTGAGCACGTCTTTAGCCATCACTTGCCTCTTCGGGTAGAGTCAGAAATTTTCCCATTCTCAGCATGGACATCCAACACAGCCCACACACAGCAAATAAGATTTAAAGCAAACATCTGATTTTAGTCCAGTTCTTTAGTCCAATCAGTTCTGGTCCCTTTTGACAAAAGCTTCCTTATATATAGCATTACTTACCAAGGACAAAACTGTTTCTGAGGAAAGATATCTTCAGAGCAATGCAACCAAGAATTAAATTATTATCTAATTTTCTGCCATACCTTTCCTAAACCTGACACAGTTCCACTCTACGGCTTTCAGTCCCACCTTTTCTCCTGAAGGATATACTATCCTCAAGGAGAGCTACACCAACTCACTCATAGTCAGCTTTTCTGTCTCTGAAAGTGGAGTGTAACAGCTTCTTTATTGGCAGCAAAGAAGAAGGGCAAGTATGAAGTAATCTTTCCTCTGTCATGCACAGCCCATATGTTGCATCAGACAACTGTTTTCAGTGGCCAGGAGAGGGCTTAGCTCAACAAATAGCCCATTTTTACTCCAGATAAATATTTTTACCTCTTCTGTGCTCTTTTCTCTCTCATGCCTCTTTTTTTTTTTTTTTTTACATTTCAAAAAAGACTCACAACCCACTGAAGATATAAGAAGGATTCCTACAGATTCCCTTGACTCTCTTTCCCTCCTCCATATGTTAGAGAAATTTCTGTTAATCAACTGTATATTTTTTTCTGATCACTTTTCCCACAGCTTGATTTAAATTAGTTTAATATTTTCAGAGAGAATAGCTCTTAGTTCCCTCTGTAGACTAAAACTTGCAACTTTCCCTTGTTGATCACAGAAACAATTATCTACAGATGAAAATACAGAAGCTTCATGCCAACTGCATTACAGGGAAGTTTGTTATTCTGTTGTCTCTAATAGACAAATATTGTCTTCATTCTCCAGTGCTTTCATTCCAGCAGCAATTATAGACAGTACTTTGCCTTGGAAGAACATAATAAAAAAAAATATTAAAAATGAGAGTTCATTTTCAGAGGATTAGATATGATGTTGACATCCACTTGTCTGGAGTTGGAGCAGCACTGAAAGGAAAACAGAACAGAGATAAAAAGAGAGAAGACAAAACAAAAATTATCACCTTCAAATGAAGTGATGAAGCCAATTCAGGAGGACACATGAAGGCAGACAGGTAATAGCATTCATCACATATTCTATTTATAAATAAAAATATTAAAAAACCTTATAAGCAGAAATATACAAGGAAATATAAAAGAATCATCACTAAAGGTGTCTATGAGCAATTTTGTGTAGATATTATACACCCTTAAGAAATCCAAGCTTGAACATCTGATTGTGGAGACTTTGAAAGGCACTTCTAGGGAAAAAAAATGAGCCTGGTCTACCTTAGAAGACTTTTCTGTCCAGAGCTATGTTTAGGATAAACTGATTGCTTGTTCCTTCCAGGGAAACCTTACAAACACTGCTTGTGTTTACAGTGAAAAACATCTGGATGAAGGAAACTGAAGCACAGTGATGTGTACACTTTGTGAGCTGGCGATATCTGCCAGAGTGCAAAAAGGCATCAAAACAGGGTAAACATTGAGGATATATAACAGAGCATAGCAGTATTCCCAAGGGATCACTAATCACGTCCACAGGCTGCCCAAATCTCATGATAAAAAAAGGCAAAGCAAAGTAGATATTTGCCTGTGCTGTCTGTTTCTCACCACCTTGAACTGAGGATATCCTTGCAGGAAACAGCTCTTTCAGTGTATGCAGACACACAAGGGTTTTTTCGTGGGTTTGGAGGGCAGTGAGTTTTGTGACGTTTGTTTATTTACAGATAAGCTACAGAGGAGGCCTGGCCATTTCTCATCACCCTAAAGAGTTGTGCTCTGAAGCCCCCACAAAATTCTGTAGTGTGCACATTCAGCTTGCACCTGTTAAGTCCATGATTGCTGCGAGATCCAAGCACAAAGAAATTAATAAAATCTTGAAGCCATTCATGGGTATTTACTATGGTCCAGATCTCACTTCCACTTCACATAAAACTTTTCTAATAGGATTCAAATTATGAGATCTTCAAGACCCCATAGAAGAAATAGTTCACAGAGATATGAAAAGCTATGTTTCAGGTCTCTTGAGCAGTAGCTATAATTAAAACTATTGAATAGTGATTATAGACTTGAACTATGAAAATACTGAGAGAGAATCAGCCAAAATAAAAGTCTTTATTAAACTGGGACTTGATGGGAAGAGCTCAGAGACTTCAGTAAAGGCACAGCCTGTAATAAAAGTCTGAAAGTCACAGACAGAGATCACAACAGGAGAATTAATTTCTAACATTCAGTTATCACTGATTCTTTACTTATCCAGATTACCTTTGATTTTTATTCACGGTATAAACTTAGCAATCATCACAGAGTTTTGCCAACAGCAGCTTGCAAAAAATGAGCCAAAGTTTCGACCAGGTGACTGTTCATTTAGTAACAAGATCTGAGCCCTGGAAATTGGACTGAAAATGTCAGATGAGAAGCTTTTCAGATTCTGATTGCATTGGTAGGAGCTACTGTAAAGACAGGCTGTGCTTTGGTTTTTCATTTTTTTGGGCAGGGGCAGAAAATGCTGAGACACACAAAAATGTAATGGAATGCCAGTGGTTTCTTTGCTAGCCAACTGCATTCAAGCCTACAAGATTGCTACATATGCAGGCCACATATGGACAAACGATTAGCTGGTTTGCTTCTTAGTTATTGGTCTGAATTAATCAATGACATGAAGGAGAATTATTTGAATGGAGGACTTTCTGTGCCAAAAATCTTTTATATGGGGACATAGCAAGATAAGGAAAAAAATTAAATAAATTAATAAATATTTAAAATAATAAAAAAGAAAGAAGCCTAAATGCTTTCAAGACAAAGATCTGGTTTGTGCTGGCCCTGCTTCAAACTTCTGAAGCAATGAATGAATTTTGACGAGCCAAACTAGTTTTATTCTTCATACCTGAAAAATTAGTGTGATAAACAGTGATACTGATACCTCTGCAACAATTGCATTGTTATATAAGCAGAAGTGGAGCATGATCAGCAAAAGCAGAAGCTGCTCTGCCATAGCTCATCCTGCAGCCCCTTCTGAACCCAGAACTTTCTCCTACTCAATAGGAACACATCCTCCAACATACTCAAATACTTAGCCACCAAATTCCTTACCACACAAAAGGGAGGGTGATATGGGAAAATTGAAAACAATGGAAAAGAATGAAGCTGGTGAAATGGGCTATGAGGAGAAGCTCTCGCTCTTGTCTCCAGTGTGCAGCTTCTTTCTTAGGTGATTGCTGCAGCTCATGTGGCAGAGACAGTGGGTCTCAGGGGATCAGATTCTTCCCTAGCTGCATCCGTGACTTGCTGGGTAACTCTGGGTAAATCCCATTCCATATCTCTGCCCCAATTTCCCAACAGTTAAAAAAAAAAAATTAAAAAAAGAAAAATAGTATTCATGTGTCTGGTTTTATGTGTAAAAGGTACTGGGAGCTTGAACTTTTCATTTTTAGCAGGCAGTAAGAATTATTTTCCATATAAAGAAACAACCAAGGACAAGTTCAAGCTAGCTGAGAAGGCAGCATCTTGTTCTGCTGACCTAGAGAGTCAGTACAGGTGCCAAGCTTTCTCTTTAAGCCAACAGAAAAGTTAATATGGGCATGGTGAAATAAAAGCCCAGAGACAGAGGCTGACTTTATTCTCTACATGCTCAGTTCAGCATGCTACTTGTAGGATCAGAGAACTTTAAGCTCATAGCTCCCAGTAAAGCCAAAAGCTGCTGTGATGTGATCTAAATAAAATGTGAGAAAGAAGAAAAGCAGAATAGGTATCCACATGGAAAAAAATCTAACTCTCTGAAAAACATCAAGAACATTTCAGTGCAGCTACCTCTGAAGGAGGGTAACGCCATGGATTTTAGCACAGCACCTCAGTTTTCAGAGCTCAAACATGAAAACAGAAACTGTGGGGTAAACTGAGCTTTGTCTCCCTAACATGCAGATGGAACAATTGCAGCCTTGAGGCTGAGAGAAGAGGACACTTGGTGGAGGGCTCAGATTTAAAACCTGGAGTTTCCATGCAGTCTTTGCAGATTGCCAGTTTGGGACCCCCAGGAAAAGCTTACCCAGAAAAGAGCAAAGTTTTGCTGATCACAGATGCCCCTGCTTTCAGAGCAGAGCAATAGGCCTGGCTGTATATTATATGGATTAGATATAGATATAGATGATATAGATATAGATGATATAGATATAGATGATATAGATATAAACATAGATATAGATAGATATAGACTAGATATAGATATAGATTAGATATAGATATAGATATAGATATAGATATAGATATATAGATAGATATAGATGATATAGATGATATAGATGATATAGATATAGATAGATATAGATGATATAGATATAGATATAGATATAGATATAGATATAGATATAGATATAGACACAGAAAGATACAGGTAGATATAGATATAGATAGATAGATAGATAGATAGATATAGATATAGATAGATACACATAGATATATAGAGATTTATAGCCAGGTCTACCCAGGCCTGGATATAGCCCAGTCAGCCTGGGAACAGGCTACAGGAGCCTTGACATCAACTCTTTCTCCAAGCAAAGTCAAACTGACTGCAGCACAACAGCAAACCTTTGCAAATGTGACTGTAAAAGACATAATATTTTTCCTATTTCCTTCACAACATAAAAATGCCTTCTTTCCAGGTTGGGATCAAGCAGAATTACAGCCTAACACACGTTAAGGTGAGAAAGAGGATGAAGTGAACATGATATGGTGACATGATAACAATAGTCATGGAAAACAATGATAATAATATCTCATGCAGGAGAGCAGTTGTCAGAGAGCTTTAAAATGCCATGCTTCCACTAATCCCTCACCTTTGATTCTGACCACATTGAAATAATATGCAGACTATGACAGGAATAATCTTGAACTTCACCTAACACCCAGTTATCAGCTCTATACTGAAAAGCAGGTATGACATTTGCCTGTAAGTATAAGCATGTTAAGACAAGTACCTTTTGAGATAAATTAATATGCTAACAACTAAAGCTGTTAGGAAAAGAAAATTATTAACTGAATAAAGCCTGAAAACAGTATTTCCTCACTTAGTTCTCTATCTGGACCAAATATAATCCCCACATCTCCTTTCTGGGCTCCTAAAATAATTTTAAAAAAAAATCAGCAAGATGGCTTATAGTTGACATACTGCTATAACCCAACAGATTGATCTTTAAGATCAAAGGTTATGGGCTTACAAGGCAGGATCAACAATTTCTCAATTCATGGCAAAATGGACACTGTGACCACTGTAAACCATTCATACTGCTCAGTGAGAGGTGATAGAAATTCACAGTAGGGCATAGAATTGTAGTTCTGTTTGATTTATTTGAGTAAATTATTTGACATTATCATATGTGTGTGTATGTGTATATTTCTACTGCATCCTTGCTCCCAAGCCAAGGAAGTAAATACAAACTGTACACATAAAAGATAAGACACAAAGGCCAAAGAGGGAGGAAGAAGCTGCATTTGTAAAATTTAGTCATGTCAGTTCATTTACTACTCTCAGAGCTCAGTTCTCTGCCTTGCTGATGCTGTTTGTTCACAAGAGCTGATGAGTCATTGAAAAGAAGCCTAATTGCCTGTCATAACAAACTACAAGGAAAAAAAGGCTCAAAAGTTTAATCAAATTTTCTCAATATTCACTCAAAAGATTGCATGTCAATTTATATGTCAAAGATTGTATGTCAAGGACTTCAGTAAGAATCTAAGGCCACTGAAAAGAGAGGAAATATTGAAGGACAAATCTGTTTAGATGCCAGTCTCAGCGCATTGCCCCGTGTGTGTCACTTGACGACATGCACAATTCCACAACCTTCTCCTGATGCCAAGGCCAGGCTGACAGGCCTGTGGGTGCCCTCATCCTCCTTACAGCCCTTCCTGCAGAAGGGCATCACATCTGCCAAGCATCAGTCAGCTGGGAGCTCCTTGGTTAACCAGAACTGCTGGTAAATGGTGGATTGTGGTTCAGTGAGCCCTTCCACAGCACCTTTAGAACCCTCCTATGATCCCCATCCAGGCCCATGGACTGGTGTGTCTTAGTGGAGCAGCACTTCATAGCAATATCCCCTTGGATTATCAGCTTTATTTTCCTCCTCATCCCCATTTTCCAGCTCAGGGCTGGGTACTCCAAAAATAACTGGTCTTTATTTAAGACTGAGGCAAAGAAGGCATTAAGTACCTCAGCCTTTTCTTCATCCATTGTCACTGTGTTTTCCCCCCCACATTCAGTAAATGGTGGAGATTCTTCATAGACCTCTTTTTGTTGCCAGTGTATTTATAGAAACATTTTTATTGTCTTTGAAGCCGTAGACAGATTAAGTTCTAGTTAGACTTTTGCCCTTCTAATTTTCTATCTTCAAAACACTACACACTTTTGTACTCTTCCTGAGGTGCCTGCCCATTCTTCCAGGTGGGGATCACCCTCTTCTCCCAAGTAAAAAGTGATAGGACAAGGGAAATGGCCTCGAGTTGTGCCAGGAGAGGTTTAGATTGGAAATTAGAAAAAAAAAAAATCCCGAGAGGGTTGTCAAGCACTGGCACAGGGTGCCCAGGGAAGTGGTTGGGTCACTGGTCCTGGAGTTATTTAAAAGACATTTAATGAACTGCTTTGGGACACAGTTTAATGGTGGACTTGCCAGTCCCGGGTCAATGGTTGGACTTGATGAAGTTAAAGTTCTTTTCCAGCCTAAATGGTTCTATGATTTGATGATTCTTAAGTCACTAGGAGCTGCTTGTTAAACTCAGTGTCATTTCAAACTTCAGATTCTTTCACTTGATACCCAGCAGGAGTAAAATTTCCATGCATTTGTGAAGATACCGATGTTTAAACTGATGTCAGAATGTTTTTAGGTATTAATAGAAATTGAGTTACAGATTATGATGGTTTAGGGATTTGGGTGGTGTTTAATATCAAAAACAGCATCTGAGAAACAATGTACTGTTGAAAAAAATGATCTTCAAAATCCTGCACACAGCAACTTTTAAGTTCTCTTTAACTAGATTCTTTTACTGATGTTATTAACAATGTACTAGACAAATACAATGAACAAACAAAGTCAAATATTTGACATTTTCTGTTTCATCTGCCCATGTATTTTTTCCCCATGGCCTTCCAGAATTTTGTATTTCTTTGCATTCCTCTTAATTTAAACCTTCCAGAGTGTCTAATGCAATTCCTGTATAAACTCAGCCTGATAAAACATCATCCACAAACACACCAGATAAATCATTAGCACCACCACCTGCAAAATGGAAGTCCTATAATTCACCAAAAGTTAAGTTACCTGCTGGTATCCACTCACTCTTAAAAAAATGTGGAAATAAATTATCTTGATGAGTTGCTTTGGAGAGTAATGCCTTTGGGCCTTTCCCTGTCAGGGGCCTAGGAATTAATTTTTATATCACAATTCCTTCCTGGTAATGGAAGTCAGAAAAAATTGCACATTAGGGCAGGAAAGGGAGCACAGGGATTATACAGTGGACTGCCACAAGGACAAGAAATTCATCTGCAAAAACTCTTATAAAGAATGCTGTTCCATGGCTGGAAACATGCTTTGAAACTTTAACACAGAACTACCTGTACTTTGGAAAGAAATATCTCAAGCAAGCAAAAATTACCACAGCTGCATTCTTTCCACCATGCACCTTTACCCATAAAGTTCACTTCAGAAAATTCTGTATATTGCAATAATTTATGCTATATATCACACATTTTCAAGATCAGTGGCAGATGAATTCTGTATGTAATTGGCAGATGAGAAGTAAGGATCTGCTTTTGCATCTACACACTAGTTTAACACACCTCTCTGGAAGTCAGAAGATTCAGTCTGATTTGTGTTTTCACAATTTGCCATTTAGAGCTTCAACGTCAATTTATTGCTACATCCGAATTAAATATCTTTTCCATTCTCAGACCTAGTTAAACATAAATATAATCCCAGCAAAGGAATACATGAATAAACTTTTCCTCAAATTACTCTAAAAAGCCTAAAATGCCATTAAGTATTTGAGATTCTATTGAGCTTCTTGTTTGTCAAGCTGGCATGGAAACCAAGGCATTCCCTGGAGCTGAAATAGAAGTTATCAATCCAGCTCTCCACCCCAGTTGTGACCATTTTCAACAGGTCATCTTCAGAGAAGTCATTTTTTAAATCATTCTGAATGTAAAATATCTGAAAAAAATCACATCTAAAGAGAAAAGTATCCATTATTACCCTTCATTACTAACTAGATATGGGTATCTTTCAGGATTCTGTGAAAAAGGATTATACAAAAAGGCAAAAAACACTCCAGCTTTTCCTGTGAGTAAGATTATTCTCCTCACAACAGTACCTTTGGATCTATTTTTGCTGTTTATCTATTTTTGCATTGGATGTGATGCACGCCTGGACCCCGGGACTTCAGAGAGAATGCTGCGTGAGTGTCACAGCTGAATACAGCCTTTTGTTTGCTTTTACCACAGGCCATACCATTTCTGCAGAATGAGATCTGCTCCTTCACAGTGCTGACTGAGATTTCTGTCTTTTGAATTGTTTCCAAACACATGCTATTAATCTGACATGACTCAGATAAACCTTCTAAGTAAACAGTCTTCCCTTTTAAATGCAAGATTCTGCTTCCAGCACACAGCTATACATGAGTGGGCACACAAAAGTACACTGATTCCAGTTTTCTCTGTTGGTGGTCAGAAGCAGATATCCATACAATCCTGCAGTCCTGGAGGGAGTGTAGACTGTTTACTTCCCTGGAAGTCTCTCCTGGCCACCAGCTGAGCACAGATCAGAACTCTTCAGTTCTGTGTCCAGTAGTCCTGGAATAATTTGCCCTTCTAGCCTATGGAAACTTTTAGCATTCGCATAATTCTGTTATCAGGAATTTCACAGCTTAATTGCATCTGCAGAAAGAACAATTTTTCTTGTTTTGAACCTCATGCATGCTGGTTTCACTACATGCCACCCAGCTCTTTAAGGAAAGAGTGAGCAACTGATCTCTGTCCTGTCCATGCTGTATCACAGTCCTTTATCCTACCTGCCTGAGCTGCCTCTTTTGCAGACTGAAGAATCATAGCCTACATAGCCACACCTCATTGGGAAGCCTTTTCACACCTTCAGTGGTCTGTACAGCCCTTCCTGAAGTCCTCTCACAGACTTTTTGATGTCCTGCATGTTTTGTTCCAGACATAGAGGGATTCCCACAGTGGCATGTTTTGCCGGCATGCTGAAGTACCTGTGGTTAGACTAAGTGCAGGTTCATTGCATTGCTGGGATGGCTTTGAGCTAACAACCAGAATATACACCTCACAGCTGAATATGATATCCTTGTAGATGAAATCTGCCCTGGCACGTGACTTAGCTCAAGTCATGTGCTTAAATGTCACAGGAATTTTGGCCCAGCCCAATATACCTGCACAGTTATCCAAACACACAAATATAGACAGAGGCAATGACATTTTGATAATGCTTCTTATCTTTCTGGATTTCACACAGTTCCTGTTGGCCCAGTCCTCCAGCTTGTGCAGGTCCCTCTGGATGGCTGCTCTCTTCTCAGGCATGTTGACTCAGTTTGGTGTCTTCTGCCAACAGGATTTGAGTTGCCACCTTCAGGTCACAGACAGTGTTGTGAAACATGACAAATCTCAGGATAAACCCCTACAATATCCAACTTGATATGGGCCAACAGCCATAGTATAGCTCACTCAGTCAGCTTTTTACCTACTTGATCTATATTATGGAATAGCTACATCTTTCACATGCAGAATGGAAGAAGATAACAAGTGGCTGAAGGGAAAGTAAGATGTTGTACAAAAGGCATGACAATACAAATAGAATCCTGCCATCCTGCTCTTTGAAGCATCAGTTCTTACCAGTTATAGAACAAATTCAATAGATTTTTGATAGATTTTCAATGATCAGGAAGGTATGTGACTGTCTGTTATAAACACAATAGCCTTAGCAATGTGAGGATCTACTTTCAGCTATTCAAGAAATAAAAAATGTTCAAAAAAGGATTGTGGCTCCAAACCTGATTTTGGTAACACACATTCAACTCTTTGACATTATTGAATTCATAACAGAATTTAGTCCAATTTTTTTTTCCTTTAAACCTTCTTTGTGTTTCCAATGGTTCCAATGGCACCTGTGCTCTTCAAGTTGGTTATTCTATGTCAACCAGTGACAAGTCAAGCAAAGGACTCTCAGCTACTTCTCAGGCACCAAACAGGTCATCAAATACCAGGAAAGGCCCGTTCTATCAGTCATTAATACTGAAATAGCTGTGTCTGTTAATAATGGAGGAATATCTTCTTTTCAGAAGAGGATTGGTCTTTTTGACACTAATGTACTGGACTGAATGAGATTTTCCTAAATTTCATGTAATAACTTAAAGTCATAAAGGATAGAATCATTGTTGGCAAAGACCTCTGAAGGTCACCTCATCCAGACTCAGACTCAAAGCAGAGGTAACTCAGAAATTAGCCTGGACTTCTCCAGGTCATTTCCAGTTAGGAAAACAGCAATCCTCCAGCCCAGGTCCATTGTGGGGACTCTGTTGGACTCATTCCTACAGGAACACTCTGCTCCGGAGGTGCCCTTCTGAGAGTTGTGTAGAGGAAATAAAACATTTTCCTTCAACCTGCTGGGTGTTCTTTTGCCAGTCATCATACTGTTAGCCTTCATGGCTGCAAGGAATCACTACTAATTCACATCCAGGGGTTTATTTCCAAGGGCTTCCAGGCTCTTTTGGCAGAGCTGCCACCTGAACAGTCATTTCCCAGCCTGGACTGCTGCTGTTGTTCCACTCCAGGTTCAGGGCTTTGCACTGTTTTTTGTTGGACTTTATGAATTTTCCTCATTCTCCTGCTGGTTGATATCCCTTTTCTGTACTATTAACTCATCTCCCTGTTTTGATGCCAATTGAAAACTTTGCTGGGGTTATGCTTTGTCCCATTGTCCAGATCATTGGTAAAATTGTTAAACACTGTTTATGTGCTACAGGGAATATACCACAGTTTTCTTGCCCAGACTCTGCCTCACCTCCACTCCTAACTGCCTTCACACAATCTGTCACCGAGGAAAAAAGAAAAAAAAATTGGCAGTAGAAACTACAAAATCTCCCCATTTCACATGTGAGCAGCACCACGTGAACTATGCTATGGAAACAACATGTATAAGATAGCTCAGCCAAACAAGGATAACCCAAAGGCAACATTAAATAGGTGGGAATATAGCTTTTCACAACTTGATTTTTAATTTTTTACTGTGTTTTTGTACAGTGTTCCCAACAGCAAAAGATGTAGGTGAAACTGTAAAGCCAGTAATAATAATAGAAGGCGAGGAGCTTAGCCAAAAAAGCAAGTTGTCCTTAAAAGGATGTTAAATTCATAAATACAGACCATGTGTTAAGTGGTAAAACAAATTTAATTCTTAATGAATAGTGTCACTGATACAAAAATAGAGCATGTTGCCTCATGCTTAATGGACCATATCAGAATCAGGAAAAAGTTTCTAGATATTTTTGTTAGTTCAAAATAGCCACGTGACACAGAACATTCGCAGTGCCCCATGTTGGTAAACAATCAGCAAAACAAGGCAGCTTTTAGAGAAAAACTGAAAAGTGCAAAGAGCAATAAATGAATTTTTAATATTAGGATGGTGATGAACTCAGTCCATTTGATCCTCTCTCAAACCATGTGATATGTTCTATGTGGCACAAAGAAAAGTGGTACTTTCCTAGAAAGAACACAGAACAGTCTGGATTGGAAGGGATCTTAAAGATCCTCTAGTTCCAAACCCTCTTCCATGTGCAGGAACACCTTCCACTATAGCAGGTTACTCAAATCCCTACCCAGCCTGGCTCTGAACACTTCCAGGAGTGGGGCATCCCCACCATCTCTGGGACACTTGTGCCCACCACCTTCACTGTAAAGAATTTTTTCCACATATCTAACCTAACCCTACTCTCTTTATTTTGAAGAGTGCCTCCTTGTCCAATCGCTAAATGCCCTTGTAGTATCATTAGGTACTGGAAGGTGCTATAAGGTCTTTCTGGAGCCTTCTCCAGGCTGAACAACCCCAGCTATCTCAGCCTGTCTTCACAGGAGAGGTGCTCCAATCCTCTGATCATTTTTGTGGCCTCCTCTGGACTTGCTGTAACATATCCATGAACTTCTCATGTTGGGAGCACCAGAACTGTAAACAGCTCTGGAGATGGGAGCTCACCAGAGCAGGATAGAGGGGAAGAAGTGCCTTCCTCAGCCTGTTGGACTCAGAGCAATGCAAAACACACAATATCTAAAACCCTCTCACAACATCTAAACCTCTCTCTCTCTTCCTCCTCCAAGAGAGTGTTTAGTGAAAATCCCATGATTTCCAGAAAATGCTGTCTTTAAAACCCTCATGTAAGGCAATATAGGAAGAATTATTTAGGTGATGGGCAGCATAATAATCCACTGACAGCCTTTGAAGGCTACAGTAATTTACACAAATACTGAGGTTGTCTAAGCTGTGGCCACTGACTATTTCCACTCAGGATTTCTATAAGTGCTGGATAGCTTGAACCTGGAAACCTTGCAGATTGTGAGTTACCATTCTCTACTTTCTAAGGAAAGCAAGGTCCAACAGAAAATCCTAGAATATCCTGATTTTAAAGGGACCCACAAGAATCATCACAGCACAATCTGCCCTTGCATGGAACAACCCCAAGAATCATCAGGTGCCTGAGGGAATTGTCCAAATGCTTCTTGGACTCTGTCAGGCTGGTGCTGCTTCCCTGGGGAGCCTTCAGTTTCAGTGCCCAACCACCCTCTGGGTGAAAAAAAATAATGAATAGATAAATAAATAATCAGAACCATAGAATGCGCAGAGTTGGAAGGGACCCACAAGGATGATGAAGTCCAAATGTGAATGCTGTCAGGTGTGAGAGATACTGGGGACTCAGGCTCTGGTTCAGATTTCTCTAACACTAGTATTGCCATGTGGCTGCTGACACCAGTGCTAACAAGAGGAAAGGAAAACTTTTCCTTTATCCTGGGCTTTGATAGGGATCATGGAGGAACACCTGCTCGAGCAGTCACAATATCTTGTGGTGTGTTTGATGCAAGGAAGAAGGACTTGATAAACTCAACCATTTCTTAGATTTGCTGTTTTAATTCTGTTCATTCACTGTCAGTTAAATCTCCTTCATTTCCCTTTTGAAATGGATTGTAAATCCCAGATGTGTATTCTTGAGGCTCAGAGCAGTTCTGAATTTTCAGCTGAGGTATTTTTTTCAAGAAACACTAACACAAATTGTAACCATTCATCCTGGTTTTGAGCCAGGTTACTTGGCAAATGCATAGAATTAGGTGGTTCCTTTAATCTAATTTGATGCTTTGCCAAGGTGGGTTATTTTTATTATTAACCTTCTGTCATGCCTGCTGTACAACAGTCCAGAAACCTCTCGAGTCTTTGGCAGAGCAGCGAGGGAGACTCTCTGGCAAAAGAATAAGAAGGACTCAAAACCAATGGAATTTAAATTATTATGAGGAACAATAAAAAACTGAGTAGATTGCTTAAAAATATCTCGAGGACCCTGCTGCATCCAGCAGTGGGAGTTAGTGCTTGCTAACAAAGTATTTTTGTGAGGGTGGCCACCCAGAGGTGAATCTGGTGATCAGTTCATACGAAAACAGGATCTCTACTCAAACAACTGTGTTCGCAGTTATATTGCATCCTCTTTATTGATATTTCAGTAGATGTCAACAACCAGCTGAACATAAAATAAATGTGCTTTCATTTAGATGAGAAAGGTCCCAGTCCTCCAAATCAGAAATTTTCTGGGCTTCAAGAAATCATGATCTTGCATTTAGATACTTGTGCTCTGTTTTCACAACAGGAGGGTTGGTATTATTCTCTACCCCAATTCCAATTTCTTTTTCTTTTTTATTTATGTCTAGTCCCTTCTACAGTAAATCTCCTCACCTAAAAGACACATAAATAGCTCACAGCTTCAGTCTAAAATGCTGTGATTCATTTGTGACCCACTGTTTTGTTTGGAGTTACATAAGGAATACCCCTTTATGATTCCTTTGAGGAAATTGAGGCAATCAATCTTTTGTAGCAAAACTTCATGAGGATGCATGTTAGGAACTTTCTTCTTAAGCATAGCTCTGCAGAGGTAGACAGCTGCTAGTTCAGGATTTGCTTTATAGCCTCAAATATTCTTCACGTTGGCTTACTACCCTTTAAAACAGGCAGCTCCTTTTGGCCTTCACAACTTTGAAGTCAATAGAATTATATACATAAGATCAGGCTGCATGCAGTGTTTCTGGGGCACAGTAATATAATCTGACTAGCACTTTACCTCTGAACAGTCAGGATTTATGTTTTATTTAAATAGAAAAATCAGCACAGGAAGATCTCCAAACTAAAGAACTGCCTTGGCCCTTGGGAATTTAAAGTCCAGATATTTTTATTTCACATGAACTCTCTGGTAAGTTGTATAAAGAGTGAGTATTTTAAGAGATATTAGTCAACTAATGCCAAGTTAGGTATCTCATTAATTTTTAAAGTATCTCCTCTGTTAACTTTTTATCAAAGTACCTGCTCTACTGTATTAGGCTTTGTCTGTCTTAGGTTATATTTAAAATAGGGAAAATAAAATGGAAAATTGCTTACTAACCAAAACTGAGAGAGTCTCTCAAAGTTCACAGATTCAAAAAGTTAAGGGGAATTTATATATGATCCCACTGCTCTCTATTTTTTGTGTGGTCTTCCTAATATTTCTGTCAACCCCCCCAGTCTGTATAGGAAGTGGTTCTCTCACACACATTTCTCACTCTCATATTCCCTGCAAGATTCAGTCAACCCTTGTAACACCACTTGGCAAATGCAGTGACTGACACGACAGCAGATTAAGACCATTAATAAAATCCCCTGCACAACCAACCTTCCAATGAGAATGTGCCCTGTGGTAATGGAGAAACTGTCAGTAGTAACTAAAAAGGAACAGCAAACCTACAAAAGGAAACTCATAACCATCTAACCTACCTAGCCTGCAGTAATGACCTAACTAAAATGATTTAACTAAATAATACAATGTTTAACTTTCCTCCATGAGAAGAGGAAAGAAGAAAGGCAGATATACAAAAGAATTTAATTTTAGGAAGCTTGCTCAAGGGAATATGAATGTTATTGGTATTTATTTTTTATTCTTAGAAATACCTATGGGATTGGTAATTTGCCCTTTAACACTTTTACCATTTCACACATCAAGCTGTTTTATTGGAGGGGGAAAAAATAAATGTGGGATAAGAATATGGAGCTCTTTTTTTTTTTCTATTTGTTTAGTAACAGCATGGTCCTCTCGTGCTGTGTATGCAGCCAGAACAGATATTTCACCTTCTATCAGGCAAATGGGAATGGAAAGATGGAACCTTTGTGACATTAGCTTCTGTCAGGGTCATTTAATGAACATCAGGCTAAGAAAACTTTTAAGGAGAGATTTATAAGAAGAAAGGAGGTTGAACTAGGGAGGAGAAAGCAGAAAGGTTTATTTGCCATACAGCCCTTATTACATTAGCACTGGAAAGCCTGGACTACAAAAGCTTGAGCAACCAAAATAAAATCAATAGTACCATTTGTATAAATTAAACTTACATTATGTGGCACAGCTACTGTACACAGCTGTACATTCTTCATGTAAGCAATCTTCTTCCTTGGTTTAAATTAATGTCTGAGGAATAAGGGATACTCAGTCACTAGCAAAATGGAGATAATCTCAGTGGCTATTATCATGGAAAACAGAGGATGTGGTACTAGGAAAGAAAGAAGAAGGAAAAGGAGCTGGGAAAAAACATTCTTTTAGATACCAATTTTCAGTCACAAGACAATGGTCTTTTCCCATTGACCTCAGCATCAAATCAGGCTGAAGGGTGGCTGAAGGATGAGGAAGGAAAGGGGAGGGGTAAGTGGGCTTCTTTCTTGGAATAATGTTGATTTCTGCACATGGGGTTTTTGACCATCATTATTGTACTCGACTGGAGCAAAGTGAAAGGACACGGGTGAAACAAGAATTTATTCACTATAATACTGTATCTCCCTTTTCCTGTGACAAAGGACAGCTCTGTGGCATGCAGAAAGCTCCCTGCACAGAGGGTGTGAACCTTTTGCAGTGACCCAAAATGGGGAAATTACTAAGAAAGGCAAGAGATCTTCTCAGAAATTATAAATGTCACTCTTTAATGCGCATAAAGAATCTCTTTCTTTACCTTATTTTGCCTTTCATGATTCATTTTAGCAATGGGTGATACTGAATTTTTTGGAAAGCAAAGGACCCCAGGGAGAGAGATGTAACAGTAAGGAAAACTGCAGATAAGCCTGTGAGTCACATTTTCTGTTGATTTAAATCACTGTCATTCCAGCTGTCTTCATTAGAAATACACTGATTTACACAGGCTGAGGACCTTGCCCTGGATTTCCAGGAATTAACAGTGGATGATACAAAAATTTGTATTATAGTTCTTCTGTTATAACTCTATTCTATTTTTTCAAGAGAAGGAGGAAGATGGTTTTATGTACAGTATCTACATTGATCCATGGTCATCATTAATCGTCTTTTGGAACATGATACCTCTCTTATTAATAGATGAACTTCCCAGCTGTAAATGACAAGATAAATTGATTGACCAGCTGGTAGTTTGGAGATGCAGTATTTCTCCAAAGTATCCAAACCTTGAAGAGGGGGAAGGGATTAATTTTGTTTTTAACCAGGATTCAACATTTCTTCATACAAACAGGACTAACAGAATAAATCTGATTAACACATCTAGGTTATGAAGAAAAAAAAAAAAAAAAAGAGGCATTTTCCTTTAATTGTATACTCTGACTTGCAAAACATTTCCTTTCCTCCTCCCCCCAGCACACACAGAGTAGATGTACCTCTGGTTTACTTTCGCATATTTTATGAAAAATGCATGATGAGGAGCAGCAGCGGGCAGCTGCCATCTGCCGGCAATTCCTCAGCCTGGGAGAGGGGGCTGTGCGCTGACATTGATCCAGACATTTCAGGGATTACAACTGCAAATCAAAGTACATTTGGAAAAACAGAACAATAAATCAAAATTATCAAAATCTAATCTGGTAACAGTGTTTAGGATACACCCCTGTGCACATTGCAATTCCCTGTCAGACTGACAGTAATCACAGTGATCCTGATCAAAGAACTTTGGTTTCTGAGCAGAAAAACAGAGAACCGAACCTGACACCATGCACCCCGAGCAGGAATCCTTCTAAAAACTGTTTGTTTCTTTTTTTTTTT
>VWYP01024489.1:455440-487956 GCA_013400435.1 Pycnonotus jocosus
TCTCCAACTAAAAAAAAAAAAAAAAAAAAAAATATATACATATATATATATATACTGCAGGGAGGGGGTGGGGTTGTGTTTAATATTCTTTTATATTAATTCAGTTCATAACCTCAGTTAAATGCTTGGTTCTCTTGAGGTGAGACATAATAATCATCATGTTACTTGTATGTATTGGAGTTCCATTTTTAACACATTTTAAACTCATGGGGGAATTATTTTTTTTTTCCTGAAAAGACAATGTAATTTGTATGCAGCTTTCCTAGTGATTATTCTGGGGGACATTTTTCTTCAAACGATGATTACAGTCCTAACAAGGTTCAATACCTCCCATCACTTCATGGTGTGGATTCCGAGGACCACACTGTCACCTAGTGGAATGCTCCTGCAGCCAGCCCAGCATCCATCAACGGGGCTGCCCAGGAGCTCNAAAAAAAAAAAAAAAAAAAAAAAAAAGAACCAAAAAAACCCCCACCAAAAACTAACAAACAAACCCCCCCAAAAAAACAAAAAACAAAACCAGCAACAACAACCAAAAAAAAAAACCACAAAAAAAACAACAAAACAAAACAAAAGCAAAAAACCCCAAAACCCAAAACCAACCATAAAACCCAAAATAAATAAACAGTTATTTAAATAAATAAATAAAATCCCAGACAAGTTGAAGAAAGCCAGTAGGCAAAGTCTGGGACTATCTGTTACTGTTGTTATCTCTAAGCAACCAAAAGCATCACTTGTATAGCTCTGTTTGGAAAAAAAGTGTTCTCTTACACAGGGACTTGTGTCATTCACAGCACTGTAAATAAGAGCTGTATGCATGAATGGGTAGGAGTCTCTCTCTACATTGCTAAATGAAAATCCACTGCAGGCAAATGCTAAATAAAATTTAATGTCATGTACTTCCACTTTCAGTGCCTGCTTCCATTGTACACAGTATAGAAACAGCATGTGACAGAGCTAAGTAACTTGTTTTGCTTTCATCCTATCTTCAATTTGATTACTCCAGCTTTTATATTGCTGACGCATAGCAGGCACCTGATTTATAATATGATATTAAAAGGGAAATTACTCCTACAAGTAGTTTTAAGTAGCACTTACTTCTAGCCTCTGCTTCTCCCAGACAGGAACCTTCTGACAGACCTTGGATTACAAGATGGATTTGCCTAAAATAACCTCTGATTTAATAAATCAGCAACAAGAATAATCAGCAGCAAAATTAGGACATTAGGACACTGTACTTTGGACAGACTGTCCAATACCTGGCTAGATCCAGTGCTGCCAATGAGTACATGAGGTTCCTTTGTCTAAAAATCTGGTTAAATATTTCTTGATATTAATCTGTGCCATTTTTGGCAAGGGGAGTGCACAGGAACAGACTGCAGCTTTATTCTCATTACTCAAATGCAGGGGCTGCACAAGAACCCTCCCAGCTCTTAGTAGAAGACAGATTTGCTTTCCTTGGTGCCCAAAGGGCACAGAAGTGTTGCATCGTTCAGTGTTCAGAACGTTCCTGAAATAATCCTAAAATGTCCACTAGTGTTCAGCCAGGCTGTAAGACAGTTTGTGCCCAAGTTCTCATAAAGTATCCTCTGGAGACCACTTTTGCCTTCTTTAGAGCCCTTTTGTACCTTGAGGATGGCAAAGAGAAGCACTGTTATGAGGGATTATCTGTCCTTTGTCAGTCTCTGCTGAGGTCCTTTGGATGTGACCAGAACAGAAGAGCACTGGGTCACTGTGTTTCCTGGAGCCTGCTAGGTACAATTCCTGTACAGCAAAGAACTTCAGGCACGGAGGAAGGACAATATATTGCAAACAAAACAAAGTAGAGCTTTATAGACTATTTTTGATGGTTTAGAAATGATTTATAATGGAGTAATTAATAATGGTGTTTATTGTGATTGTTTAGGCAAATGTGACAGAATACAGCAGCTCAGCCATAGCCAGAAGAAGTAGAACATATTATTTTTCCAGAAGAATGTAACTAGACAAAATTAAGAGATACAAAGAGACAAGTGTTATAAATTTAAAAGTCTTCCAATTATGCCATCTTGCAAAAATTTCAGCTTGGTGTGTGCCACAGCCAAGCTTTTCCTCTCGTTCTTTCAATATGCAACAAAACCCTAACAGAGGGTCATGAGGCAAAGATACCTCTTATTCTGGCATTTAAATTTGCTTTCTGTGAAGTGCCTGGAAGAGAGATTCACCAAGTGAACCTCAGAGCAGACACTGGAGGACATCATCATCCACTTGCAAATATTTCTGTCAACAAAAAGAAAAGCTCTATTTTTCAAATTGCATAGCCTCTACAAATTACTCCCACAACTGTAATTAGGAACATGCCCCCAAGTACAAATAAAACACACAGTAAAAAGCAGAATTTCTCTCTGAGATTTGACAGGGGCACTTTGTGAGAGACTTACTGGGTTTCCTTGTATGTAAACTAAAATATTGGGTCCACACTAATACAGACTTGCTGTAACAAATTAATCACTGAGACCTGAAGGTTTCCTATCATAACCAGCTGAATCACACTATGTGTCATTCCATATGAAAATTAACAGTCCATCTCACACAACATAGTGTAGGTAATTTTATTTCACTCTACCTTTAGCCCACCTACACAAGAACCTTTTAATTGCCACTAAAAACCTAGTATCACCATCTCAGGACTGGTTCTGCATCTCTGCTCTTTTGTGAAACATGATGGTGCTGCATGAATTTCTCTTAATGGCTGTGGTTCTCAAATATTCTTTTTATGCCAGTTCCAGCATCCTGCAAAATCAGTGGAAGTCCTCCCTTTGATTTCAGTGGGAGCTGGATGAGATCTGTAATTTATAAATTACTAAAGCAGCTGGAATTTGAGACAAGCCCTCGGATTGAAATCTACAGACGTCTGAGATAACTTACAATTACTGTATCTGAAGAAGGGTAACATAGGATTTTATTGCATAGCATTTTCCCTAGGAACTTACAGTGAATTATTGAAATAAGACATATGGTTTTGAACAGCGTTACATACAGCATTGCATATTCTGAACATTTCTGGGTTTCAAATAAAACAGTGTGACATTAAACAGACATGATGTCTTTTACCAAAGGGTCTTGCAATGCTTTAGAAGCAGCAATTAAGCTGGCAAGGTATTTAAGTGGTGCTACAGATGGTCACTAAGGCACAAAGACATTTCCAAGGTCACTCAATAAATCAGTGACAGCAACAGAGCTAAACCCCAGGCATCCCTGTCTCCCCACTGCAGCCACATGTAGGGCCAGCCTGTGCCTCTGTGCTGTGGTTTCATTGTCACACACACTTTTTAAAAAAAAAAAATTCTTGGACGTTTGTGTGAGTGCTGGATGCTTGTTTATATGAATTGAGCAAGCTAATCTGCTGATGTAAATTGGCTAGATTTGACTGACTCCTGAGCAACGCAGCATTTGCATTCAGCTTTGCTCCAGAATGATCTGAAATATGACAGTTTGATGCAGTTGGCCGCTGTCATGCTTGGGTCCTGCAGGTCTGATTTCAGACACTGTCACTGACTTCACTGGAGCTGTGGCAGTTGAAACCAGCTGAGGATCTGACCCAGTAATCTCCTAAAACCTTTGAAAAATACAGAAGCAGCTAGAATTTCACACAACAAGAATGACTGATATATCACAAATCATAATTGGGCACTTTATACATTCAACAGGCTCTTTAACTATTTACCTGCAGTTAAAGATTGAGAATGTAAATACAAAAAAAAAAAAAAANTAAAAAAAAAAAAAAAAAAAAAAAAAAAAAAAAAAATTGATGCCTTCAGTTTGACGTAAATAAATAAATAAACAGAAATTGAGACCCGTTGAAGCCAAAAAAGCCAAATGAATATTTGATACTAAATGCAACTTTTTGAACAGTAAAAGAACATTGAAACAATTCTCACAATGCCCTGCAGTGAGACAATTTTAATTATCTGTAAGAAATGGTTAATTTAGATGAGTAGAGAACATTTGCAAGGGAGAAACTGAGACTGAGAGTTGATGACCTTGCCTCTGGACACAGAACAGGTCAGTAGTGGAGCAGAGTTTAGATTTTACCATTTCTCAAACCCCCATCCTGTATTCATTCCCCCAGAGCCCAGGCTCCTAATTTAGGAGGCATGTATTTAGCAACACACTGTCAAAACAAGTCATCATTTTTCAGGAAGAGATAATGTGACTGGAATTTACAAGCACCAGAACCTTTGCCATGTTTGATCATAAGCAAAAAACTCTGTCTGCTTCCTACTGCCAGATTTCCCCAAACTTGGAACTTTTCCATAAACATGATTGCACAGCCCAGTAAGTCACCATTTCCTAGGTCAGCTCTTCTGAGATTAAACCCTCACCCACCTTCCACTTACAAAGAAGAAAGGGAATGTCTTCGTGGGGTTTTTTACAATTATTACTCAGACACACACGTTTACCTTTAAAATCAAGCCAAATAACATATAAAGATTGCTCTAAAAAGAGAAATACTGTGTAAAGATTATGGCCTTTCACATTACCTATAAAAATACCTTTCTTTCTGACTCATGACCAGTATACAGCATGTGGCCATATTCTGAAGGGCAAGAGTGTCTGGATGGTAACCAAATGTTATCTCATTCTCTGACAATTTTAAAATATCCATTAAAGTGAACCCAAGCTTGTAAAATGGAATAATTATTTTAATACTTTTATCATCATTCATAACATAGCAATTGCATGCTAATGAACAAGAAATAGTCTCATTGCAAGAAATAACCCCATTGCTGTAAAATACCTGAGGAAAACTACAGGAAGTTGGAATTAACTGATTTCAATGAAACTGTACAAGACAGACTGGAGTAAACCAGAAAGCATGTCACGGTTATATTAAAAACATTCCCTTGTTGAAGATTTGTATCCTATTAAAGTCATAGTTATGTTCTTAGCTCCTCAGTCAGCGAAAAAAGGGTGAGTTCTTCTACTCCAAAGCTCCTCAACCTCATTATGATAGGAAATTGTTTCATGTTAGAAAAAACATAAATATATTTTAACTAATATGCCTCTAAGTACATATGAACTTCTGGTATGTATAGCTGTAAGGAAGCAGACTGCAACTAAATCTAGGAGTACATGCAGGGTTAAAAATGAAGAGGTCATCCACTAGAACAGAATTATTCTTATGCTTATTATCATTTTACTTGAAACGCATTTGTAGAAATGGTAAATTTTCCCAGACATATCTTCTGAAACCAAACACCCCTTTTAAATTTTTCTTTTAATTCAGGTTGTTGATTCTAGATGCTGTGGGAAAAGAATTCTTGCAGAGATTTAAGCAAGCACCCAGCACCCATGTAAACATTTATCCTTCTACAAAGTGTGATGCTATTTTTTGCAAACATTTCCCTCTCTTTTATGTTCCTTGGTGCTAGGCTATTCAGTCCCACATGATTTTTCCCATTTTCTCAAAGGCTGCAGTCACTTTTTATTGCAGTCAGCAGTTTCATTTGATTTGTAGGACTAACGCTCTTAGCACTTGGGGTATCATTCTTGCATTTAAATTTCACAAAATGTACACTGAAATAGGCTTATTTCATTGTCTCTAGTACAGAATTCCCCACAGTCTTAAAGGACATAATCTATTGGAGCACCAAAACTTCACACTTGGAATTCTGTCTGGAGACTTGATCTCTAAGAATTGATTAAACTAGGAGTTAATTTGTTTGAATAATTAAAAGAAGTTCTCCACTTAAATACCAGAAACTGAACTGAGAGGCTCATTCTGCATATGCTTAGCATTCCACATATTAGCATGGGAGAAATTAAACATTTGAAGACTAATTTTGTTATTTGTGAGATTTATGGTCCTTCTGTAGGATGAGCGTCACTCTAAAAGTGAAGAAGGCTTTAGCTAGGTCCTTGAGTGTTTGAATTTTGTCTCTTTGGTAGACATCAACAGCTTTTGAAAATCAAGAAAAGTTGAGAAAAATCATGAACACAGAGAACTGGTGAAAGGTTTTAAATAATAATTATTTTATGTATAATGTCAGACCTGAATTCATTTGCTTGCAGGGTAGTCAGACAAAGGAGTAATAAATGACAACTAATCTATGCCTCTAAAGTGAACTGTGGTCAACTGTGTGTTTGGAGAACCTCACTGTATACCACTTGATACTGGGAATTTTTCACTATGCCATGATAAATGTGATGCTTGTTTACCATCCCTGCTTCCTTTCACTCTATATTGACTCCACTCCACTGGAAGTAAATTTGCATCTGGCACATGGATTATAATGAATGGTCATTAAACCTTAATTATCATCTGAATCTTAATTATCATCTGTTTATAATAAACGCTGTGGGACAAGGCAGTGCTTAAAGACCAGGATGTGCCAACATTTTAAGGCTGAAGACTTGGCTAAGATGAAAGAGTGGTGGTAAGAGCTACTTAGGAATTCACTGGAACAAAGCAAGTGAAACATTGTGGAATGGAAGTTTGCAGATTAGTTTTTAGTAAAGAGGAAGGGACAAAGAAGGAGAGACAAAACATTGAAGAAGAGGCATACTTTGAAGTAATTCCTGATCTCCTGAACCTCTCTATTGTTCAAAAGCTTAAAGAAAATTCAGAGGAATAAGGCAAGAAAATGATTTGAAGTGTTTCATTGCTCTGAGCAAAAGTTATGAATGACTGGTTTGGGAATGGTGCTTGCTCCTAGTGGAGAATTAGAAGACAATGAGCACTTGCCAAAGCTGTGTGTCAAAAAGGCCAATGAATACAGGAGCAGACTCTGAGGAGTTATGCCTTATGTCATCTACTTGTCAGTATCCAGCCTGTTCATGTCCAAGGTAGATGCTTACATCCATTCATGAATCCCATCCAAGGCCCTCACTGCATGTGAGCCAAGCATGTGAGGCCCAAGCACGGCAGTCAGTCAAGTGCCCAGAGACAAAGGGAACACTGCCAGGGCTGGGATAATATAGACTGTCCATTTAAAATGTCATCTAAATTTTAGTGCTCTTGAGAGAGTGAAATAATTCACCTGTTAATTAAAATGAACAGGAGCTGACTAATCACTCTGTACTTCCTTGTAAATCCAACCCCCCACATCCTCCCACTTTCAAATGTTCACAATTTTATAAATCTGTAAACCTTGATTTTTTTTTTTTTAACCCACAGAGGCTAGATTTTTGAAATTGGGTCATATCTTTGAAAAAGCATGATTCATAATCTGTGTATTTCAGAATATTTCTATGTTTTACCCCAACTTACTCCACATTTCATTCTTTCTCCCTCAAAGATGCCTAAGCAAATCTATGCTTCTGCAGCCCACAAGTTCCCATGATCTCAGCTGCACCACAAGACTCGTGCCCATGAGTCAGGTGATATAATCACCTCCCTGGGAAGAGGGATGAGTGAAGACAGCCCTTGGAAGCTCTGCTTCGTTACCCACCCAGCTCCTTGGTGGTGAGGAACAAACACTGGGGATAGAGGTACCTCAGACTCTGTTCCTGCCAGTGGCCTCTTTACATAACTCTGTATAAAACCTTACATTTTTATAGTAAGAGCCTCTAAGTTGTACAAGGAAACTCTTGAATATCACCATTATACAAAAAGATCATTTCTTCTTATAGGAACATCAGTCTCACTTGCAGCCCTTTCCCAGGGAATCACCAGAAGCAGGTGATCACATAACACAAGAAACGCAATGCCTGCCAGACAAAACCCAGAGCTATGACAGATAAAGACTGTAAAAAACCTGTGGCATGAAGCTTATTAAATCTTTCAGAATTTATATTATCATTCACTATTGTTGATGAGGACATTCTTGGGGACTGTATATACATGCAGCTACCTTTTAACCTTGTTAAGTCTTCAGCCTTAAAAGCATTCTTTCCAAGAAATTTTAATATTTACCAGCTCTGTGCAACAATATATTTCTTTTTATCTGTTTTGAATTTACCAGCTCTGTGCAACAATATATTTCTTTTTATCTGTTTTGAATTTACCAGCTCTGTGCAACAATATATTTCTTTTTATCTGTTTTGAATTTACCAGCTCTGTGCAACAATATATTTCTTTTTATCTGTTTTGAATTTACCACCTTTTAATTTCATAAAAGCCCCCATATTCTTGTGTTATGAGACAAGGAGAACAGATGCTCCTGATCTATTTCTTCTATACTTTTTATTATTTTGCATTTTTTATCACATTCCCTTATTTGTCTTTTTTATCCCAGTGCTTTCAATTTCTGTTATGAGTTTTCCACTGCTCTATTCATTGTATAAATGAAGATTAAAAATGAAATCATTTTAAAATACTTAAATCAGATAAAATGGCTGAAGCATACAAAATAATAAAATTATAAACATTTGTGTTCATTTTTTTTAACATCTCCAATGATAGCAAGAATGGAAAATATTAGTAACAAAGTATTTTGTTTTGGACAAAATCTGCCTCAAAAAAGAAAATTAATCTTGTTGTTATGATGTAAAAAAATGCAGATAAATATACAAAGATCTAAATATATAAATGCACACATGTCCATAAAATATGTTTGATTTACATCCAGGTATTATGAGTCCTATGGCCACAGGTCATTGAAATGGTTAAATTCAAATTGTGGGTATAAAGATTTGACAGTTCATGATACACCTCAGCCTGTTCCAGACACTGAAATTTATTTACCAGACTGTTTTAATAGAACAGACATTAATATGATGACATTCTAGTTAAAAGACAATATTCATGGTGTTATAGAGCAAGTAACATGGTGGCTATAAACCTCTTCTGTTAGCAGGAAAATTAAGGCTGGGTCTTACACCAGCTGCTGGACCCAATCTTGCAATCATCACAAATAAGTAACTTTACTCAAATGCATTTATCTTGGCCATGTTAGCTTTCTCATCTTTAATCTAGGCCCCCGCTTCATTTGATTTATTGCAATCATTACCCTCTTAAATCACAGCCTGAGACACCTTTTCAAGCTCAAATAGATAAATATTCTGCTTTCCTACAAGTAACCCCATACATTTATTTATTTTCTTACTCTGCAGTTGTCCTTTTATGTTATAAATGACAATGAATGCACTGTATTTGAACAGTAAAACCGTTATTCAGTCTAGAATTTCAGCTTCCATATGAAACATGGATTATAATATGGTTTACAGCACAATCTGTGACCACATTAGTGTCTTAAATCACCACCAGATTCCATCTGTCTCTATTTGATCAACACACAGAGAAAATGAAAGCCAAGATATAACAAGCATTTTCTGAAACTTTTTATGAACATGTCCAGTTTATTTTGCACTTCAAATAGATAGAAGCAAAACTAGGAGTGAGGAACATAATCTCATGTGATTTAATCTCCGTTCCCATCACCATTCAGCAGCTCACTCCGTGTCAGTCTGTGCACCAGGTTCATATTTGCTGAAGCAGAAATGAGCTGGGGAACTGCTGTGAGTACACAGCCTGGCATTGATTCTGGTTCTCCCACACTACCCTGTGAGAGTTCAGGAGGAGGACAGCTCCCTTAAAGAAGACAAGTGAAGAACATATTTGCATTTATTCACCATCCTGTCTAAACCAAAGGACAGATCAATGGCTTCCACTGTCCCTGCTCACTTATGAGGCATTGGGCATCCCCACCTGCACCTGGGCATCAATATTTTTGGAATCTGCTGAAGTCAGGGCATGATTTCCCAGAGAAGGAAAAACGTATTCTCTCCTGCTCTGTTCGCCTGCACCACAGTCAGCACAGTTGGATTAGTCAGCAGTGTCTATCCAGCATCTGCAGTACAATATCTTTGACTGGGAAAAGACAAACATAATCTTTTCATGCAGTGGAGATAAGACCAATTCCTTCAAAGTGCAAGCAAAGAACAGTGTAAAACTGATACCTTTCTGTACTGCAGAGGCACGTCCTTGACACAGATTTTCCTGGTTTCAGCTGGTTTAATGTAATGCATGCTGAGTTTCACTCCATGATTATAGAATATGTAAGTGAGAATGCTACAGAACAGAAAGCAAAATGTTGGCAATTTTTAAGAGTCAAGCAGCTGCACAAATTTCATTCTCCACTTAAACAACTGAAGACAGTTTTTTCTTTCTGATTTATAAATATTCACAACAGGATACTTTGTTTTTGAAAGTTCTTCAAAATTACATATACTCGAAGAATGAGTCAGTTTTAAGAGTTTTTTAAATATCAAAAAAATTAAGTCCAGTTCTGGAGGTGTGCAGACTGACGTATTCCTTACAGACAACAATGGCCATGCTATTAAAATCTAGTTCAATTTTCAAATATACCTTTGTATCACATCAATTTTTCCGGGTATGAATTCTTGAAATTACAGGTCTAGCATATATTTACCTCACCTACAGTTCTCATAAGAACAACTATTTCTGCTTGTGTGAGGGAGGCAGGTTTGTGTGCAAGGAAACAGCGTAGGTTTCTACAAAGATCAGTTTTCTCTCAAAGCCACATTCTGTCAATATACTTCAGGACAGGAAAAGTTGAAGACAGGCAGATGTGTCCCTTGCTTGCAGATTTGGGGATGGCAAATTCAAGTCCTGTTTGGATCCACTGGTGAGGGAGCAGCAGGAGCAGCAAGCAGAAAGCCTTTCCTTGTATATATGGCATAAGGAAGAAACCTTTACTCTAAAGAGCCATTACTGGTGTAGCCATTGCAGATAATTTTTTTCTTTCATGTGAACAGCCTGCAGTAAAATTCCCTCATAGCAAGGAGTTAATTCTAATTTAAGTCACCCACTCCCCTCTCCAGATGCTCAGCAGAAGGGATATCTGAAAGTCTGCTGGGAGCTCAGGGTCTGAGCCAAAGCCCAACAAAGCCAGGAGGTTGCTGCCCCAAACCAGAATGAATCATTCATCCTGCAGCATTTTCACACCCATGAGTTAGCCCAGTTGGTATCAGCTGATCAGGTCAGGTAGCCAAATATTTATCACACCCCACTCCACCCAGCCTGGCTGCCTGGTTGCATAATGTGTCTGTGCTGCACAAAGGAAATGCTAAAGTCTGAGAAGTTATCCCAGTTCAGGTTTCCGCTAACTCTGAACGAAAACTGCTGGCAACTGTTGTAATAAAACCTGACAAGCTGTCACTCTGCCTACAGTGAAGAGACAAAAGCTGTGGTTTTACACAAGGACCTGCCCAAATGAAAGAAAACAAACACTGAAACCACACATTTAAGAGGTCGCAATGAAAACTGACTTGATAATTAAAAGAAAGTTTTCAATTGAACAAATGATACCACTTAGAGCTTTTTTAATAGCTGTTGCCAGCTATTAAAATTCCTCAGAGGGACATTTTTAACCATGAATTTTAGTGTTTTCTGTAAGTGGCAGCTGGGTACACCAAAGACCAAGGCAGGAGGCCAGCACAGGGGGTATGGGAGCTGGCTGCCTCTAGTGCCCTGCTCCCTCTTGACCAGGCTGCCCATTAGGAATGAGAGCCTCCAGCCTGTCCCATCCTGGTCTCTCTGTCTGCTGACACTGCCAGGGGGTCGTTTTCAGATAGAGACAAGAGTGCATCACAAATGCATAAACATGTCAAAAGGAGACTGTTTAAAACTCTGTTTTATTACACTGGAGCTTGCAGCAGTGATCAGGAATGACTGATGAGTCTGGGCTTCGGCTTTGAGGATGGCCAAGTTTTCATTAAGTTACATCATTTTTGGCCTTGACCATTTGCTTTTATGTTTTTAAACTTTTTTGCTGGCACAGGCCTTATTGATCCCCATCCAACTACCCATCTCAAAATAGGTTTACCTCATGCTTTTCAAGAGAGGTTTTATTAGCATTGTCTAGTGGTGAGAGGAAAGCTCAAAGAGCCCAGTTTAGCTTTTAGTCAGAAAATGCCACACCAGTGATGTATTAAAAACCACTGCAGTAGGTCAGAGGAATAAAAAAGGGAGAAAAATAAGAAATGAAAGAGAAGATTCTTTCATAATTAATAGATCACAGAGCTCCTCACTATTAATATAAATTCAATTCAGCTACCTTTGTGTCCTGGACTTTCTTATTCTGTGTATATAACTGTTTTTCATTATTAGCCGTTCCATCAAATCTTTATTTAAATGCTTTCTGTCATGAACCCATCTTACTCTGTCCTCTAGGAAACATTTGCTCATTCTAGGTGCAGAATGGATAATGAAGTCATCCATTACAGGCTCTGGTCTACTCTGTCATACTCAGTTTATTCAGCAGAGATCTGTCTCATGGATACAGGCACACTCTTGCAGTCCTTTCAGCAGGAGATACAGTCCTGGCTGACAGTATTTTTGTTGATAAACTCCACAAGCCACATTCCTGCAGGTGCCTTTGCATACTGCCTGCAGGCTTGCTACCTGCCAGCTCAGGCAAAGAATCACTCAGGCACTCCTGGAATCAGTTCCCTGTGCAGCATCCTGTGTATTTCCCCAGGATGGATGGCAGTGCTCCCCAGGGAGCTCGGGGTTAAGGCTCCTACTCTGCCAATCTCTTAGCAAGGTGTTTTTCCTGAGTGCTCTGCCCCAAAAGTTTTCCCATGTTCCTTGTCTGGATCCTGTTTAAGCTAATAGCTGGAATTTATTTTTTTGTAACAGAGGAAAGACAGTAAATCTACAAAGTCCTTAAAAATTACATATGCTACGTTACAAATCCAAACAGAAAGTCCAGCTTTGCAGGGAAATTGGAAAAAAAAAATCCTGAAACCCTGTAAATACCATCCCTTCATTGGAAGATGCAGTTTAATGCTCAACATCAAGACAAAACCGAATGGACCTTTTTCACTTGGAAATGTCAATAATCTTTATTTAGAAACTTTTTATTCTGTGGATCATTTTAATTATAATAATGGCCAAAAATCCAGATTTTGAAAAAAGAACTGAAATGATGGGGCTTCCCAGAATATGGAAGATACAATTTTCATTTTGTTCTAATTCTAAAATTCACAATTAAATCTCAAGAGATTCCTATCTGACATAAAAGTCCCCACAAAGTCTTAGTGAAGAATCATGTGTCATTGTTTTTAACTGGTTACAAGCATTCAAAATAGCTGACAAATTCAAGAAGCTTCATAAGAGAAACAGTTACTATCACTGTAAGTTAAGAAGATGAGTGAAGAGAGTAAGAAAATGCATTTGGAATTTCAATTCATGTTCAGAAAAACACTTAAGTCCGTGCTTAGCTTTCAGCAGGGCCAAGCTAAATGTAGTTAAGCTAAGTTAAATGTGGTTAATATGCTTTCCTGAACAGAGATAATTTTCTGCATCAGGCTGTTAATGAACAAATGGCAAGTGAGACTTTTTTTTTCTGCTACACGTACAAATGAATCACAGTAATTTCCAGCCAGCAAGTAATAAAACTATATTGTGAGGAATACCTTGCTAAGAAAATCTACTATGAAATGTTATATAAAAATAACAGATTGTTCTGCATTTGATTTCTCCAAATGATCTCATTTAAATGTAAATTTTAACTAAGTTATGCTTCCCTTGGTGGTATTACTGTTTAAACTAATTGCTGGCTGTTAGAACTCAAAATCGTGTGTATGCAGCTGTGAATAATAAATTTCTATCATCTCACTAAAAAGCTCAGGTTTATCTCTCTTGATATCTCTTTGTCTTCATGGTATTATTAGAACTAGTTTTTACACCAAATAAAGTTCAAGAAAGGTCACATAAGAAATCTTAAAAATAGATTTTGTAAGAGATTAAGTAGACCTCTTCCAAGGGAAACATCTGTAAATTGGCAGAATTTTATTTAGAAGTCACTCTAAGATCATTTACTCCTTTCAGCACAAAATAACCTCTTGCAAATCTGTGATGCCTTGCTTTTAGTTTTTTTTCTCTCATCAGAGCAGTTTGACTTTTGCTAAAATTTACAATATGAGGTGAAGAATCAACTGGACAGCTAATGGATAAATGATATTACTATGATATATCTCTTTTTTCCTTACCAGATTCCCTCCAGTTTGTATCAGGGAATGCTGCATGTTCGTGGCGCGGTTTGGATCCCCAGGTCTGTTTGTGCTTTACAGTGGTGACCATGTGCAGAGACCAAGACTGGCCCTAAACAAATACACATCCAAACTCACTCCCTTTTTAGGTTTTGCAGAACTGTTCATGTTCCTCCTGTCCCCAGTGCTTAGCTTGCTCTCCAATAGAGCTACACAGCAGTTCAGTGGCTGCCATGGGTGCAGAAAAAAAAATAACTACAATATAGAAATGATTTGGTGTAGGAATGACGTAGGCAGGAAGTGGCAGGTGATATAATCTTTTTGGAATTTATAGTTCTCCAAGGGGGACCTTGGAGAATTTCCATTTTGTATTGTGATAATTTATTTGCAAGATTGCTCAAAAAAATTGTAACAGGAATGCTCTAACTGTAAAAAACAAATCTTGTGAGGTGCTTAGATAGTACAGCCACAAAAAACCCAAACAAAATCCAAAAACCAGCAAAACACAAATAAATAAAAAATCCACAGAAAAATGCAGACAGATAAAACTTCAATAAGAGCACAGACAAGAAAAAAAAAAAAAAGTGAATTCCAGCTACTTCTGAGAAAGGAGAGACCTTAAAAAAATCCCAAACCCTGTTACTTAAAAAACTAGGGGATCTGACTGCAACCCAATGTAGAGTTTACATGCATTATTCAAAAGCCAAACTACTGGTCTTCTTTTATGCACCTCTTGGCAGCAAAGCTGAAATATTTTACTTTGTCCATTTCCTTTTTTTCTGCCAATGCTACAAAATAAATTAATTCATTCATCCTGCTGTCACTTTGCTTTAAATGAGGTTTCCAAATATTCATTTAACTTAAAATATGAGCTGAAGATGATAAGTTTTGACTGGAGGTGGGAGTTTTAATGATTTGAGAAACCAGCAACTGGGCAGAATCTTTCTACTTTGATTACTAATTAATTCCTAATCAAAGGGTAACCTCTCAGGGGCTTGTTATGAAATTAATTGACACCTTGCACCTCATTCTTTGAACAGGAAACCACTTTGTAACAGGCACTTACTGGGTGACTTGTTGGCCATCCAAACAGAACAAGTTTTAAGATTTAAGAGATTTTGAAATTGAATCTTCTTCCAAGAGCTGAAGAGTGTGCAAGGTCCTTCTGCTGCTGTAGGCGATGGGGAGTGCTCCCAAGCTGGAATTGCTGGGAGTGCTTCCACTCCCACATGGGTTTAAGTTCACAGGTTAAAGCCCAACTAACTTTTCTTGGCACTTTCTCCAGGACTGTCAGCAATGACAGTGTCAATACTTTATCACTGTAGCTCATTTGCTGGTGATGGGTGTGTTTTTAGGCTTCTGCCCATAGAGCTAGGAAAACATTAACACAATGTAAAGAAATGGATCCTCCCACAAATGCCATAAACTTTATGGTTGCCAAGTCTAACACCTATACTTAAACACACCCATGGACAGCCAAATTGCAACCTGATAGTTACCAAGTCACCAAGAGCTACAATAAAGTGCTGCACCCCTTTTTATATAAGTTTATGACCCCCCCACATTTAGAGAAAAAAGGATAGTGTTTTACAGTAGCATCCAGAAAAGGTTAATTTCTCATGCTTGCTCTTGGAATATAGACTGGGATTATTGCAGTCAATCAAGTTCCATTTTATTTCTACAATGACTTTTTTTTCTCAAAATAAATTAGAACACTTCAATAACCATAAATTTTACCCTGCTTTCTAGTCTCCTAAAACAAACGGAAATTACATGAAAGGGTTTCCCAAAGATACAAAGATGTTTTGGAAATTAATCAGGGAATAAAAAATTAAGGTTCTGACAACAGCCATTATATTTTCCACATAGCATAGTGTAGTGGCTGCATAACTTGTTTTACTCCCTTTAAATCAGAGTTAAGGCAGCTTAGATGAAGTTTTATTAATATTAACTTAAAAGATGCCCCCTGAATCCTCAGTAGCCTGGAACAAACCTAAAAAAAAATTTTTATTTTATTTGTTCTTGTTCTTGAGAAGTGAAATTACATAATTCTGACAAAAAATATGTTCTTTCACTTTGTCAAAGGAGACAGCATTTTTCACTTTGTAATACGGTCCTCATTGAATCAGATGTATCAGGAGAGTCAGCAATTGTTATATTATAAAATCAGAAAAACAGTGCAGAAAATCCCTTGAACAGCAATAAAGCAGGATCTGTAGGGTGGAAACAGTAAAGCTCAGCCCTCCTTTTGGAGAGTTGCTCAAACACTCTCCATAAATTTTACCGGAATATCTTTTTATTTGCTTTTGTGGACTGCCTACACAGCTATGGAACATTAGTTAAATTGAACCAATATAGATATATCATTTGGTACTATTGAAGGCAATCTTCTTTAATTAGCATAATAAGAGGGAAATTACATATCTTAGCAAGGGCCACTTGTGCCATTTCCCTGTGTAGGCAGGTCTCTCCAGCTGATTGTTTTCAATCAACCTGGAAAGCACCAGTGAACGAAGCTGCCGTAGTGGAGCAGCCTCACTCCCAACACAACCCCTTTCACATGTGACATTTGCAAACAGGGTTTCTGTGTTCCAGACCACATGAAAGGATTTCTTGTGACTGTTTCAGAAAGTTTGCGGTCTATCTGTTCTCTTACAGTCATCACAGAAAGGCTGATGCAATGACTGCATGTTTTTAGTGGTTTGGAGTTTTTTTCCCCCTTTCCTGTCTTGTGAGAGAAGATGAAAGAAGAACCTAATTATTCTAGGATTAAACTTCTCTATGTGAAGGACACTTTGCTGTGACTTTGAACATTAATACTGCTAGAAAACACAGAGACAATAATTCTCGTTTACCATGCAGGTTCAGATGATGCAACACACTGAATGAAAGGATGTAGAACTATAATTATATATGTATATATACACACACCTATATGTCTTGTCAGAAAGTGAAAGGAATGTTATAATAGCTGCTAATTAACTTTTACAGCATGAGTAAAGTTGGTAAAGTATTTTGAATTATGAGAAGGTGAAAAGCCTTGCTGTTTCTGAACTGTGAAAAAAAAGTGATATGAGCACTTTTACCCTCAGAAGATCACTCAAAAACCAGATAAACTTGTATTTGAAACTTGGCATGTGAAAAATGGCTAGTGATCCTGTTCTTTGATGCACTGTAAAAGACTTGGTTGTCAAGCAACACAGGGCAACTAGCAGCTAAAGATGCATAGCTCTGAACTTCTAAAAATACGTCATCATATAGGCACATTAAAAGTAAATCTAAGGATCTGTCACTGGAAATGTCTTGTAGCAATATTGCTTTTCATTTATTATGGAGACTTTTTTTTCATTTTCAGGATAAGGCTTCATTTTTGCTAAACACAAGAAAGAGAGCAATTTAAAGGAAACAGAATTAATTTTTAAGAGATTCCAGAAATAAAAAAAAAAGTAATTGTTTGTTGATATTTTTTCACCTTTTTTTTTTCATTTTTCATAGTTCTTTTATATTTGAGTAGATGAAAATGTTACTTTTCTGAAACAAATGCAGTAGAAAAATAAAGACACTTCTGACACAGACATTTATATATTATCCATGTAGCCATGATTCACAAGCTTATAAGAGTGGAAAACTAGAACATGCACACCAGGACAAGGAGCTAAACTCTGTCTTTGGCTAAAGGTTCTCATGTAGATAAGTCCTAATTACTCACTTAGAGCTTGCTTGATAACTTTATCTAGAGTGAGCAACGCCCAGCTTCACCAGGAATTTTATGTAGACACTGGAGGAATGCTGACTGAAGAGAAAAATATGAAAATCTGCCTTGCAATGTGAATTCAATCAAAACTTGTACGTACCACAGCCTGCTTTCATTTTGAGGAATTTAAGTTATACAAAAACTGAAAGTAAGTTTTATTGGTGTCACAAAGTATTATCCAGTACCTCTGAGCAAAATGCTGCATTTTATCTTTAAATGGCCTTTCTATAAAAAAAGAAAAAATAAACCTCCCAACTCAAAACACCAAACTCAAACCAAAACAAGACAAAACAAAAATCACCAATGAAAATTCCATTTACAGAGGATATTTGCAGTGGAAGTTTTATTCTACTCAACCCGAATTTTCAAATCTCCCAATTCTTTTTTGATTTTTGGAACCTTCCTCCTGCTTCACATGAAGGACATCACTCATTGACAGTGGGATCATCCAATTTTCCACATTTCAAGTAAATCAATTTTCTATTTGGCACAAAACATGCAGGATTATGACAGCTTTGCCCACCACCAAAGCAGTCCTGCCATAAAGCCATGTGTCACTCACACTGCTTATTGCCCACAATCCTGAGGTAGACTGACGTGCACTTCACAAGCCTTTGAGCAAAACCTTTCTGTTATTCATTACCTGGCTTCCCATTCTCCCCAGTACATGTGCAAGGTTGTAGCATCTGGGGAAACATGCTATTTTCTTTTTATAATAATCAATATCAACATCCCCTCCAGGTTGCATCCTTCTCAAGTAAGAGACTTCCAAGGAACAAATAAATATCACTTTGTGCTCCATTAATTAGCATTTCTTTTGCAATGGCCAAAGGCAAGGTCACAGAGACTTGGAAAGGAGGTACTTTTATAAACTTCAACAAATTTAGTGCCCATGCTTCTCTGAGCAAATCAAAACCAAGCCGCTTTTTGCCTAGAATTTTAAAATTTGAATTACTCACAAAAAGCTTCTCTGGCTTTGATTCTTCATTTGGATTACCTGCAATTGCTAGCAAGCACTTAGATGCAAATAAGCACAATTTCCCTTCAAGATCAAAGACTCATTGGATGTCAGATTGTATCTCTGACAATCACAACTCTATCTGCATAAGCCTAATGCTGCTGCATGTTCGTGCAGTCAGAGCTCTGCCTTCACTGTGTTAAACAGAAAGTAGGTCATTGCCACGTAGTAAGTGAATGAGCATAACAGTATAAGAAATCAATAATTCTCTCTTGAGGCTTCAACAAGAGAAGTAGGGAAAGAGATTGGATTAATTCTACTGAAACAGTGTGGTTGGTCATTATTCTTTATGTGGATCAATATGAATTGAGTCTGAGCTATTCTAAAACGTACTGTTACTTTCCAGAAGGCAGGGAGCTATTTTGGTGATGTGCTCAAACCATAATAGTTACATTTGTCAGATTATCCATTACACCTCACATCTCCATAGAAATTCTCAGTGCTCTGATGTGCTGATGGAATCATCTTGGGTACTTTTACTTGGAGGTGAGATAATATAGCTGAGGCTATTTTGGGCAATTTATTAATGACCTTTATTATCTTAACGATTCTTTAAAAAATACTGAGGACAATTTGGTTGTAATTATCCCTAGCCATTTTTGATATTTAAAAAATTCATTTACTGTCTAATCTGAATATATCAGAATGTGACAGGATTAGACCTTCAAATATGAGATGTCACCTTAATGTTAGTAACAAAATAGTTGCTGCTCAGGTTTTTCTGCCTCTCTGAATTGTGCTTACTTTCTTAGCACCAGAATTCTGACAGATACCCAAGATGTATGAAATCCCAGCTGTCCCTTGGGAATATGTTTCATGGTGCTGTTGATGCCTGCTGATCTGATCCTGTAACAAATGAACAGCTTCTGGAACTTTTAAATTCCTTTTTCTAAGGACTGGGATTTTTGCTGGGGTGAACTGTTACTGAAACACGGAGAAAGACTTCAATGGATCTACAAGTATTTAAATCAGATGACGTTTTGCCACCGCTTTCATGATTTCAGAAGGAGTTGCAGCCTTTCAACACCACATTGCAGGACGAAGCCCTGAGGAATAAAAGTTAAAAATCCCCTTACAACCTCTATCACAGGGACTATGTGCTCAGAATGTATATTCAAGGAAGTGTTTAGAGCTGCATAATATATGCTGTGAAAATGTCCTTCCTCCCTTTGACATTGACACAGATTGCCTCAACTCACTGCAGAATTCTTCCCGCTTATAGCTAACTTTTTTTTCCATTTATTATCTTCCCTGTATCTAATGATAGTGGGTGCAATGTGCAGTCATTTGGACCAAAGTAGTGTTCTTATATTCATACCCAGTAAATGGGAATGAAACAAGGATGTCCAGAAGCAAAGAAGGACTGCATGAAAGATATGGAGGGCACTGAAAAGTCAGCTTTTTGAAGGGAATGTGTAAGGAGATTATTGTAATCATCTTCATATGAAGATAAAGCACTTGACCTTTATCTTCACTGCAGCATTTAAAGGATGGGTGAAGTGTTTTGGTTTTTAATTCAAAAGACAAGGAATCAAATCTGAAAAAAGCACCTATTTTCAGTGTTAGTTATGCAATAAAGTAAAACCTAATTTCTCATATGTTTAGTAGACAGAGCTGCTCAGTAGATATCGCTCAAAATGAATGAAAAGAGTTATGAACAGTGGCTAAAAATCCTTTCTTCTCTCATTTGCACAGATTTCAGTCTCTTTTCTCCTGATATGTCATAATTTCATTGTATGTCCAGTTACTATAGTGTTTTTTACGATGGACAAGAGCTGAAAGCACATTAAAGAATAACAAATGGCTAAGCAAATAGAAGAAAATATTTTCTTTTTTTCTTTTTCAAAATTACTAATATATGAGACTTTCCTTCCTGAGAAAATAATTGCAATGGATTAAATCAAAGCAATGCTGACATTGTGTGTGGAAAATGCAAGGGCATTATTCATTTATTACTTCCCACTGAGTCACAGAATTTAGAGAGTGAGCACTACCTCACAGTGTACTTAAGGTCCTTGATTCTGCTAACATGCACTTAAAACAGGGGAGTAATTTCATGTGATTGCAATTGCAAAACTAGCATGCTTCAAGTTAAGAAGCTGCATATATGTTTATGGGCTGGAAACCCAGATGGACAAGGCAGCTGATACGAGTACAAAAATTAACCCAAATTTCTGTACCCTAGACATGGAGAAATAGATCTTAAGTTTACTTCTGCTGAAAGTTATAGGTTAATTTTGCTTTTTGGGTATCATTACATAACAGGAACACGTGGAGAATCAGGTCAGTGAGACAAGCGACTGAATGTGGATTTGGGATTAGAATTTCCAAAGAAGTCAGATCCCACCTCTGCAACACTGTCCTGAAACCTAAGTGACTTAAATGACTTAAATACTTGAATCTTACTGTCCTTTCCTTTGATCTGCTGAAACTCCTAGTCTAGCATTGAAATCCAGGTCCCATTAAAGTCCATAAAAACCCACTCATTTGACTTCAACAATCCAGGATTTCACCTGGAATGTCTTGCTTTACCTACCCTAGGAGCTTGGTTCGTTACCCAATAATTACTTCATTTAGCACTAGAATAAGCCAGAGTAATCACCTTGACTTGAATCCAACTGGAGGTGAACAATCTTTAAGGAAAACTACGACACAGTGACAATAAGCCATGAACAAAATAGCCCCAATAAAAATCACAAATTTCTGCAAGGACACAGGGATTTATTATGCTTTCTGCGGGCAGAAGGCAGTATTGTTGATCTGTGCTGCCACCCTGTGTCATTCTGCACTCTGCCTGGTGATTTCAGTTGCTAACATATGGAGTATTCTCTGTGCAGCTCCAAATCCCTTACGATATTGGCCCCTTTTCCATTTCCTTTCTGTTGAACTTCGCCCACAGAAAACACCTCTCACTAGATTCCATCAGTGAGTGGGATGTATATTCCAGTTGGACATATTTGATATCAGCCTAGTTCCAAACACGTGCACACATCAACCCTTGAAAAGCAAAAGTTTTCATCATAGCAAAGTCAAACTGATATTTTTTTACCACTAGGGACAGATATCATTGTGTGCTAATTGTCACATAGGTTATGCTCTGATTTAATTGGAAAACTGCAATTGAAAATGATGGAGAATGTTTTCATTACATTTTTTTTTCAAGGCATTGCTTAATCATAGTTCATAATGGGGAAATATTTCAATTGAATTTCTGTAGGCAAGTCTGGGGACAAAAACTGTCCTTTCATTTTCATGTGAAGTCCTTTAGGCAAGAAGATTGGGATCTTTAATCATGGCCTTTAAACACAACTACAATTAATAAATAAATGCAGAGTTTACATACATATGCATGTTTAGTTGGAAATCATAATTTTTAATTCTGTGCAGATGTGCAACAGCTTGAGTGGCCATGGGAAAACTGAGCTGGCTGTTTCCTCATGGACAATTAGTGTTTCCCTCTGTTCAAAGGTGCAAAGGGCAGAAACATTCATTCCTTTAAACCACAATCTTCCGGTTAAGAAAATATTGTATATAGACAAACCTACAATCTATTTATTAAAGTTAGCTGCCAGCAAAAACACATGGTGTCCTCTTCTTTGGCAGACAGGAAGAGTTTTAATTAAAGAATGATGTTTTGCACAGGGCAGTATTTACTGATCAGTGAGTGTTCAAACTTTGTTTTCTCACATCTGAAGCCAAGAGGCCTCCACTCTTTTTTTGTTTGTGGTTCCCTTTGGAGCTGTAACAGCCAGGAAGTTTTACAGAGGCTCTGCAGTGTTGGCTTCAACTCTTCAGGTTGTTCCTTCATTATTCAGTTATCCTCCTTCTAGATTACTCCTGCCCAGTCTGCTGAGTGGGACATTTCTGATAGGTCCTGTCTCCTTCAGAGAAATACTCACTAGACACCAATCTTTGGATTTTTTTTCACAAAACTAAGTTTAGAAACTTTAACTGGTATACAGAACCCAGCACACAGAAAATACAAGACTGAAGATTGTTAACTAATTGTTAATTGATGAATACTGTCTTTGATCATGCATTGTTTTTTCCACAATATCATTTAGCACTGATAATAGCTACTACACCATAAACTGATATTCCTGGTAACTCTCAGAACACTCAGAGTTGGGATTTTATTTATTATGAGCTGTTTATTTACATGCCAAATTGCACACAGGACATTTTATCTCCTCATGGCCTTTTCATGCTATATCTTAGCTCCATTTTTCACAAGTATTCATTAATCCCAGATATGTGTGCAACAAGCAGTGGAGGGATGGACAGGTCAGCCACAAAACTAAAAGCATTACAGATGCACCAGTGTCACACTGCAGCTTGTCTTAAGGAGATGTTTTTGCCACGGAATGAGGATCAGACTGTTTCTGTAACTCAGACGAGTATCTCTGCATGGGAATGTGCTTTGCCTTTCAGCCATAGCAAACAACTTGAAGCTGGCAGAGGGATCTGGAACACGGTGTTGTCTTGTATCACACAAACATGGCCTTATCTTCACTGTGCTGTAAAAAAGGAGATATTGCTCTTCTTGGTCTAGGAAAAATACTATCTGTTTCTGCTCCTATTAGGGAATATGTTCAGCTTGGTTTTTCAGTGATGGCAGCACTTTTATGGCACTTTAAAATACACTTCTTTTTTGCTCCATTTACAAATTTAGATTTTGCTTTCAGTTTCAAATTAAAATAACCACATTCCAAAGCTCTGTCACGGCATGGACAGAAAGATAAACAACAAAACCCCAGCCTAGACCACATATTAAAAAATTTGTATAATTTCAGTGGAAATCCACATCTCTACCGAGATCTTTTAAGATGGCAAATCATAAATTGCACATAAAATAACAGCCTTCAGTTTTCAGAGAAGGTTGTGAATAGCATTGGAGGAGTTTTATCACTTTGCTGCAGTGTCATATTTTAGCTTTAGACTCTAATCCCACCCACCTAATGAGCTCTAAGTGCTCGGCTTGTCTCACTGCCAACTGTGTCAAACAAAAGCTCCTCCTGGAGGCAGCCCAATCGATAATGCAACTGGAGCAGCAAAAGGAGGGAAGCTAAAACCAGCAGGGTGACCGACAAGAACGTGGAGGTTAAGCCAAGGCTTTCCCAAAAAAAGAGTGATAGCATCAGCTTTAAATAAGACTGGGGCAGAAGTAATGCTGCAAAACAGGACTCAATCCTATATCCAGGAGGTTTTAAGACATGAAGGGGAGCACTCATTCTCCAGAGGTTTGGTAACCAACAAACGACCTGGCTCTCTTGGGCTCACAAATCCTTCACTGCAGCTCATGTGTGAAAAGACTCAGGTCATGGAAATCCCTGGGCTGCAGGGATGCTGGCAGGACGGGGCTATGTGCAGTCCTGGGAGCTGTCCATGCTGGTTCTGGCTAGGACAGAGTTAATTTTCCTCCCAATAGCTAGTATGTGACTGTGCTTTGCATTTGAGCTGGAAACAGTGTTGATAACACAGGGATGGTTCTAGATATTGCTGAGCAGTGCTTACAGTCAAAGCCTTTTCTGCTTCTCTCACTGCTCCACCAGCGAGGAGCCTGGGGAGCAAGAGAAAGGGGACAGCTGGAGGGGACAGCTGAGCCCAGCTGACCCAAAGGATGTCCCACACCATGCGACACCATGCTCACTGTACAGAGCTGGGGAAGGACATTCAGAGTGATGGAGTTTGTCATGCCAAGTCACCATTACACATGATGGAACCCTGCTTTCCTGGGCAAGGCTGAACACCTGCCTGCACACGGGAAGCAGGGAATGAATTCCTTGTTTTCCTTTGCCTGCATATGCAGCTTTTGTCCCCACTGTTGAACTGTTTATCTTAACCCATGAGTTTCCTCACTTCTATGCTCCCAATTCTCTCTTCTATCCCACTGGGGGGCAGGGCGCGAGGGGCTTAATTGCTGTCTGAGGTTAAATCATGGAACACTGCAAAAACTGAACACCATCAGTCTGAACACTAAAGCTATCTGTAAGATGATTCAGGAGCTTCTACAGCTACAAACTTGCAAATTGTGACTTTCCTGGAACAAATCAGAGCAGGTGTCACTTTCCAATACCATTTCTTAAGCATTAAGTCTGCCATGATCCTCAATCTCACCTAAAACTGATATCACCCTTGCCCATGGCATAGCCTGTTTAGCTTTCTTCTCCCTCCCTATTCTCTGGCCAAGTTTAATTTCCCTATGTGTGGCACAAGTACCCACCATCTTTGTCTTGCATTCAATTTGTTTTCCTTCTACCTTCTCCATAGTCTCCAAAGGTGTGGAAGATGGGGGAGTTTTTTAACTTTTCACTAATCCAACACCTGCTATCATACCAACCTAAAATTCTCCACTGTCAGTATTGGTTCCTTAAATAATAAACCATTAATATGTATGAAGAAAGCAAAACTGTCATCCAAGGAATGGACTGCCTAAAACAAAACCTGTTTGGTTGTAGAGGACAAATAATTTTTTGATAGTTCCAAAGTCACCAAACTAAAAGAGTATTCCCAAAATAATTTAAGCAATGCTAAACGGATCATTTAGCAGAAAACTCTTAAATATGCATGGCATGTAATAGCACTTCAGAAGCAGTTTGTACTTTTATTTTTGAAAGATGTGTAAATTTGACCAGTGTTCCCTAAGGTGTAAATTTTAAGGCTCTGTTGAATTTTAATTGCTTACTAACAACATTATATAATTCTCCAATTAATTTTCTCTCAAAACAAGCTTACCCATGAGATATTATTTCAAAGCCTATTTGTGCAAAATTGTTATTTTTGAAAATGAAAATGTATTTGAATTCCTAGCTGGACTTAATATCTTCTATTTTTGAACAATGTGTTAGGCAGGATTAAAAACTGTAACTGCTCGTTTTCGCAAATAAATTTAGCCCTTCTCATAATTTAGTTACATCAAACCTACCTCTGGAAACTGTTGATGTACTAGAAGAAGGTTTGAGGCCCACATTGAGTGAGCACAATCTATAATCTATAATCTATAATCTCAAACTGGACGTATTCTTGGCGAGTTTGGTGATGTATTTAAATAGTTTGCACATGTATGACATATACATGGGTGCTTGATACATTACATAGCACACAGTTAAATAGTTTATTTTAGCCAAACACAGTTATCTGAAGGCAAAAGGTGAGTTTGGTGAGCTCTATTTTTAATAGACAAATTACTGAAAGAAGTGTATCTGTAAGCAGGCCTGGGGCATGTATATTCAATCCTTTTTCCATGTATGGTAATTTTTCTAATGGTTGATGTTGTATCTGACATTTAGGACGTACATTATTCCATTTATTGAAAGCTCTGTTGGTTCTGTTTTGAATGGCAAACTGTATGTGCTTGAGTTAACCATAATAGAAAAGCTTATCATAATAATGGCACACAAACTGCAAGAGGGCAAAAGCTTTGGCCCACAGCAGCACTGCATGAGACATTGCCTCATCTGGATGCAATTGCACCCTAAGTTATGTTTAAGAGTTGAATAAATCAGTGTTATTATCATGTTCACTTTTGTGCTCAGTTGTCACTCTAGAGACACAGTCTACTGACACGTACATGCTGCCTGGCCTTAATGTTTTTATTGGGTATTCATCTTATAGGGAAAATGAAAAGCTACATTTGATGCTCCAGAAACACAGTGCCTTTTTCTGACTTGCTAAGTACAGAAATGTGAAGTATATAAAATGGATAAAGTGAAAAATATTATATATTTTTTATTGACGGTAAGATTTGGAGGCTCCAAGGATTTCATATTTCTAGCTAAACATTTTTTAATTAGAGTCTTCCAATCTCTTTCTAGTTCCCTTTTGTCATAGCCTCCCAACTTCATGCTGGAATTTTTCTGTTTGTGAATACATACCCCATTAGCCATAGACCAGTCCAGTTTCTCCTGATAAAACGAAAGGACAAACCCATAACTGAAACCTTGCTGTGCTGACCCGATTTGCAGAGTGGTCATTGATTTGATCAGCAGTTTTTCACATCCTCTTGATTCTCCATTAGTTTGTGAAAGACACGGAAGATGACATTGCAAAGGGATAGAAGGCTGAGTGACTCACACATTCCACATACATATGGATGAAATCCACACTGAAATGCTCCACGTTTGTTTGTTTTAACAATGCAGGAGGCTGTAGCTACAAAGCTAACATTATGAGTTTTTTTAACTCTGGTTTTGCTATGATTTTGGTCAAAATGAGCAAAAAGGAAGCTTTAGAGAATTTGCAGCTCCTGAAAAAGATTCACTACCAAATTACTTTTCCTGTTGACAAGAAAATTAACACAAACCCCCACCCTCCCAAGTTTTCAAAATGTATAAAATCACCACAGAAGTGATTTAGCAGTCTGTGTTCAAAGTAGATCCATTTGTTTAGGAAATCCATTTATGCAAAATAAATATTTCAGAAAATTCTCTTCTTTGGAAAGTCATATTGAAGGATTAAGAGGATTATTTGAATTTCAAATATATACAAATAAATTTGTATTTCTGTAAAAAGTGTGCCAACTTTCCTGGAACTCAACAAGAGCTTTCACCTATATATGTCAACACATAGGTGTTATATGATTCTGGCAAATAAATTAATATTGTTCCTGAGTCCTACTGATCAATTAATGTAATCCTATTATATATAAAACAGATAAGAACAGCAACCTTAACTCATGATTCCTTTGAAAACAATGAGACTGAGAGACTTGATGACTGAAGTAGAGATTGTAGTGATGCAGAAGTCACCACTAACCTTAGCAAGGTCAGAGTTTCTTTTTGTCAGTGGCAAAGTTAAAAGATTCCTGGAGTCATGACATACAGTCTTCAGTTTTAATAACTACTAAAGTCATCAAAAATACTAACTCAATTTTCATTATTGTTGCAGGCAGTCATCCAACACTAAGCTTCTGTAGTAGGCTGCCTTCAATTATTAAGCAGTAAAAGGTGGCAAGTCTTTATCAGGAACAGAGATGAAAGAGAATACTTTGCTTTAATACACGAAGGGAGAGACGTTGCTGAGCATAATGAACTGTATACTATGTGGAGTACATCATAATGCCCTCTTTATTTGGGTTACATGAGGAAGATGAAACAAATATGTTCATACATTTCAGAGACATCTTTTTGAAACTTCAAATCATCTCATTTCATTCACTTTGGATAATATTTTACATCTGACAAAGCATGAGATCATTCAGCAGATTAGGTCACATTGCCTGTTTGAAGACTTTATGGATTATTTAAAGGAGAGAGACTTACATGTCCTGAAAACTGTAAGTAGAAATGAAATGTGCATGATAAAAACTCTGCATCAGTTCTGCAGCCTTATCTAGGTGTAGCTTCCAGGATTACAGGAATGCCTGTACCCTGCCTGAAACTCCAGGACTGCAGAAGCTGCAGCTGTCTGTGAGAAGGGTGCTTCTCCGGTGGTAGCAGTACTTGTGCACCTCTCCTTCCAGTCAGCTGCCACTGTAACTACAGCTATGGAGAAAGCACCATAAAGAACAAAAGCCACGGGACAACATTGGTTTGTGCTTCATGAACCACATGGTTTGTGCTTCATGAAATGCTATTTATTTCAGTATATGACTTACCATGGCATGTGTACGTTAGCATAAGTTGTTTGACCCATGAGACTTGAGGATTACAGGAAAAAAAAGGGGTTTGAGCAAATAAAAAAAAATGCACAGTCTTCAACATTTCTGAAGTGTTTTGACTCCAAATCTTCAGAACAATACCCCACACTTTAAAGTTTCATTTCAATGGTACAAAATGATGACATGTAAAAGACATTTAACAAGATTTGAAATTGTGTCTTATGTCTACAATGTGTTTATAAGAGCTGGCCAACTGCAGCACCATGTAGACATTAACAGTAAAAGATACAGATGGTTTCTGCTCAGCATTTGCTTACAATAATAAAGTGTAAATCAAGTTGCATTTTGTTCTGCATTTTAAACAGCTGTTTAAGACTCAGTAAAAAATCTAAAACCAAGTACTACTTAGAATATAACATGCCTTGCTTTTCAGAAAGAGTCAGTGAACTGGAGAATGTTTTGATTACTTTAACTGGATATCCTTTGTACATCTTGGTTTGCTACGAAAATTAGACTTGCAGCTCACGCTTTTCCTGCCTGAGGAAAAGTCAGTGAATTCCCCTTTCCTCTGCCAACTAATTGCAATGGAACCTGATGAGAGTAGAAGTCCCAGAGGTACCAGATTCCATGTTTTGTTTAAAGAGACAAGATGAGCAACAGAAAAGCTGAGTGCTCAGATGAGGGAAAAGCAGGAAGAGCTTATCTATCCCTTCTATGCTCATTTTGCTGAGCAATCTGTCCATGCATCACTCCAATCAGCTGCAGCACATGGTTGCCCAGGTGGTCTACATGGTGCTCAGGTAGCCAAGAAGGTCAACGGCATCACGGTTTGTGTTGTGGTTTTACCACAGCCAACAACCAAGCCCCACACAGCCACTCGCTCACCGTCCCACCAGTGGGATGGGGGAGCAAATCAAAAGGGTAAAACTTTGAGATAAAGACCCAGGGAAAGCAACAACAAAGGAAAGAAAAACAAGGAACTCATTCTGTGCTTCCCATGGTAGGCAGGTGTTCAGCCCTCTCCAGGAGAGCAGGGCCCCATCACACATAACAGTGACTGCAGAAGACAAATCCCATCACTCCAAATGCTCCCCTTTTCTCCTCCATGCCCCCACTTTATATCCTGAGCATGGTCACATGGCCTGGAACATCCCTTTGGTCAGTGGGGTCACCTGTCCTGGCTGTATTTCCTCCCAGCCTCACAGGCACCCCGAGCCTCTGGGCCAGCATGGCCATACAGAAAGCAGAGAAGGCCTTGGCTCAGTGTGAGCCCTGCTCAACATGCTAAATTATCAACCCTGTGTTCAGCAAAATCCAACCCTGTACCTGCCCCTATGAATACAATTAATTCTACCCCAGTCAAACCCAGCACAACTTGTGTGGACAACAAGACTGAGGAAGCTATTGTTCCCCTGCACTCCACACTGGTGAGGCCACACTGCAAATCCCATGTTCAGTTTGGGCCTCTCCTGACAAGGAAGACTTTGAGGTGCTGAATTGTGTCCAGAGAAGGGCAATGGAGTTGGTGAAGCATCTGCAGCACAAGTTCTGTGAGGAGCAGCTGAGGGAGCTGGAGGGCTCAGCCTGGAGAACAGGAGGCTCAGGGGAGAGCTCATTGCTCTCTACCATCAGCTGAAAGGAGGCTGCAGCCAGGCAGGGATCAGCCTCTTCTCCCAGCGACAAGACATGAGAGGAAATTGCCTTAAGCTGCACCAGGGGAAGGGGATATTAGGAAAAATATCTTAATGGAAACGGTTGTCAATCGCTGGAACAGAGTAGTGGTTGAGTCACCAGTCCTGGAGGAATTTAAAAGATGTGTAGATGTGCTGCTTTGGGATATGGTTTAGCGGTGGCCTTGGCAGTGTGAGGGTAATGGTTGGACCTGATAATCTTAAAGGTCTTTTCCAAACTAAATGATTCTATGATTTTACACTGCTAGCACATGAAATGAAAAATCAGAGAAGGGATGAGAGGTTTTGACAACATTGCAATATGGGGCAGATAGTGGGAATGGCTTTACTTCAATGTAACGTACACAACCTATGCAAGCACCTGTCTCATCATATAACAAACTTCTGATACCTTAAATATGCAAATATGACATTTTTTGCTGTCACTGCTACTTCAGCATGTCAGAATTCACCCAGTTGAGTATATTATGTGTTCAAACATAAGGAAAGCTGAAGATCAGTAAAAAATTGCTCCTCTGGCTACAGACTCTGGCAATACCATCCCTTGGTGGTTCAGATCATAGAAACATTAATTCACTCTCAGACTTTTGAAGTAAATAACCTAGTCCTGACATGAAACCTGGTAAAATTATGGAGATAAGTTGCTCAAAAACCTTTTCTAAAAGGCAACTGGACCAACCTCTGGTGCAGAGGATAAAGAATGGAACTTCTTAGCTAAACACAAAATAGCATTTCCATTCCTGAACAGATTATGTTGAAATTTTTTGAAAGACACAGCTTGTGTAGGCATAGGATTTTTTATACCAAATATCTTGATAAACATATGATTGAAAACAAAATCTTTTGAAGGAAAATAACACTAAGTATCTCTCTATTCAAACACTGAGAATTAAATTATCATCTCATTCTCACCATTGGAAAAACTCATTTGCTGCAATTGCAGTTACACAGAATTTTTTGCTAAATAACTGAAAGCAAAATCTGGTCATGGTAATCAAAATGGTTTTATGCCATTTACCAAGAGAAGTCAACAAAACTAATTTTAGATCTGTTATATTTTCACATGCCAGTGGTTTTTCTTAAAATGCAAAAGTCATGTTACATATATGTGTATGTGTGTGTGACTATGCTTCACAAAGAATATAATGTACTACTCTTACACTATCAGTGTAGCAGAAATCTTACACAGCAAGAAAATAAATTTAAAAAAAAGTAGCATAGCATACCAGTTTCTGTTTTGTTTCACAGAAGAAAAGCTTTGATGTATAAAACATAACAGAAACAACAGCAGAAGAAAGCAAAAATATTTTAAAGTTGTCTACGGGATTGTATAAAAGATTTCCACCTTGTGATTAAGTTTAGGAATGATGTATTTTGAAACTCTGCTTGCTCAGACTGGTTAAGTTTGTGAAAGGTTGCCTGTCAAACACTATGTCAGTGATATGAAAACAGACAGCCAGAAAATCATCCTTCCAATATAAACATCAACTAAAAGTAAATAAATGTCTGCAGCAGAATGCCAGCCTGATGTTCCATTAAGATGAATGTTATAAGCCATGAAGAAAACTAAATATTGATGACAAGAAATCTGCAAAGAGAGACAGTAGCTTATGGTCAGATTAGGAAACTGTTAGTAAAATGAAGAAACTGAACAGTCAACAGAAACAACAGTATACCCTTGAATACAAAAATTGCTAGAAATTAACCTTGTTGTGACCAATAATAAACCATAAGCATATGAAAACATTTAGAAATATTTGAAAACTAAACCAGGCAGTGTAAACTCAGGGTTCTACGCAAGGCTCAGAAATACTTTTTTTAATATGTTCACTCTTTTGATAACAGTATTTTAAGTATACATCATTGTTTGGTTTTAATTTGAAAAAATGTTGAAGTTCCTATCATGACTGGTTCCTCATGGTGTTAGCCAAAATGTCTGGAAATATATGCTAAAACATACACTTAAAAGAAACACATACTGGAAGCAGGTCTGATGGAAGGGATGTGATTTGAATCTAACCTGAAACAAATACAGAAAAATAGGACATAGAGAAGAGGTGAATTGGTAGAAGGCAGGGAAGAAATAAGGTATAATGAAGAAAGACAGCAGACAGATTGCATCTGCTAGTATCCAGGATTTAAGCTTTACATAAGCTACTGGATGTTTTCACTAACCTTAAACAAGAACGAGAAAGATAAGTAATTAAGACAGATGACAGGTTATATCGGCTAATGCACAACACCCACACTTTGGCAAGTTATTAGCTTTTTCATTTAATTTAAAAATTAATGAAACAGTAAAATTACATGGAGAACACAAATGAGACAAGAAAATGAAGGGTGTTGGAGCAATCAAGAGCCACGTGGCCACTGGGGAGGTGGCGGATGGGCCCTAGGACAGCGTGCGGGCAGCAGGCGCAGGACAGTGAAAGTGCCTCCAGAGTCCCGAGAAGGTGACAAAATTCTTGGCATACTTTAAATGCATTTTTTTTCTTTTCTTTTTTTTTTTTTCAG